>VZSF01008227.1:19262-45033 GCA_013398295.1 Chionis minor
TTGTTTAAAAATATATTTAATTTTTTAAAAAAATATATTTAATTTCTTTAGCGTTGCCGGTGCGAGCGTTTCCCTCTGCGTGCTCTGCTGCTGCCCCGGGGCTGTGCCACCCTCGGCACCCATTCCCGTGCCGGGGTCCGGCACCCATTCCCGGGCTGCGGAGGCACGGAGCAGCCTGCCCTGCGTGATCCGGGTTGTGACCAAGGAAGTCGGAATCCCAAGGCTGCTCCGACAGGTTCCCGCTGAAAAGAGCTTCCCCCTCCGTGCGCAGCCGACGTCTGCTAACGCAGAGCAGCTCGTTGCGGCGAGGAGGTTTATTCCTCCTGCCGTTTGGCAATGCACTTCTAATTTAATAAATGTTCTCGTTGAGATGGGAATTTTCAAGGAGTTTCACCGTGGATTTTAAGGTCTCTTCCTTATAGCAGGTACCTATTTAAGTGGATTGCTCCGGATGGGGAAAAATGCTCTTCTCCATCGCGGCTGTGTTTTACAGCCCGGGCTTTACGCTCGTTGCCCTGCGTGCCAGGTTTGAAATTGGCTTTTTCCCAATTTCACCGGGCTGGCTGAGCCCCACGGTGCGTCCGGCCAGCAGGAAAATGGAGAGGCGTTTGGATTTGAGGGGAAAATTGGAAATCTTCTGGCAACGGGACCGCCAGCGCCCGAGAGGCGGAGGGAGCTGAGGAGGAGACCCAAGGCGGAACGGGAGAAGCCCATCTCTGGCATCTCCTTGCTCCGGCTGCGTTTCCGAGCACCTGCCGACCTGACTGCGTCTCCCCCGAATTTCTCACCCCCCAGCTGCTGCCAGTGCCAACCAGTGCACCTCCAGTTCACTCAGTAGCTAAAATGATTTATTAATAGGTGGTTTTGAGGCCGTTTGTCCTCTATTTGTGGACTCTGGGTGCCCAAGGCTTGAGCAGGGAGATCCATCCACCCCGTGAGCATCCAGGGATGCTCCGCTCGGCTCCGTTGCCGCAGGGGCCGCTCCGTTAACCCCCTCCCTTGAGTATGTTGGAATTGCGTTCCCGGGACAGCGAGCTATCCGGAAGAACTGAAGAAGAAAAAGGTGTTTGGAACTTGCAGGCAGGCTCCCCAAAGAAATAGCAGCAAGGTGATAATTTTTTCATCGTGTCGTATTACGGAATGGCGTGGGTTTTTTTTCCCCCCACATCGTTCTTCATCATCTCTTCAAACCTCCCAGCATGAGTCAGAGGGATTTTTTCTAAATTCAGGCTCTCTTTTCAGAATATTAGCATCTTGAAATCTATAATGCATTTTCCATAAAATCAGAAAGTTGTGTGTATGCATCATTTTACTGGTTTTTGCCTTTTTGTAGACGGCATATTACCATTTTTACCAGTGCCATAAATTTCCCCCGGTTTATTTTCACTATTCCGGATCAAGTTGTTGGGTTGTTTTCTTTATCAACGCTCCCTCGTGATAATTTATGTCTCTTTAAACGGGGTTATCGGCGCGATTCCTTCTTTTGTAAAATTAACTGGCGACCGTTTATGGACAGATTATTAATGAGATTAAATAACCACGCTCCTTGCTTTTTTAAACGTGGCTTCGTGGAGGAAGGAGAAGGAGTCAGGGACCAGTCAGAATGTTGCTCGGCCGGGGAATCGTCTCCGTGTCGCCTGTTGAAAATCCTGCGGGCTCGATAATACGGAGGGAAACAAATTGGGGGGAGTTTTGCGCGTTTTAACGCGGGAGGAATTTCCATTTGTGCTCGTAGCTCATGTCGTGATAACACGAGAATCCCGCCGCGCTGAAAATCCCAAAACAATGAATATTGATGTGAATATTGAAGAATAAATCAAGTGTCTGCCTTTAGCGAGGAGGAGTTACACCCGCTTACGCGACACTTTGTAAGCTGGCATTTATTTTGGCTATTTTTCCCCCGTCGCTCCGTGCCCGCCGGCCTCCTCCTCCCGACGCTCCGCTTTTCCTCCCCTGCTCCACCTCCCAGCTGAGCAGCGCGCCCGGGAGAACCGGGCTGGCGCGTGCCCCAGCCTTCCTCCAGCGTCCTTCCACAACTGTGAAGAAATTGAAGGAAAAACCCCCGGAGGCGCGTGACCCAGACGGTGTCGCCGCCTTCTCCCGGCGCGTCCCCTCTCGCTGCAGGCAGGTGAGAGCCGACGGCAGCGCCGCGGCTCTCTGGGAATTTTTTGGGAATCCATTGAAGTGCCGGCTCTCCCGGGTTTGGTTATTCATAGAATCATAGAATGGTTAGAGTTGGAAGGGATCATCAAGTTCCAGCCCCCCTGCCATGGGCAGGGACACCTCTCACTAGAGCAGGTTGCTCAAAGCCCCATCCAGCCTGGCCTTAAACACTTCCAGGGATGGGGCCTCCACAACTTCCCTGGGCGACCTGTTCCAGTGCCTCACCCCCCTCACAGTAAAGAACTTCTTCCTAATATCTCATCTAAATCTCCCCTCTTCCAATTTAAAACCATTACCCCTTGTCCTATCACTGGACTTCCTGACCAAGAGTCCCTCTCCAGCTCTCCTGTAGGCTCCCTTCAGATACTGAAAGGCTGCTCTCAGGTCTCCCCGGAGCCTTCTCTTCTCCAGGCTGAACAGCCCCAGCTCTCTCAGCCTGTCCTCATAGGAGAGGTGCTCCATCCCTCTCATCATCTTAGTGGCCCTTCGCTGGACCTGTTCCAACAGTTCCATGTCCTTTCTATGTTGAGGACTCCAGAGCTGGACACAGTACTCCAGGTGGGGTCTCACAAGCGCAGAGTAGAGGGGGAGAATCACCTCCCGTGCCCTGCTGGCCACGCTTCTTTTGATGCAACCCAGGATACGGTTGGCTTTCTGGGCTGCCAGCGCGCACTGCCGGCTCATGTTGAGCTTCTCATCCATGAGCACTCCCAAGTCCTTCTCCTCAGGGCTGCTCTCCAGCCATTCTCTGCCCAGCCTGTATTTATGCCTGGGATTGCCACGTCCCAGGTGTAGGACTCTGCACTTGGCTTGGTTGAACTTCATGCCATTTGCATTAGCCCACCTCTCAAGCCTGTCCAGGTCCCTCTGGATGGCATCCCTTCCCTCCAGTGTGTCAACCGCGCCACCGAGCTTGGTGTCATCGGCAAACTTGCTGAGGGTGCACTCGATCCCACTGTCCATGTCTCCAACAAAGATGTTAAATAGCACTGGTCCCAGTACTGACCCTTGCGGGACACCACTCGTCACTGGCCGCCACGTGGACATTGACCCATTAACCACAACCCTTTGAGTGCGGCCATCCAGCCAGTTCCTTATCCACCGAGTGGTCCATTCATCGAACCCGTGACTCTCCAATGTGGAGACCAGGATGTCACGCGGGACAGTGTCAAATGCTTTGCTTAAGTCCAGGTAGATGACGTCCGTTGCTCTGCCTTTGTCCACCGAGTTCGTGGCAGTATCGTAGAAGGCCATCAAGTTTGTCAGGCAGGATTTGCCCTTGGTGAAGCCATGTTGGCTGTCTCCAATCACCTCCTTGTTTTCCATGTGCCTTAGCAGAGATTCCAGGAGGATCTGCTCCATGATCTTGCCAGGCACAGAGGTGAGACTGACTGGCCTATAGTTTCCTGGGTCCTCTTTTTCTCCTTTCTTGAATATCGGGGTTATGTTCCCCTTTTTCCAATCCACAAAATTTTCCCGACGCGTGTTCTTACGGAGCCCCGTCGGCGTGGCGGGCGGCGCTGGCACCCGCCTTGGAGATTCCGACCCCGCAGCTTAACGGCTCGGTTTGACAACGGGCAACGAAGCGAAGCAAACTCAGAAATTAGGGAATAAGGCAGCACGAGGCGTAAAATCCATCCTCATTTTCCTTACAGCGCGCGCGCGGGGAGCTGTTAAACCTTTACAACCCCTGCGCTGCAGGTACTGGAGGAGGCTGAGGTGCGAAGCCAAATTTCCCTCGGCGGGAGGGGACCTTTCCCGGGCGGAATTTTGGCTGAGCCGGAGGCACGTCTGAGAGCGGTTAGGCCGGACGGCTGCGGGAATCCAGGGAAAAGCCGGCGTTGGGTTGGGATGAATGTACGTCGGGAGCAGGAGGGTTGGGCTGTGTGGGAGAGGTGGCCGAGAGGGGACCGTCCCCTGTCCTGGGGCAGCAGGGAGAGGTGCTGGTCACCTCTGGAATAGCAGGAGTGATGGTGGGACCTCTGGAATAGCAGGAGTGATGGCGAGGGGCACAGGAATGGGTTTCTTCGTCTCATCCCAGGCCACGTTCCATCTCGTTTCTCCCTGCTCTTTCCGCGTGGTGGTTGGGATGCGCTGGAATCATTGCCTCGCCAATGAGGGTATCTGCTAGGTGTTCACCTATCCCTTGGGAAGCCTTCCCGGTAGTCGGTCCTTTGTGGGATAGCTGTCCCAACTGCATCCCACCTTCTGGCTGCGCGAGTTCAAAATGCCCCTTTATAGACTGGTTTTCCTCTGAAATGCGTGTCAGGCTTCTCTGCGAGGCTGGTGACCTCCAGCGCAACAACTAGGGGAGAACTGGGGTCTACTGGGAGCGCCGCTGGCTGGACGGGGGTGTCCCCTACAGCAGGTCCACCTACAGCAGGTGGCACAGGATGGCGTGCAGGGGGGTTGGGAATGTCTCCAGAGTGGGAGATGCCACCACCTCTCTGGGCAGCCTCTTCCAGTGCTCCGCCACCCTCAAAGGGAAGAATTTCCTCCTCATGTTGAGATGGAACTTCTCGTGTTCTGCTTGGTGTCTGTTGCCCTTGTCCTATCACTGGACACCACTGGAAATGGGCTGGCCCCATCCTCTTGCCACCCGCCCTGTAGCAATTGCTGAGCACTGATGAGATCCCTCTCCACCTTCTCTTCTCCAGACTGAACAGCCCAGGTCTCCCAGGCTTTCCTCACCAGAGAGATGCTCCAGTCCTTGATCATCTCCTTAGCCTTCCACGGGGCTCTCTCCACCAGTTCCTCATCTTTCTGGAACTGGGGAGCCCAGAACTGGACCCAGGAGTTCAGTTGTGTCCTCCTCAGGGCAGAGCAGAGGGGGAGGATGACCTCCCTCCGCCTGCTGGCCACACTCCTCTTGTTGCCCCCCAAGAAGCCACTGGCCTTCTTGGCCACCAGGGCACGTTGCTGGCTCATGGGCATCCTGTTGGCCACCAGGACTCCCAGGGCCCTCTCTGCAGAGCTGCTTTCCGGCAGGTCATCCCCAACCTGACGACGTTCCCTCCTGTGATTCCGGAGCGATGGCAGTGATGACATCCCACCCGGAGCCTCCCGCTGGGCGGCGGGGTGCTGTGGCCGTTCGGATGCCGAGCTGCGTTGCCTCTTGTTGTCCCCATCCAAATGGTCTCCAAGGCTTCTCTGCAGCCCCCCATGTGGTGGCACATTTCTCCTGACCCCCCAACCCCTCCTCGACTGAGGCTGAATTAAAAAATAGACTTTTACTCTGGTTTGTGACGCGGGCGCTGGGCTGGGGAAGCCCAGGAGCCGGAACCCCAAGGCACGTGGGGATGTTCCTCAGCATCCCGCGTCCTTCCGGAGGCGTTTTGCTCCCAGGCTTTTTGGGTTTGGATGGGTTTTGTTGGGGTTTTTTGGGGTTTTTTTTTTTTCCCTCAGCCCTTTGCTCCCCCCTACCCTTGGGCGGGCTCTTCCCAGCCCGCCGGCTTCGGCCGAGGGATTTCTCTTCCCTTTGGCTGTGACCCGCCGACGTCGGAGCGGGAACGTCGGAGCGGGCGCTCTGCCAATTTTTGTGATCCGCTGCCTGCTTCAAAATGGAGGCAGGAAGGTATCCATTTTCATCAAGGAGATGACAGTGCTTCACTCTTCCTGACCATCTGGAGAGAGGCACCTCCAGCGCGGAAACAAAGCGCCGAGGAATCGCGGGAACATAGAGGCGGAGGGAATAAACCGCGCCGTAAATCAGAAATTACCTGAGCCAGCCTGGTTTTAGGAGGGGGGAGGAGGGATTTTATTTTGTTTTTCGCGTTTATTTTTGTTTTAAATGCCGGCCTGGTTGGACTAAAGTAAAGCAAAAAATACAAGGGCTGTTTTCTGAAAGGCAACTCGCGGAAAGCTCTGGTGTATTAGTAAACAAATGTAAGTAAATTAGCGTTTTGGCACACGTACGAAGTTTATTGCGCAGACAAATAGAATAAGGCCTTAGAAAGGAGGGGTTTTTTGGGTTTTTTTTCCCCCTGATGTGTACACAGGCTGTGTTGGTGGTCTTGTGGAGCTCCAGGTTTTTAATAGTCCTTTCAAGCTTCTCTGGAAAGAGCTTGATCCATGGGAATTTAATATCCCAAGATATGTTTGTAATTTCCAGTCTTCTTGATAATGCTGTTTTTCTGAGTGTCTTTTTTTTTCTACCCCGCCGCGCCCCCCCACGCCTTCCCAGTTTGGGAAATAAAGTTTTTTGACTTCCTTGCAGCCCTTTCGGTTTTGTTCTTAAGTGGGTGAAGTCTGTACGCTTTCATCGGAGAAAATCAGCATTGTTTCAAGTTCCTGTTTATTTTAAGCTCCGGAATGCTCTAGGAAGAACATATGTACATCTGTTTGTTCCATTTTATTTACAGAAATACGGCGTTTGACAAATACCTTGCAAATACCCTTGTTTAAAGCTGGCAAATGTCAGGCTGGAGTTTTCTTTTGAAGCTGCAAATTTATTTTCCAGTCACACACAGACTGAGGGTTTTGTGTTCCGAGCGAAGAAAGATGTGGTGTTGTGAACTGATTTATACTGAGCAAGGTGAAAACTCAATATTTCTTGCCTGCTTCCTGCTAAAGGCGTACTAAATTAGTCTTTTTTCCTTAGGTTTATGCCCCGTCAGCAAGCACTGCCGACTACAATAGGGATTCACCAGGTTATCCATCCTCAAAACCAGCAGCCAGCACTTTTCCTAGCTCCTTCTTCATGCAAGGTAAGAAGCTGCTTTCAAAAGGAAATCTCTTTTGCATACATTTTCCCTGTTTGTAGTTTGGTTTACGCGTAGTCCAGACGGGCTGGAATATCACCTCGTGGGCTGGAACATTACCATGACAATGAAGACCCCGAACGTCTTTGTTTTGACCATTGAACATCTTGTTTTGATCCTGCAGCGAAGCCGCCGATGAATATCTTGCCGGCTTCTTATCATCCGAGGTTCCTGACGGATTTTTTTGCGGCACGTGCGCGCGCGCCGGTCTTCCGCCTGTCCTTAACGCGCGCAAATTTGTGCCCGTCTCCTCTGTGCGTTGTTGGTTTATGTCCACGAGGAGGATTTTGCCCTCCGTCAAGTATTCCGTGCTACAATTTGTGTCTATTTGCGTGCACGTGGAATTAGAGCAACCTTTTCCTAATGAAGCCGGCTCTCGTTTGAGGACGGGTTGATAGTTTTCATGTGTTCACTGCCCCCATGTTGCATTTCTCACCGCGATTTTATGCCAGCACAGCGAAATCTGGTATAACTTAGTAAATAAAATTCCCAGAGTTCCGAAAGATCCACGCGCAATTAGGGTTACTCATCTTTTGCCACGTGTAGGGCAAAATAATTTGCTTTTAAACACTTCCACCTATACTCTAGACTAAAGAAAGGGTAAATATATCGGTGTAATTCAGCAGGACTGGGGAAGTATGGACCATGACTGGGAAGAAACTGGTGCTCTTGGCTTAAAGCCTGAATAAATGGCGCCCAGAGAGCAACCTGCTATGAAACTCCCGTGGAGTTAGAAAGGCTGGGGATTAACAGGGTTCTAATTCTATCAAATATTGGCCCTTTGTAGCGCTCAGCCGTTCTGCGCTTTCCGACCTTACCTTCTCGCAGATTTTGTATGGAAGACATAAATCCGAGGGAAACGACCGTTCCAACAGCCACGGGATGGTGATGCTGGAAGCGCTGCCGCCGCCAGCGTCTTTGAAGTGTTTAAATAAGGCAGGGCTGTAGGTGAGACATCAGCATTTTTCAGGAAGCCGACTCCTGTAGTTTGAAAAAACTGACAACTTTTCCAGCCCACGGGCCCCTCTTTCAGCTCTGCTGATCGTTACGGAAAAGTCACTTTTATTTTTATTTTTTCCCCCCTTTTTTTTCCACTAACACGTTGGCATTCTTCCAGTAGGAAATACATTCCACCACGTTATTATAAGGCCGTTTCAACCTGCCTACTTAAATGCAAAATGTGCCACCGACTGTTTTTACCCGATAAAATTTGGGGAGCCCTTTTTGTGCTCGTCGTGCCACGCGAGCGGTGAAATCCCTGAGAGGAGACGTGGTGCCACTCTCTTTTTCAACGAACGAGGGGAAAAAGCCGCCGTGAAACCGCTCGTAAAACTTTCTGGATGTGGGAAACCTCAAAAGTTCAGGGATGATCTGATCGTTGACCGAGCTTGAGGCGTCTCCAAAGCGCGGTAGCCCGTCCTCATACCGTAGGCTTATTTTATTTCAACGTTCAGATTTTTGTCTGATGAAATTTGTTATAAGGGCGTTTACGCACTTGAGTTGACGTGTCCTACCAGAGCAGGAATAAAGCAGCGGGACGCTTTGAAGCCAAAGTGGCGTGGATGTAATGAAGCCTGGCAGGATGACACCGGTATTCCCCGTTGCTTGGTTCAGCTTCATTTTTATTAAAGTACATAGAATTACAGAATACCTGGCTGACGCTGAACGACGTAACCTCGTTAGGGCCGTGGCGGCGGGCTGGCGTTGGCGCAAAGCCGGCGGCCAGCGGTGTTTCCCTCTTTGTGTTACAGATGGCCATCACAGCAGCGACCCGTGGAGCTCCTCCAGCGGGATGAACCAGCCCGGCTACGGGGGCATGCTGGGCAACTCTTCTCACATCCCCCAGTCCAGCAGCTACTGCAGCCTGCACCCGCACGACCGCTTGGTAAGGACGAGCACGGAGGGGGGTGCTGGCCGGTGGAGGGGACATCCCACCCACCCACCTGCTCGCTCACGGCATGGGCACGTCTTGGGCCGCTCAAAGGTTCTCTGCGCACGCTTGTGCGCGGCCAGCTCTGCGAAAACGGGGCCGAGAAACGGCCAAAAAACGTACATTCATAGAATCACAGAATCACTTGGGTTGGAAGAGACCTTCAAGATCATCGAGTCCAACCATAAACCCATGCCAAAACCACCCCTAACCCATGTCCCTCAGCACCACGTCTGCCCGGCTTTGAAATCCCTCCAGGGACGGCGATTCCACCCCCTCCCTGGGCAGCCTCTTCCAACGCTTGAGAACCCTCTTGATTCGGGGTCCTCTGGGAGAAGGGAAGTTTTAAGGCGAAGGGCGGCGTGGGTTGGGAAGCCCTGGGGGTGGAGGAGGCTGCCCATGACCTTGGAAGGGTGGCGATGAGGTCCTGCCGCGGCGTTCCCCGCCCCGTGCAGTACCGGATTCCGTGGGAGATCACCAGCTCGGCACACAGCGCAACTGGGAAGGGAAGCATCTTTCCTATGAGGAAAGGCTGAGGGAGTTGGGTCTTTTTAGTCTGGAGAAGAGAAGGCTGAGAGGGGACCTCATCAATGTCTACAAATACTTAAAGGGAGGGGGCCAGGAGGAGGGGGCCAGGCTTTTTTCAGTGGTGTCCAGTGATAGGACAAGGAGCAATGGGTATAAAATCGAATGTAGGAAGTTCCATCTGAAGATGAGGAGGAACTTCCTTACTTTGAGGGTGGCAGAGGTCGGGCAACCTGTCCTTGTGGCCAAGAAAGCCAGTGGCATCTTGGGGTGCGTCAAGAGGAGCGTGGCCAGCAGGTGGAGGGAGGTCATCCTCCCCCTCTACTCTGCCCTAGGGAGGTCACAACTGGACCGCTGTGTCCAGTTCTGGGCTCCCCAGTTCCAGGAAGACAAGGAACTGGTGGAGAGAGCCCAGCAGAAGGTCACAGAGATGCTCAGGGGAGTGGAGCGCCTGTCTGGTGAGGAAAAGCTGGGAGACCTGGAGAAGAGCAGGTGGAGAGGGATCTCATGGATGCTCAGCAATCGCTACAGGGCGGGTGGCAAGAGGATGGGGCCAGACCATTTCCAGTTGGTGCCTGGTGACTGGACAAGGGCAACGGGCACCAACTGGAACACAGGAAGTTCCATCTCAACATGAGGAGGAACTTCCTTACTTTGAGGGTGGCAGAGCCCTGGCAGAGGCTGCCCAGAGAGGTGGTGGAGTCTCCGACTCTGGAGACGTTCCCAACCCGCCTGGACGCCATCCTGTGCCACCTGCTGTAGGTGGAGCTGCTCTGGCAGGAGGGTTGGACCAGATGATCTCCGGAGGTCCCTTCCAACCCTCAACGTTCTGTGAGTTCCATGAAAAGAGGAGGAAAAAATTGTCACACAGACATTGTCACACTCCGGCCAAGGTTGCAAGGAGGTTGAGCCCGTGTTTGTACCCTCTGCTCGTCCCGTGGCCACCAGCCCGCCCGTGAGCCCCACACACCCCTGCTTTTTGGTGTTTGTGATTTAGGGCAATCAGTGTCCTCTGCTGGTCTGGGTTTATAGATGACTATCTAGCGTCAATTTTCTGCTTTAAAAAAGAAGGCAGGTTTTTTAATTTTCTCGGGTACATCCTGCTCCCTAGCAGGAGGAAGTTGCTGGGACGGGTTCCATCTATTGTATTGGAATAGGATAAAATTGGAATTAAATCTGATCTGAGTGTGGCTTAGGGGATGTTCTCCGAATATCACGGCGGAATTGGTTATGTGGAAATAACAGTGGGTTCCATCAATTCAGCTTTTTGGTGGTGTTCTGTTTTTAAGTGGGAGGTAAAGATAGGAACAAGACAGCTAAGGTGAAGTAATTTTTCTCAAAATGTGCTACACATTTACAAGGAATGTTTTTCTATTCCGTACCTCTACTTTTCATTCTTGAAGACCCTTAAAAAGGAAGAATAACGAGGAGCGAGGGAGCCAGGAGTCCGGTGCTGCGAAGTCTCGCAGAACCACCTTTTGGGGAAGGAGAAGAATTAAACTCCCTCTTGCAAACTGAAAATCAATTTGCAAAGCAAATCTTGAAAAGTCTCGCATTTGACGAGGTTAGCACACTGCTATGTAAAATTAATAGGAAGTCAAAAGCGAAAGAAATTGCCTCAAAAACTGCTTAATCATGTCCTTATAAAAGGCGTAATTAAGGCACTGAGCAAACTTAACGTTGCTCTGAAGTGACAAGCATATATAATAAAAATTGAGCATAACTCTTAAAACCCAATTTCATCTAATTTGTTATCTACGCTGGGTGCTCATTCATCAGAATTAGGGGGCTTTTCGTGGTGTCAGCTCCGGGTAGAGTTAAGACGGCAGCGTGTCTTCTTGGAGCAAATCTGCAAATCTTTGTGCATTTAAGTTTGCCTCGATTCTGAATTTCTTGGGTTTGTGACATGTGGGGCTTTTTAGGACTTTTTAGGAAGAGCTAAAATGCGTCTGCCGTGTCAAATGGGTAGGGATGTTCCACCTAAACTCCCCCAAATGTTGATCTGTGGAGGCATTATTATATTCACCCTAAATTTCGGAGACGGTGAGGACCACAGATACCAGTTGTAGGTGCTCGGTGTCAACGAGGCTCATACTGGTCATTCACTCTGTGGGTCTGGACTGGCAGAGCCTTCTGTATTTCGGGTGACGCTGGGCCAGGAGGGAGGCAGGGATACTTAAAATCCTCTCCATAATTTCTGCTGGAGCATCAGTGAGGTCCTGCAGAAGACCTCTGGGTTTTGGAGACTCGGAGACAAAGCCTCCTCAGAAACACGGAGTAGCTGGAGACACGTGGTAGGACGTCGCCTGGTGGCTTGTGGTCAGCTGGAGCGTCCATGATCGGTCAGCTTGTTGAGGAAAGTTTGATTTCAGTTGGGTTCCATGCAACGTCCTGAACTTCTCAGTGCCCGGTAGAAAAAATGCTTAGGAAGAAAGAAAGAAGAGCTCTTGTTTATTATTTTTACTTTCTCAGGCGTATCAGTGATTTCCTAAATCGATGCAGAGAACACTTCTCTGTGAAGCTACATTCAGATCCCGTGTTTCCCCTGAAATATTTGGCCGTAGTGGTTTGATGTCTCCTTCCCCTGAGAAACGAGAAGATCCCAAACGCAGCAGCCGTTTGGCGGAGGAGCCGGAGTCATTCCTGCTCGGACCGGTGGCCTGAGCACTCCGTGGTCGCTGCCCTCTCCGGCAGCCGGGCTCCGGTTTGGGGCCGAAGTCCTGGAGCGGTTTATAGCGAGTCAAAGCCTGAAAATGTTGCTCAGACCTCGGTCAAGAGTTGATGGGCTTTTTTTCCATGGCTAAGAAAAAAGAGGTTTGGGCTACGTTGTTTACATTCTTTGAGATAAATTTCAAGTATTTAGTTACTTGGCACTTCATTACAAGAAATGCTGAAAAAGTAATTGAATAGTAGAAAAGAAGGGAAGGATGTTTTCAGCCGACTTGCTCTGAGCCACCTACGGAGGTGGAGGACACGGGGATGATCTCCCTCTGACACTTGGGTGCCTCGATCCTGGGCCGGCTCCTGCCACGTGTCTCCAGCTGCTCCGTGTTTCTGAGGAGGCTTTGTCTCAGAGCCTCCAAAACTCAGAGGTCTTCTGGCAGGTTTGACCACAACACTGTCGGGTCACAGTAAGGAAGGTTTGTGTTGATCCCACCATGAAGCCACCAAAGGCTTCACCTCCAGCCAACAGATGTCCATGTCAAAAAGGGTTGCTTGGTACATCGCCTGACTTTTCCTTCTTAATTTCTTCTCGTTACACCTCTACGGTACCGTCATCAGTTACGAACCTTCCACTGGGGATGTTTATCTCTGTCAGATAGGTGTACGCCATGTCTCATCCAGAAGATGTCAAATTTGGCTGGAAAAATACTCTCCACCCGTAGTTTTAGGGCAGTATCCTGCTTCCCTCGGTTGGGAGAGGTACGACGGCGCTCGGGACTGCGGCGATATGAGCTGCCCGCTGCCTTCTGTGTTCACAACAGTTACAATAATTCCTTTTTTTAATCCTTTTTGCCGCAGAGCTACCCATCACACTCCTCAGCAGACATCAACTCCAGTCTTCCTCCGATGTCCACCTTCCACCGCAGTGGCACAAATCATTACAGCGCGTCTTCTTGCACACCCCCTGCCAACGGGACGGACAGTATCATGGGTGAGTTGAGGTCGGGCATTGCGGCGCCTGCCCGGGGCTCTCCCTTTCCCTCCTGGCTCCCCTCGCGCCCGCTTCGGTGCCCCGCGCTAGCGCCAAAAAGCTGGAATCAAAGAAGGGAAACCAAGGGGGAGGGCTGTTTGGTGGAAAGACTAGCTTCTCAGTTCAGTAGGCGCAGAGATTTAGCAAGAATTCCATGGAAGTAAATACGTCGTAGTTGACCTCCACCTCCTTGGCTCGTGCGTTTCGCTGCTCCTGCTTCTTTTTGTGAATTAAATGCGATTACCGCAGTGCTTTTGCTTCAGGGTTTGTGTGGAAGATGCACCAGCGGAGTGCCTGATCCCACCGGTTTTAGAGTCGGGTTTTATTGTCTTTGAGTGATTTAATCACCTGCGGTGCCGTGCGTGGCGATGACTTCTGTCTCGCCACGTTCATCCCCGTCGGTTCGCGGCCGGGCTTCCACGGGGGGTGTGGGGGAAGCGGCGACGGCCGCGTGTCCCTGTCGGGGCGAGAGCCACCTCTTGACGTTGCTGAGAGCGGCTGTGTAAATTAAGAGCATCCCTCTTTATAGTGAAAGATTTGGCCGATACCGGTTCGTACTTAAATACAGGAAATCAAAAAAATAGCGCTTTGCCTGTATCTCAAAGAGCAAATAAAGCTAATGAAATAATTGCTAAATAGGGAACACATCGCTGGACACATGGTTTGGATTACACCCGTGATTCTGTATTGAATGACTGTGAGCAGGACTAATGCAGTAAGAATGGAGGGTGGGTTCAAACATTAACACATGGGCATCATATTTTTCAAGATCTCCGAACAAAGAAGAAACTAAATACGGTCTCTTCTTAATTTGTCACTGTCTGAGGAAAACGTATCCCCTTTCAGGGTAGCATTTCTGGGCTCAATCTTGCCATTCCATGGAGAGTTCTTCCTTTACAATGGATTGCTGCTTCTGTGCGCGTGACACGGGCAGATCACTCTCTCTTTCTCCCCCGAAAGAAGTCTTGGTAGAGTCAAATTTGATTCAGCCATCCTTGCGCTGGCTATGGAGAAGCCTTAACGATGACATTTAGAATCACAGAATCACTTGGGTTGGAAGAGACCTTCAAGATCATCGAGTCCAACCATCAACCTCTGCCAAAACCACCCCTAACCCATGTCCCTCGGCACCACGTCTACCCGTCTTTGAAACCCCTCCAGGGATGGTGATTCCACCACCTCCCTGGGCAGCCTGTTCCAATGCCTGAGAACCCTTTCCATAAAGTTTTTCCTAATATCCAACCTAAACCTCCCCTGGCCCAACTTGAGGCCATTTCCTCTTGTCCTATCGCTCGTTCCTTGGGAGAGGAGATTGACCCCACCTGGCTACACCCTCCTTTCAGGGAGTTGTAGCGAGTGAGAAGGTCTCCCCTCAACCTTCTCCAGGCTAAATAATCCCAACTTTGAATTTAGGGACAAAAACTCTCGCAGAGGGTTGCGAACAGGTAGGAGCGCCGATGCCGTCTCCTGCCCCTGCGCCTCTGGGAAAAGTGCCCAAATTTCCCATGTAAAAAACGCATCCGGATTGGCATCTGGAATCATCTCCTGAAAACCGCCGTGTGTGTGAGTCAGAAGAGCAACAATACCAAGATGGGGGATTTTTCCAGCAGCTGTAAATGTTCAACAGGCGGTACGGTTGAGCTGCGTCTGCGCCGAGGGCTCCGGAAGTATTTCTTGGATCTCGATGCAAGTCCTAGTCTCCTCCTAAACCAGCGAACCATCCCTTAATCCTGGGCACGCGCTCTCTCTTCCTTGATTTTCCCAAGGAAGCCGTTTGAGCTGGTCCAGCTGGCAGCCCGTGTGCCTCCATCCCGGTCTCCGGGCGGGATGAGCGGGAGCACCTTGGCGTGGAGACACGAGATGCGTTCCCCGGTGGTCGGGAGGCTCTGGAAGGCAGCCGGGAGCGAATCCTTCCGCGGGCCTATGGGACGGCGTTGGCCGGGCTTCGTTTTACGCGTTTTATTTCCGAAGGTCTGAAGCGGTGCGATGGTTTATGGAAGCGGCTCTGGAGGCTCTGGAGACACTCGGCGCGTCTATCGCATCCGTCTGGGGCGCGTATTAATCCCGCTTGCTGCTTTCGCTTCTAATGACATGTTGTTTGTATGACATTATGCACTGTGACATGCAGCTTTTCCAGGAGAAGCATGATGTGCCTTTCCCCTTGAGGCGCTGCTTTCGCAGTAATTTTATTACCAGAGCAGTCACATAATACCGCGCTGTATATTTTACAAGAACGTTAAGCTTCCCCGTTACAGGAGGGCAGTGAACTGTTGCACGGTGTAAGAAGAATATGCCTTTTTATCCAGCAATGTCACTTCCTCATCATTTGGGGAAGACCATCGGCTGCGAATACCGCGATGGTGCAAGTTTTTCCACTCTTCTTAACATAGAAACGTAATTTCCAGTCTGCTCTTTCGGAAAGCCCTCTTCCATCAGAACAAGCGTGAGTTCGTACTAGAATTTAAACTATAAAAAGTCTGGCTGGAATTCTCTTAATAGAGGGCTCCAGCCTATCCCTTACACGAGATGCCTTGCTAGATATAATTATCCTCGCTGAGATACCCATTCCTGGAAGTTTATTCGATAATCTAAGATTTACAATCAGAATCCCCCCCAAGAAGGATGTGAAAAGGCTGTACTTCATCATTCTGTCCCTTTGCCTTCCAGTGCGGAATTGTTCTTCGCCGAAACATGCTGAGAAAGTTTTAGGAGATTAACTATAACAATAAACACGCTCTTCAGCGGAGTTAGAACCAATCCATCAACAGGCTGCAGTCTTTCACGATGTCTTCAGTACATTAATAGTCTGGCGAGCGGGGGAAGAGCTCACAAGTCAAAGCGATGGCTTTGGTGGTGCATTTTCCAGAGTCCTGTTCCCAAGTTATCTCCGTCTCCTGCGTCACGGCACAATTTGCCGGTGCTTGGTGTCGGTGGAGACCTGCCTTCTCAAGTGGGGAAGCCAACCTTCAGGCTCACAACCTTCAGCTGTATTCTCTAATAAATAATAAAGTGCATTTTGACCGGTTGGAGGACGTAAAGCCTAGCAGAAGTAGGTAAGAAAGGCCCTACTGCTTCAGAGGGGTGGTCCATCTAGCTTAGAGGGTTGGTCCATCTAGCTTAGCATTCGGGTGCTGAGGAATATAAAAACACGTACCTTATTTTCCCAGTCGTTTCCACCGTTTCCAGTGGTAAGGATTTAGGAAGCTTGAGTTCGTTCTTCTCCATGGATTGACCCAGCCTTTCCTGGAGGCTTGGTCTGGCCCGGTGGCCTTACGCGTTTGTGAAACGGTGCTCCTCCTCTTCCGTTTTGACTCTTCTCCCTCAAGACCTGACGTGGTCCTCCCTCCTTTCTCCCGTTTCCGTAAGTCCCAGATGAAAGCCTTTCTGCCCTCTTGTTTGGGTCCCTTTTCCAAGCTGGAGAATCCACGTTTATTGAGTTTGTCCCCTAAAGGAACCACCCTCTGCTTCTCCTGGCTTCGCTTCTTCAGATCTATTGACCCCCATGCTCTTTCTTGAGGGACTTACCAGATCTTTGCTCCGTATCCAAAATACACGCGTGTTGTGAATTGGTAGAGGGACATCATGGGCTTCTGGGTTGTCTCTGCCCAGTCCTTGCTGGTGATTGGGGTTTTTTTGGGGCCAGTGAGGGGCTGATCCTGCTGCTGAGCCATCAGCATATCTCATTAGCTAATTACTCTGGGTTTTCTCCTCTTCCTGGACTGCTTGGTAAGTAACCGAGAGCCCGCGTGCGTGTATTTATGGCGTAAGGCTTTTTTTGCCCCGTGTTTGTTGCCTGGTGTTTTTTGTGTATGTGTGGCATTTACTTTACACATAACCTTATATTTTATTATCCTGAATGGGGATCTTGCCAAACGTCGCAACCTCGCCGTGCGCCACGTCTTTTTCCAGGCCACGTACGCGTACGTTGAGCCGTACAGATCTGCCCAACTGGGATTTTACTGGTAATACTCCTCCTTTATAAAGCCAACTATTAATTCCTGCTCTTGGAGTCCCTTCTCTTCATCATTTCTTAATCTGCAAGAATATCCCTCGCATCCCTGTTCTCCGAAGGCAGTTTAGCTTCTTGAAGAGCCTTTGGGAGGTGCCTTTGTTGAAAGCTGAGAGTACAAATCCATTATATTTACTGGATCTCCTCCGTAGCGTGTTTTGGAAGAAATTTAGATTCACAAGACGTGCTTTCCTCCAAAAAAAAGCGGCGTTGGTTGTGCAATATGATGGATTTAACCAGAAGTGTATTATTGCTTTGTTATCTGGACCGGTAGAAAATTCCGATTTAAAATCTGGTGGCTCTTCAAATTCACTTGAATTTTGGTTTCGGTATTCACTTGTCGTATTTTCTACCTTTACGTCAGCCCTAGGGTTGGTCTAAGCAGTGGGTTTGACTCTGCGGTTAGAAATCAGACCTTTTTGTGTTTGGGTTCCTTGAGAGCTCTTAGAAATGTCATTTGGCTCCTCTTTATTTTTCTTTTTATTGATTTATTTCAAAGCCTTTGCATTGACACTTCTGTCGGAGCCAATTTTTCTGCCTAATCCCTTGTAAAATATCATCTGTCCCGTGGCAAGGCAGATGAAAATAAGCTGTTTAGCATTTCTTCCCTTTTTTTTGCCCTGAATTCTCCTGTTGCGTCTAGGTTGGTTGCAGGTCCTACCAACCTTCCTTGACCTTATTTCTGATGGGCTTGAAGACGCTTTTAATGTTAACTTCTAAACCGTTAAAAATTGCTCTTTCAAAGTATTTTTTTGGGGGTCTTACATGTAAATTGTGTTAAATATTTGCCTAAGATCCTCCGTCTCGCTCAACGGTTTTCTTCCAAAAGCTGCAGGGAAGCTGAGGAGCACTTGCTGGCTGTGACGAAAGCCTTTGGATTAGGTAGGACCTAATATCTGCTCTTCATTCCATGTTTTTGGGGTGGTTTTTTTGGAAAAAGCACCCCGGGGATCGGTTTTAGCCAGAGGCGTTAGACTTGAGTCCCTGCCGTGGTGACCCTCCGGTTCTTCCCGAGTTCCTTCATCCGTTGTGGCGCAGGTCGGCTCGCGAATGCTCCTGCCGGAAAGATGGATGGGGCTGCCGCGGGAGCCGATCTCATCGCATTGCTCTTCGGTGCAGGATGACAAATCTGATGCCAGCTGGGCCGGGCTGCAATCCTTCTTTCCCCGCCGGCCGCTCGGCGCACGGCGAGCGGGATCCGCAGGGACGTGCTCCGAGTATCTTCACCACCGGCCGCTTCCCAGCTTCCTGCCAGTAGTTCTTGCTTTTCACACAGATTTTCTCCCATTGTGGGTGCTGCTCTGGGCTTTTCAGAGCTGGGCTGAATATCCCGATGGATTAAACCTGGCAGTTGTAGGGAACACGGGAGCTGTCGGCGAAGCCTGTCCCTGCTCAGCCTTTGGGGCGTCACGTTGAAATGCTGTTTCCCGAAGCCGGTGGTGAAGGGATGGACCAACAACTGAGCGATATTAATAGAAACAGTTGCTAATATTCCATAGCCCTTCCCTCTGGAAAGCAGCACTGTACGTTGCCTTTCTCCGTCGTGATTCCCTGGCTTATCTTTTCCTAGGTTTGAGGTCTCCTCCTTACATCAGTAGTACCCGATCCCAGGATGATGTTACTGTTATCCCCCGGCTCCCAAAATCTTTGGGCTCTTGCAGCGGATGCTCCTTTGCTGTGTTTCTTCTGAAGACTCTTATTTTGCTCTTCTCCCTCCAAAATGTCAGGTTTTCTTCGGCACCTACAGTCCCTTATATTGCCAAAATGCCGGTGAAATGGTTAACGCTGCAAGAGGGAAAAAAATACATTTAAAAAATGAGCTGTATTTAAGCAATCCTGGCTATTTTTGTGACACGAACGCTCTCAGAAGATCTCCGTCTGCTGTTTGTCTTGGTCTTCCACGCAGAAGGTGCTGTAGTTCCCTTCCTTTGCCGGTTTTTCCCTCTGGGAACGCAAAGCCAAGGGCGCTGGCCGGCAGCTGGGAAGGAGCCTCAGCCCACAGCACCCATGGGTGCGCTCCGGCGTTCCCTCAGGATCTTGCAGCCTGCGGCTCGGAGCCATCCCGGCTTGCTGCTCAGTGGCCACCGATGGATGTTCTCCTCCGTGAATTTGTCCGGTTCTTTTTAAATCTATTTATACGTCGGGTCTTTGCAGACCGTAAAGCAACGAGCGTCCCGCTCCGAGTGGACGCTACCGGGGAAAAAAAAAAAATTGGGTTTTTTTGTTCGTTTAAATGGGCGGTTTTCAGTTTTTATCCAGGATAACGGTGCAGATCTTGCCTTCCCCATGTTAAACCTCTCCTGTATCGCTCTTCTAGCGTGCCTTTCCCGGTGAAACTCCCTCTCCTCGGCCAAAGGGAATTTTGCAGGCTGCTGCCCATCCTTGAGGCTCTCCCTGTATGTTTTCCAGGCCTGCCGCATTAATTTCTCTTCAAAGTCTTCCAGGAAAAGTTTAATATTCGGTCTTATCTGAAGAATTCCTTTGTTCTTAGCGGTAACTAATATAAGACGCGGCCCAGCCCGGAGCATTCGGGATTTCTAAGAGCACGTGGAGCAGGACTGTGGTCCCTGCCTTTCCTTCTCCCGCAGGACCGGTAGAGCTCATCTCATTAGGAGAAACCAGCCTTCAGACAGACAAATGCAGGACTTAATTTTAGAATAATGCGGTTAGAGTCGCTCAGGACAAGGAAAAAACAACGCGTGATTTACGTTCGGATTCACGGTTCACTTTAGAGCGAAGTAGGTGAATTTCTGGGACGTCTGCCTGGGATTCTTTCGGTCGCAAACCTTTAGGTTGTGATTTAGAACGTTAAATTACCCGGATAAGTTGTATTTCTAGCTGACACGGCCTGTTCTAGCTGTCTTCACGTTTCTTCATATCTCTATCTTTATACATCTCGAGGCCTGATTTCAAACGGAGCCGAGATGGCGAATAAGCTGCCGTTGGCAGATGAACACGTTTTCAACGTACAATAATCAAAATTTAACTACAAAAAGGGGGAAGAAAATAAAAAAGAAAAAAAAAAAAAAAGAGTGAGTTGTTCTAACAGCACCTGGGACACCCGTAGTCCGGGAGGCCTTTCCGGAGGATTCTGCTGTAGGAGAAATGCTCCGCAGTATTTTGGGTTAAACGTCAAGGTGCTGCGTTTTCTTAAATTTGATAAATGTGCGTGTCGTACGTGAGGAATTCTGTGCCATTCCTTAAATTTTCCTAACTAGACCCTGCTGAAGCTGCTGCTGGAAGTTGTGAGCTTGGGCGGGATGGGTATCCGATGGGGCCACCGCCCGGCGGGATGGGTATCCGATGGGGATAACGGATACTCTGACAGCGGGGATATCTGCTAGGCAAGGAAGGCTGGGATGGAAGGAGCGAGGGATGGAGCCTAGGAAAAGCCAAGCTGGAGAGAGTGGATGGGATAGATGCTTTCAAGGTGGGAAAACTGGAGGAGGTGGAGCGGAAAGGTTGCTCTGAAGCGGGATGGCAGGACATCCCTCGGAGCAGGGAGGTCCCCGACGCTCCGATTTCCCGGCTGTGGAGCTGCTGCAGTATCCGCAGGCGGATCAGCTCGCCCGCTCTGGGAGCTGGTGGGGATGCGGTCGTTATTCCTGACTGCACTTACACCGGGGGCCAAAAGCGGAGAGCTGGACCCAACCCCGCTCCTTCCCGTGCCCTGGATGCTTCACTGGGCAACGCTGGGGTGAAATTTGGGCTTGGGGGGGGGGGGACACGGAGGGGGAATTGAAGCCCTTCCCAACCCCGCCGTGTACGGAATATTCTCCTGCTTCAGCCTTCCCGTTCCAGGCATCAATCCAGGCTTTCAGGGTGGGCTCCTGATGGCTCCTTTCTCATTTTTTGGCCACCTGGCATAGGGTCCTCGGGGATGAAAGCTGGAGGGTCGATCACGGGCGAAGCTCTTGCTTTGAGTTTGGAAATGGCCATCTAGATGCTGAAGCTGGTGGGATATTTCACCCTAATTTTCCTTTCCTTCCATTTCTCCCGGAACGGAGAAGTTTGAGAAACCAGTGGCTTGCTACACCATGGTATTTCTTAGATAGAAGGTGCAGTCTCGTCACCTGAGAGACGGTGAAAAACCGTTTCATTAAAAGCTCATGGAATGTTCAAGTGAAGCCAGAAGGAGCAGACACTTTGGAAAAGTCCACGTGGAATTTAATAACGTCTTTAAAACACACATTGAGGACCAGGGGCACAAAGAGAATGGGGAGAAAACGGAATACCGGCTAGCTGCTTATTAACGGCGCTTTGTACTTCCCTGGGAATGAGGGCAGGAGCCTGGAATTAGGGAGCGGAGCCGGCGCCGAGCGAGGAGCTGGGTTGCGCAGGCTGGCTGGGCTCCCGGCAGCTCGTCTCTGCCGCCTCTGTAATGCTCCTCTGCAGCAATTTCTGACGTTTTATACCTAATATTGCGCTTGCTTATAAAAGCCCTAGCGTTTTTAAAGAAGAAAACCTTCATTAGAGTGGATTTGCCCATCTCGGCGCCTTCGGATGGGCACCGGCTCCGTGCCCGGGGCAGGAGCCCACCGTGGGCTTGCTTAGCTGCGCGCTTGCCTATTTTCCATCTCCATATCTTCCCCTATCTTCCCCTGTCTTCCCCTGTCTTTCCATATCTTCCCATATCTTCCCATTTCTTCCCATTTCTTCCCATTTTTTTCCATATCTTCCCATATCTTTCCATATCTTTCCATATCTTCCCATTTCTTCCCATTTTTTTCCATATCTTCCCATATCTTCCCATATCTTCCCATTTTTTTCCATATCTTCCCATATCTTCCCATATCTTCCCGTATCTTTCCCTATCTTCCCATATCTTCCCATATCTTCCCATACCTTCCCATATCTTCCCATACCTTCCCATACCTTCCCATATCTTCCCATATCTTCCCCTATCTTCCCATATCTTCCCGTATCTTCCCGTATCTTCCCATATCTTCCCATATCTTCCCATTTTTTTCCATATCTTCCCATATCTTTCCATATCTTTCCATATCTTCCCATATCTTCCCATATCTTCCCATATCTTCCCGTATCTTCCCATATTTTTCCATATCTTTCCGTATCTTTCCATATCTTCCCCTGTCTTCCCCTATCTTTCCCTATCTTCCCATATCTTCCCATATCTTCCCATATCTTCCCATATCTTCTACTATTAAAACCCTTTCGTGTAGAAAAAGTAAAGCCATACGGGTCCTATCCGATCCACAATATGTGGGGTTTTTTTAAAAACCCAGCATGTCAAGTTTATAGTTTTTTATCTGCCAAAATGGAGCGTGAATGTGTTTGATCGCTACCTTAGCAAACAAATTCCTGGCAATTCAAGATTAATTTTACGTAATTAGCATTAAAATGCAATTAAATTCTGAGTAAGTGGACCAGGAATAGAAGTCGGTGATGTCTTACTGTCGTGTTTTTACATGGAGTCTTTTGTTTTTCAGCAAACAGAGGAAGTGGGGCAGCAGGCAGCTCGCAGACTGGTGATGCGCTGGGGAAAGCACTTGCCTCTGTAAGGAAATATTTACTTTGGAATACACGTTTACCCTTTTGAAAGTGTGAACTTTAATCAGAATGGGACGCCTGGAGTTGCCGAAGACGCCCAGCAAACGGGAGAGATGTGGTCTCCGAGGTCACCCACGGGGGAGTTAACTGCCAACTGAAATACTGAGCAATCGGTGCAAAATGCTGTTCAAAAAAGTTTGAGAGGGGATTTTCTGGTAGAATAGAAACGGAAAAAGGCGGGGGGGTTGGGGGGGGGGAGAACCTTGACCTGGTCGCGTTGACTGGGTGCCAAGGTGTCCGTTAGCCTGTCACACCCTGCCTTTCCGAGGGCGAGGGTTCCTTTGGAATTTGCCTTTGGATTTTCTCTTTTTTTCACGGCAGTTTCCACCTATTCAGTTACACTGTGGTTGCTGTTAAAGTCAGCGGTTGCCACCTCTTACCTGGGTGGCTGGCATACGGCGGTTTTCCGACTCGGAACGGGAGGAAACCCCGCCGTGCCCCAGCTACCGCCCACGGTACCAGTTGGCACGGGCTGACGTTTAATAAGGACCACTAGAGTTATTTTCTGGGCAGAGTGGGTTCCATTGAGTTCTCATGAGAGTTAATTTGTTTTTTTGGTTTTTGCACGGTTCTTCGATGCCTCATTGAAAAAAGACGCAAAGTCAGACTCTTCGTTTGCCTGAAATAACTTGATACAGTACAGAAGCCACTTTGACGTGGTGCCCTGACAAATGGCACGGGGTGGCGAGCGGGGACGCCGCCGGGTGGTGGCCCCCCCGCTTCGCCGGGGCACGGGGCACGCGGGGGCTTTCTCGCCGGAGCAGCGGAGGAATAGTGGGGAGTTTGCCGCTGCGGATTACCCGCCGTGCCGGGGTTTAACGTGCTCTGCTCCCTCTGCTTTATTTTGGCCGGTAAGGGATTTCAGCCTAACCAAAAAAAAGCAATTTTCAGGCGTGCTTTAAGGCCGCCGCTCCTTCGTAAAGTAGTCCCCGCAATGGAAATGTGGATATCTACCCTAGCAGATGCGTGTGACAAGCAGCAACCATCGCTTAACTGCCTAGTGTCTGCTCCCACCAAAAGGGGTCTGTTGTCTAGCTTCCTGCATCTAATACAGTTTTGTCTTTATAAAAAAAAATATTAATATTGGAATAAGAGGCTTTTTAACCTGTCCTGCTTTCATTGAAATGAACTGAATGCATAAGAATTCCATATTTCTTTCTGCATCAGTTTGTGATGGCTTTAGATTAATTCTGTATCATCTTTTAAAGATCTATTCTCCAGATCACACCAACAACAGCTTTTCATCAAATCCTTCAACTCCTGTTGGTTCTCCCCCTTCTCTCTCAGGTATTGTTGTTACAATTCTATTTTACTGAACGTTTCAACCTAGTTTTGGTAGGCGGTGCCTCACTCAGCTCCGGCGGTACCGGCTGTGCGATGTGCCTCCGGCCGCCGGCAGCGCCAGGCGGATCCGGTGGTCCCGCAGGGACCCGGCAGGGAGGTGTCCTACGCGCTGCGTTCCCAGTGCGGAGAGGAGAGGAGAAGAGAGGAGGTCGTTGCAGCTCTCGGGCGGGTGTTTTTGCAGCGCCCGCGGGCTCTCGTGGCACGGGATTGCTGCCCCGGGCCGTGGCCGTGTCCCCCGTGCCGTGGGGGACACCCAAGCCCTCGCGGCAGCTTTCCCTCCAGGGTGGCCGTTGCCAGCTCCGTCCCCGTGGATGTTCCTCCCGTCCCTTCCCCGGGGGCTGAAGCAAAAGCCTGTTTGATCCCTAAAAGCGTGTCCGTGGACAAACGGAGCCCCCGTGGAGCCAGTTGGTTCGTTTTACGCTTCGTTGACAGTAACTGCGTGTTTTAACTAGACCCACTTCACTACTAAAAGCCTAAACTGCCAAGATCCAGAGGCCCAGGGTAGTTCTCATGAGCATCAGGTGTTCTAAATGCTTACCTGAACGTAATTCAGATTTCTTAAACCTTGAGACCTTCCAGCTAGAGCGTTACGCACCTCCTCCTCTCCACGCTAACGCCTTGGAGGAGGCCTCTGGGCTTCCTGTCCCCTCTTTGAGACGTGGTCTGTATCACAAGTAATGGAAGATCCCGTCTCCTCGTCTTTGTGCGTGAGCCCTGGATCCTGTTAAACCTCACCGGGGATCCGAAAAGGCAGCTGAGGCCACCCAGTTCCCGTAGGACAGTGCTGGAGAGGTGGGATCCATCCCACCTCCTTCTCCATGGGGCGTGAGGAGCACGACGGAGGTGGAGGGAGCTCCTGGGCTCCTCGTGCTTTAAAATGGTGCCCCAGCCGCAGGGACACAGACCTAGTAGGAGCTCCATGGTGCCGAGACCCTTTTGGAAGGAGAGGTGGAGAGAAACCTCTGCAGGATGAGGTCCAGGAGGACACCGTGTCCACCTCCATCACGCTCACCTGCCGTGAAGGAGCACCTAACGTAACCTCAGGGTGACACCCCCTCAACAAGTGTCCCCACAAAGCCACCCCTAGCAGGGGACGGGGGACAGAGACGCCAGCTGGCCTGTGGCGACACCTCCAAAAAGGACTTTTTGCCCTTTTTTGCCTGGACTCACCCCGAGGGGTCGCACCCCCGGCGCTGGGGCAGCTTTCTCCTGCCACCCTTCCCAACGGAAGGAGCCGAGCCAAAGGGGAAAATCCCCGTTGCTTTCCACAGGCTCCACTGGGTAAACAGGGAGAACCGAGCGTCAAAATAAATAAAAATAAGGGCTATAAGTGCATTTAAATAGGAGCTGAAAGTGTTTAGCATGCAAAACGCTTTCCCCTCAAGGATATCGAGGGCTAGCGAAAATTTATTTCCAAAGTCAAGATTGCTGCCTTCAGTGCTGTGGCAAAACCTCAACTAAAAGCTCCGTGGGGACCAGAAAAGGGAATCTTTAAAGTTTTAATTAGAAGCGACATAATTTTGACTTCTGAGAAAAAAAAAAGCGTAGCCGTGAGAGCCTAAAAAAAAAATAAAATAAAATATTGCCGTGAGTTCCGCCCTGGCCCGCCTGAGTCCAAGCAAATGCCACTCAGTGTAGGGAAGCGAGATGGAAATCCTAATATTTCCCTCGCAAATTCGTCACCCCCTTTTAGGAGATCAGTCAGGAGAGCGCTCGTTGGAAAGCACGTTATAAGTTGTCTTCAGCGTTGCGCTATATATATATATATATATATA
>VZSF01008230.1:160-17787 GCA_013398295.1 Chionis minor
CCCGCCCGCGCGCCGCGCCGCCGAGCTCCATTGAGGGCTGCTGGGGGGGGCGGGGGCGGCGGCAGCCAATGGGCGCACCGCGATTTGCATGGCTCCGCCGAGAACGTTTTTCATTCATAAAAAAATAGAAGGGGGAAGAAGCTGGCGAGCAGGGCTGGGGCAGCGCGGGATTTAAAGGGGCCGCGGCCCTCTCAGGGAGAGGGGTTTGGGGACGGGGGCAGCGGGCGGCCTTGGGGAGTCGGTGGGCCAGCCCGGGGGCCGGATGGCGATCGGCTCCCTGCGTGTCGTGCCCAAGAGCCCGCTCCGCGGAGGGGATGGACCTCAGGCCTCCCACGCCCCATGGTGCCCCCTGCTTTCTCGGGGGGCAGTTTGGCAGCAGCAGGGCAGCAGCACACGGATCCCCCTGCCATCCCGGAGCTGACCCCGCCAGACCGCCAGCTTCCCTAGCCTCTTCCCTGCAGGCACGCTGCAGGCTGGTCTGCCTTGGGCAACGGCTCTGAGGAGGCCGCAAGGAAGAGAATTCCCGCATGCGGGGGGGGCTTTGGGTGCTGCCCTGGCCACGGATCCCTCCGAGGTGGTTCATGGTTACAAGCAAATAGCTCGGAGCAGGAATGAGCTTAGGACAAAACCACACTGCTGGGGGCCTTGCCAGGTCCCCCACCCTGGCAGCGCTCAGCCAAGTGCCTCAGTTTCCCTATCTGTAGTGGAAGGTGGGGAGAGTGACCACGGAGATGTGGCCGCTCGTGGAGGACATGGCAGGTTGCACGGGATAAATGGACTGTGTGGAGACTTCCCCTGCCTGCGGAGTGAGACTGGGAAATTATTGCCGGAGAAGAGGAAAACAAAGAGTAGTGCTCAGTTAAATGTTGCTCCTCTCAGCTTGGGAAGGAGAGGAGCCTTCTGCTCAGACCCTGGGAAGACCCCCAGGGGTTAGGAAGCCTGTTGGGATGGGGTTGTCCTCACCATTTTGAAATGCTTAGTCTGAGGTTATGGGCTCGCAGGTGTCCTGGGAGGGCTGCCCAGCATGGCTCTGGGCTGCTGTTGGGAATTTCTCTGTCAATGCTGGGCGACTGATGAGCTTCCAGAGTCCTCCAGGGCCACCACCATCCCGCAGGGATGACGCTGGTAATGGCAGGGAGCTTGTCTCCCATCATGTTCGGGGTGAAATAGCTGGGGGGGGGGGGGGGGNGCTGTCAGGATACACGGCCCGCCAGGTGCCTGTGTGCTGGCAGAGGGGAAGCACACACAGAGGGCATGGAGTGTCCTTGCCGTCCCGGGGAGCGCTCCCGAGGGGCTCTGCAGGCGCTGGCGCTCTCACTTCCCCTCTGCCATCATGATTAAATCACCGCTGGTAAAATTAGCAGATGACACATGAACTGGTGGGTGGCAAAACCTGGGACGGGGAGCAAGGTGGGCTGCTGGGGACGAGCTGGGTCATCGCAGAGCTGGGCACGACCAGCAACCCAAGGTGGCTGTGGGCCCACACCGCCCCAGGGGGGGCTGCTTAGCACCCCTGGGCGCTGCCACCCAGCACAGGGAGAGGCAATGGGGGCTGAAGTGCTGCTGTGGGGCAGGTGGGTGGGTTGCCCTGCGAAGAAGGCCCTGGAGAGCCAGGGCTGGGTGGGGGGATGGAGCCTGCTAAATTTAGAGCCTACTCAGGAAAAAAAAAAAATAAAAATTGCAGGCTCCAAATTTAGCTGGTTGCAGCTCCCGCTCCATCATGCTGCTGTCGGCAAAACCCCTTCAGCCCCGGCGCCCCAAATCGGGCACCTCCTGTTGGAGTCCCTGTAGATGGGGACCGCACGCCTGGCCAGGAGTCGGGGAACCCCAGCGCACCCCAGGACCAGCCGAGTATTTATTTCATCACCATCTTTATTGGAGGCAAGCCCACAGCAGTCCAGGTGTACACGGCAACACGCGCTACACTACGGACACCATTTCCATGCAGGCAACCACGGCGACGCACACAGGGGGAGGATGGGACCCATGGGAATGGGGTTCCTCGGCTCTTGCGGGTCCACCCAGCACGGTGCCAGCTCCACGGGGCACTCGCACACTGGCCCCGGTGCCTGGGGCTGGGGAGGTGTTTGGGGGCTCCTGTTCCATCCCACGGCCTTTAGGGGACAAACAGGGCTGAGCTGGGAGACACCGAGGGGGACGGGGGCGGTTCAGAGCCTTGCGTGTCCCTCAGCCGTGTGGCGTATCCCTCCCCAGGGCTGGGGACAGCTGGGCTGGCACCCCAGCTCCTGTGGGTCCACTCCGGGGCTGGAGAACTTTGCACCATTGGACTAAGGAGATCATTAGCTGCCGGGCCCGTTGACCATGGCTTTGGCATGGCAGGAGCAGAGCGATGCTGCGTCCCCCGGGGGAGGTGGCAAGGCCCATCTCACTGATCATCACAAGGGGGTGTCCCCGTCGGAGCCCCTCACTCTTGGCAGAGCAGTGCTGGTGTGTCATTGTCCCGCCGGCCCAGGGTGGTGGCCCTGGGCTCCCTGTGGCCTGCAGGACACCTGTCTGCATGCTGGTCCCAGACCTCACCTGGCTTTGAGCTCCAATGTGGAGCTGGTGGCTCTGCTGGCAGGGCGGGCACGGGCACCCACCTGCTCCCTCCGGCTCCACCAGCCCCAGCAGCAAACCGCAGCAGAGAGAGCCGAGCACTGCTCTTTGCCCGACGCCCAGCAAACCGTGCCCGGGTGCAAGGAGCAGGTCCGCAGTGAAAACCCTTGCTGATTCCATACGGGCACTTTCTGATCAGAGCTCTGGGATAAAACACTGGACTGAGGCCGAGCGGGCAGGGAAACGGAGCCAAACCTGCTGCTATAAACACCACTGACCTCGTGCGTTGTCATCAAACCCATCTCCGTGCCTGCCGGGAAAGCTCTGTAGATGGTTGAGGTTTCTTTCTTTCCCCCCTCCCCAAGCGTGGGGGCCGCAGGGGCACAGCTGCCACCAGGGAGGGGCTGGGGGAACAGAGGCCACTGGTCCAGGGGACCTGGGGTTTATTTGGCACAGCTCCCACACGCTTTCACCTGGCTACTCATTAACAGCCGCCCCGGGTGACGAGGAGGGTGGATTTTATGCGCTGCAGCTGGAGCAGGTCTGCGGACGCAGGTCGCGGCGTCAGTGAGCCGCGGTGATCCCTGCGCCCGCCTCGCGTTGCAGCCAGCGCCTGCCCCGCAGCTCGCCCTCGTCCTGCCAGCACCGGCACCGAGGGCAGGAGGAGCGGGAGCTGTGGCAGCCTCCCAGAGCCACCTCCTGCGTCCCAGCTGAGGGGGACGGGTGGCCTGGAGCCCGGCTCAGGCTCCTCCGGGGGGTACCACCACCTCCTCCCATGTCAGCAGGTCCCCATGGCCGCTGCCTGAAACAGCCCCAAGCTGGAGCTTGGACAGGTGGACACCAGCACTGTCCCTACCTGGGGACGGTGACGACCACACGGCTCCCTTTCGCTTTGAAACCTAACGATGGCAGCCCCCGCCACGCTGCCGGCAGGATGCTGTCGAATGGGGACCTGCAGTACGAGGAGGCGCCAGGTCACCAAGAAGGACAGGGTAGCTCATCCCAGCTGGGGCTCCCTGCCCTGTGGCAGGGGCATATCCCTGCCTGCAGCAACATCCAGCTCCCAGCTCGCTCCCAGTGCCACAGGGGCCTCTGCCAGACCTGAGGGAGCTGTCTGGGAGCAGGGTTGATTGGGGAGGTGGCGTCCCCCGGTGAAAGGCCACGCAGGAGGCAGCGAGTGCCAGCAGAAGTAACCAGCAGCCCTTTCTGTGGTCCGGTTCTGCTCACTCCTGGCTCCTGGAAGCACCATGAAGTGGGGCGCACATCCAGACTGCTGCCGCCTCTGCGCGTTCTTCCATCTTCTGCTCCCCGTCGCGTCCCCGGGAGAAGCTGTGTCTGGTCTAGTGGAGGGGGGACACACGGGTGATGCCGCCAACGTGCCCAACGATGCCACTGAAACTTGTCCGTGCATATTGGAGGCAGCACCGGCCACCACCAGAGCATGGTCGTGGTGAAGCATGAGGAGATGTGTAAAAAGGGTGGGGGGGACACTTCCAGGTGAGAAGAGCTTCTGGGTGTCTGTCCCCAGGGTCCCCAGCCCCTGGCACAGGCTGGCAGGCTTTAGGAGAGAGGAATGTCCACATGGAAGGAGGTGCCATGGGGTACAGGCAGCAAAGAAGGGAGATGGTGTTTGTGTCCAACCTGGGCTCATAAAAAGAAGGTGACCCCCAAAGTCCACTAAATAAATACATAAATATGACCATGAAGCCCCGAGCTGGGCTGTGGGGATTTCCCAGGGTCAGCAGCAGCTTCTCCCCAAATCCCATTTTTGCCATTTCTAGGTCAAAACATGGTCTCCTTCCGTCCACCCTGCGCTTGTCCCCACAGCCCAGGCACTGTCTGTCCCCAGCCCGTCTCACGCCTCACGGCCCCCAGGGCCAGCAGCAAAGGCTGAAAACCCATCCCAGAAGCGCTAGCTGAAGGCATGGCAAAGACCATCTCCTCTAGGCTAAGAAAATAAATAACTTCTCCAATGTGCTAGGGTTGGTGGACAGAAAGCCAATGCAGCAAAACATCGAGTGTCCTTCAAGAGGATTAAAAATAAATAAGTGAAGCTTGCCGTTTTCTTGGGAGCATGTTCATTTGCAGCTCTGCTGGGGCAGGGGGGAGGGGGGTGGTTATTTAAATAAAGGGAAAAAAAACAGTCCTAGCGCTGCTCCGGCAAACATGCTCCCCGTGTGTCGGCCTGCCTTCACCCACCACTTCCATTCCAGATGGAGAAGACGCTTGTGGTGGTTGGGAAGGAGCCTCCAACACCTTCCTAGGACAAATCATCCCCGCTGGGCTTGAGGGGGGCGTGTTTCCTCTCCCTGCCACAGCACAGGGATTAGGGGACCCCCCGCGGTGGACGGCTGTCCGGGACACTGGCTGCCTCTGCGCCGCGGCTCCTTGCATGCTGCTTAATCTCGAGTTCGGTTTCTCCTCTTCAGGAAAAAGAAGCTGCTCTTCTGGGGGGGGCCCAACAGCATCGGCACTTGGCTTTTATGTGTAATTTTGACCTAAAAAGAAGGGAAGAACCCAGCTCAGCAAGGGGTTCCCAGGCTCTGAGCACCCCTGGGCATCCCCCAGCCTGGGGAGTGACCTGAGAGAGCCGGGGCCAGCTCAGCACCCAGCGCTGGGGTGAGGAGCTGCTGCCACCCCCAGCCGGGTCAATAAATGCTTTGCTGCACGGCAGTACCAGCTCCAGAACCACGTCTGGATTTCTCCTCCAGGCAAGCTGCCTGCCGGATGGTGGGGGACCCCACTGCAGCCCCCCCCCCCCCCCAGGAAGGGCAGCTGCTGCACCCACTCGCCTGGCAAGGGATGAGCATGTCCCTGTCCCCACGGCTCCTGCCATGGCTTGCCACGAGTCCAGCATGGGCACAGACAGAAGTCGCAGGTGGCCAGGTTCTGCGGCCACCCACCAGCAAGCCCAGGAGCCTCCCTCCAACTCCAGAGGCTTTGCCACGCTGCATGGGGAGCTGAGGCTGCCCACCCTGCTGCCAGCCCCTCCTGTCCTGTCCCACCGTGCTGCCAGCCCCTGCCTGCCCCGTCCCACCCTGCTGCCAGCCCCTGCCCACCCTGGCTGCCCTCGGGGACTCACGGTGCAGGACGGCTGCATCCAGGGCTCCCCATCCACCTGCATGGGCAGCAGCTTGGACGTCCTGCAAGGCACAAAGCAAGGGAATGCAGGGTGACACAGGTGCCAGCTCTCGCTGTCGGTTGGGCGCTCAGCTGGGATGGGGACCATTACCTGATGGTGACGGATGAACACTGGGCCAGTCTCTTCCCAGCGCTCTTCAGCCCCGTGTAGATCTGCCCCATCTCCATCGCGCCCTCCAGCCCCACCACCTCCAGGAGGTGGTCGCTGAGGTCTGCAAGAGAGAGGGATCTGAGTTGGCCCCCCCGTCCCCAGGGTTCCTCCGCTTTCTGCTGTCATCTGAAGCATCAGAGCCAGCAGAGCGGGGCTGCTGGCTGCCCCAGAGGGCAGCGGGGCTTGTGGCACCGTGAGTACATACTGTCCTCTGAGTCCTGCTGTCCCCTGTGCCCTGAGACCACCGAGCTGGGTGTTTGCAGCATTGGGCAATGCTGCTGTCCAAAATCCGTGGAGCAAAAATATTCCTGGCCTGAAACAGCACCTGGTTCTGCATGGCTGTTGCGTGGCAGCCTGGATCCCCACCAGCCCCTCGGCCACTTGTTTGCAGCATTGTGTGAAATGGTTGCAGAACCCCCCCACCGCTGGGTGCCCTGGGGTGCTGTGGCTCTCCCTGGCAGCCAGGATGTACGGGGGAATCCTCTCCAGGAGGGATCTGCTCAAATCCCAGGCCAGCGCCCCTTTTTCCAGCTCCTCCTGCTCTTCCAGGCTGTCAGCAAAGGCGTTGGGCACCTCGCTCCATCTCTCATTCTCTTCAGGCTCCTGTTTCACCCCTGGTGCACAGTCCCCTCCCCGCCCCAGGAGAAGCTCCCCAAACGCCCCCATGCCCTCCTGCGCCCCCACATGTGCCCCGGGGACCGACCCCCGCTGCCTGTTCCCATGGGCTCACCGGGTGAGGGGCGGCTGGCGACAACCTGGCAGGGTTGGTGACACCCCCACCCTGGCAGCCGGGCAGCAGGGGGGCTGTTTCCCACCCAGCCCTGGCCTGTGGCAGGTAGGTGGAAAATACAGGCACTTTGCTTATTTTGCCGGCTGCTTTCTAACCCGCCGCGCACTGCCGGGGAATCCTGCCAGCCCTTTGGGCTGCCTGCACCCTGCCCATGCCTGCAGGGATGGCTCCGGCGGCCGCAGCAGCAGGTACCAGGTGCCAGCCGGGGCGCAGTGTGGGTGCTGTGCTGCTCCTGGAGCTGCACTGGGAGGGGGCTTAGAAAAGCCCTCGGTGCCAGCTCTGCAGCTCCGCTTTCAGCTCCTCCTCAGCAGCAGCGGGTGCCTGGCCCCGCAGCGGCTGCCTGCCCGCCCCGAGGGGCACGGGGGTTGCCCAGCCGCACGCCCACAGGTGATGGCACCCATCCAGGCACCCTCCAAACTGTGACTCCCCGAGGGTGTGGGAAGAGGTGGCTGGCAGGGCAAAGGAGGCACGTCCTCTCTGGCCACCATGGGTACCAAGCGGGCAGAGCCACCCTCCTTCGCCAGCTTGGCCAGACCATTGTTGGGGTCACCCCGGCACCCCAAAAGACAGCGAACAGATAGCAACCACTCCGGTGCTACTCACAGAATCACAGAATGATTAGAGTTGGAAGGGATCTTAAAGCTCATCCAGTGCCACCCCCCTGCCCTGGGCAGGGACACCTCCCACATGCCCAGGTTGCTCCAAGCCCCGTCCAACCTGGCCTTGAACCTCCAGGGATGGGGCGGCCACAGCTTCTCTGGGCAACTCCGGCCAGCATCTCCCCCACCTCACAGGCAACAATTTCTTCCTGAGATCTCGTCTAAATTGACCCCCTGTTGCTCCAGCACCACGCGTGCTGAGCCACGGCCAGAACTGGCAGCTGCCCCGCTCCCCCGTGCTGACCCCCCACAAACCCCAACTGCCCCCTGGCCGCGGTGCCACCGCTCACCCTGCACGCAGAACTTGAGCTCCTTGGCGTCGGTGACCACCGTGGCTTGCAGCTTCTCTGGCACTTTTTTGCCCAGCCGGTTGTAACCGCGCTGCTTCTTGGTCTCCCCCCAGAGGTTGGAACCGCCATACATGCTGGGGATGTTGAGGACGGCGATGCCCTCCAGGGACATGTTGCTCAGGTCTAGCAGGGTCCCATCGCACTGCCGGGCACAACGGCAGCGTCAAGCCACGGTGCTGGGGGGAGCTGGTGCCTGGCACCGTGGAGCCCAGCCCGCTCTCCCCACCTGCCAGCCGAAGGAGTGGGGACACCCAGTGTGGCATGCCACTGGACAGTCCCCAGAGCAAACCTGGCCCAGGGTGGCACGGGCAGCCCCAGGGCCATGCAGACATGGAGGTGCAACCAAATATCCTCCGGCTTTGCTTTACAAGGGCTGACAACCACCACCTCCCCTTCCTTGTGCTGCTTTCCCCTCTATTTCAATATGAACGTCGGAAACGGCAGTTTCAAAAAGCAAATTCCTATGGGAGCACGTAGAACCTTGGCTAGTCTTGGTGCTGTGCCCCAAACCAGGAGGCAATGCCACCTCGGCCCTGGAGCAACCTCCATCCAAGCACCATCCAGCACGTGCTTCCCTACCTCCCCTTGCTCAAATTGACCGAAAAGACTCAAAAAGTTTGGCAGCCCAAAAACTAACTCAAACCAGTTTGTCTTCAAGTGCAATTTGGAAATGAGAAATGAGGCTGGAAGGAAACAACAGGAAAGGTGTCAAGGGAAAAATGTCAGTTTTGGAGAGAAAACCACAAGCCCAGAGCATAGAACTGGGGTCCCGGAGTTTGCTGTCGTACAGCAGGACTGCCCCAGCTCCAAATTCCCTTGAAAAGGTAAAAGTATCTGTTGCCTGCAGCTTTCCCACAGGACTGGAAGCAGCAGCCATGAAAATGCATTTTTTAACTTCAGGACTTCGCACTCTCATGATACCAGACAACGCTGGATCCTTTTTCTAGATACCTCTGGAGGAAGTGGCCACTTCCCCATTCAACTGCATTTTCCCTAGAGCATCTGTATTTTCCTTTACACATCTGCTCTCTACCTTCCACATTACGCTTCCGCAGGTTATTTCCTTGCATTTCAGTGATGCAAGGGTATTTCTGCCCTCTCTTTCTTTGCTGAGACGAACGTGAATGGGCCAATGAACCCCCGCTGCTGCTTTGACTCCAGTTGTTTTCCTCTAGCAAAGAGTGACAGTCTCCAGCGTATTTTTAAGACGCTGTTGGGGCATGCTGAGCACGCCAGCCGCGCGTATGCGGAGCTGGGCACGCACAGGAGCGAGTGCCTCTGTGTGTTCAGATCTGCTCTGCCTCCCCTCCTGCTCCGAGATCTTATTTTTAGCCTCGCGTTGAAAGCAAAAGGCAGGAATCTTCTGGTTTGGGAGTGAAAAGCTGTCTCTATGAGGCTTGTAAAGGATGTAAATCCTTTTGTTCTCAATACATCTTAATGATGTTATGGTTTGTAGGAACAGACCCCAGTGCTCTGAGCAGCGGATGCTGAGCAAGAGGGCTCCAATTCCCGGCGGGATGGACAATACATCCCATGCCTGGCCGAGCCAAGCATTGCCCCCAACTGCAGGCATCTTTCCTGTCTGCCTGCCTGCGAGGTGGCAGGTACCAACTTGGCCATGGTGGGATGGGAGCCAGTCGGCTGCCCAGGGCTGCTGCTGGATTTCCAGGGCTGCTGCGGGAGCATGTTCCTGTCTGGGGCCATGCAGGGCAAGGAGGACCACGCTGCCCACGCACAGGCGCTCGCAGGGAGCGATTTCTCCCTGCCCAGCTCTCCCCTGTTCACATGCCAGCAAGCTACAATGGGCTCTTTGAGCAGGGGCAGCTGATGGTGCACTGGCAGCGATGCTGGAAGTAGAAATTTGCAGCTGGGGAAAAAGCAAATTCATTTCCAGGAGCTGTAGGGGAAGGAGTGCCAATTTCCAAAACAAAACTGCCGTTTCTGTGCAAGGCTGACAGTTGCCTGGGAGCTGGAGGGAGGACAGGCTGCCGCTTTCAACTTCAAATACTGCGGGATTAACGCTTTCCTGCAGGTGTGGGCACCTCGCAAGGAGCGGCGGGCACCTCACCCCCATCTCCGGCAGCATCGAGCCCCACAGACACAGACTTTATCCGCCCCGGGATGTTTGTGCGTGGCTGGGAAGGGGGTGAGATGGCCATGCCCATGCTCCTGCGCCTTCCCACCAGCTGCCCAGGGCACAGCCTACCCACTTTGGGCTTTGGGAAGGGCTGAAACTCCCTGTGCAGGAACAGGCTTCAAAGTCTTCCACCCGCAGCCACATGAGCCGCACCACCAGCTCCCTGGGCTCTGCCTGTGACCCTGGTCCAGCTAACACCAGCCCTTTGCAGCGAGCCATGTTTTTTTCCCCATCCTCGCCCTCAAGCCTAAGTTACAAAAGGGTTGTTTAATCAAAAATATGGAGAGGCGGAAGTTTACAGCGAAGCATGGCCCAAACCCCCAACGCCAGCAGAGAAACGACAGCGCCCTTAGCAACGGCGGGCCCTCCTCCCCGCTCTAATTAAAGGCTGTTTCCATGTCATCCAATGAGAGCTGGGAGCAGAGGCAGAGTTTACGGAGAGAATATTCCAGGCACGCTCTCAAATACAGCTGGAAACGGGGGAAAAATACAGGGCTATTCTTCTGCCTGCAGCTGGCTGGCTTTGCAGAAAGCACCGCGTGGTGGAAGAGCGGGTCCTGCCAGCCACCGCGTCCTCCTGCCACCGTACGGGACCAACGCTGCTGCGGCACCCTCTCCCTGAACAGCCAAAAACCCTGCCCGAGGGACCCATGGGTGACAATCCCCCAAAAGCCTTTGTGCCACGGCCGGAGCCAGGGACTATCCCAGGAAACCCACCTCCACCTCGACGTTATCGTGGAGCTTCTTGCAGGTGGCCGCAAAGGTCTCCGATGTCCCAAATTCAAAGTACCACAGCTTGTTCTTCATCCTGGGGCACAGAACGGCATCAGCATCCCGCTCAGGGGTGCCATCAGCATCCCGCTCGAGAGGATGCCAGCAGTAGCGTGGGCTGCCAGAGCATTTTTGGAGCTGTTGTGACGGGGACCCGGCCATCAGTTGGGAAGGAGGCCCGGTGGCACGGCCCCAAGTCGCTGTGCCGTGGGACAGGGGGCGGCTCGGGCTCTGACACCCTGCAGAGGTGAAGGATGTGGGAGCTGGCTGGTCCCTCAGCATGGGACGGGGTGCCTCCACCAGCTCGCAGCAGAGCTGAGCATGGGCTGTTGCCTCTCGATGAGGCTGCCAAGGACGGGGTACCCCACAGCGGTGATGTCCCCCACCTCAGCACCCTGCCTCGACCCCCGCCCCAAGCAGCCCCTGACCACTGTTCCTCCCCTGCGTCAATGGCTGTGCCGGGCTTCCAGGGGGAACTGTAAGCTGAGGGAGGCGGAATTTCAGAGCAGAGCCAGATGCTTTTGGGTCCATTTGGGATTTTCCTAGCAGGTATTTCTGAACAGGGGGACAGGGGTCGCCAGCCACAGCTCCCGCTGCCGTCGTGCCACCTCCACACACCCTGAGCACAGCAGGAGCGAGCCGCAACCTGCTGCCTGCCCTGCCCTCGCTGCCTGGCCTGCTCCTGCTGGTCCTGGAATTTGGCGCTAATTACAAAGCACAAATGAACATAATTGGGTGTGCAGCCAAGCTTGAGCAGCCTACCATGCTGCACGGGGCCTGAAGGAGCACCTGAAGGAGCACCCAGGATGCTCACCGTGCCTGGCACCTGCCCCCCAGCCTAGCATGTCCACAGCCCGAGGGGACATATGTCCCCCTACGGTTGGCCAAACACCGCGTCAGCTCCTCGGGGACTGCTGCCAGTCCAGTGGGCACAGGGGCGAGAGCGGAGCAGGCTCTGGCACGTCCCCTTGGCGCAGCGCACGGCAGCGGCAGGGTGTCCCCCCGCGCCCAGCTTTTGGGGACACCAGACAGCCCTGTGGCGGTGGCGGGGACCACCGTGGGCAGCCCTTACCTGCTGTTGAATTTCTCGGGGTGCTTTTCTCGCATGATGTGGAAGCGGTGGGCAATGGAGGCGTCCTGCGGGCAGAGGGAGTGCAGAGGCGTTACCAGTGTGGCAAGGAGATAGAAACCCCCTGCTCTGTGCCCCACCAGCACACGCCAGAATAAGGGGGCTCGGCTCTTTGCCCTCGCTGCCAGCCCCCTGTGGCACCGGGGCGCATTGCTGGGGCCATGCCAAAGCAACGGAGGCACCCTTATCCAGGCTGCTCCCAAAGGGTGGAACGGGCTCGTTAAGCGAGACATAATTAGTGCACTTGGCCTCCTTCCCTCATCATAGGGGTTCTGCATGGAGGGAATGCTGGGGGAGGCAGGAAGGGCTACCGACGGGGCTCTGGGGACACCCCGGGACGCTGCACCCCGACAGCTCCCCTGGCAGGGTGGCAGCTCTCCTGGAACCCATCACAACTGGAACCGTCTGCTGGAGCTGTCACCAAATGCCACATGCAGTGACATCCCCTGAGCCAACGTGAAACCAGAAGCATCCCACGGTGCTGCCACGGGGGTGACCCATGTCGGATATGCCTCTTGCCCTGGACAAAATGGCTGCAAGCCCCCAGGAAGAGAAGCGCTTTCCACTGGGCACTTCCCCAAAGCCCTGCCGCTCCCAGGATGGACCCCTGGTGCCGGGGAAAGTCCCCATTGCACATGGCTGCCACCCTCCCCTGGCTCCCTAACCTCCCTTGGTTAGGAAAACATGAGGGAACACAGGTCTGAGCACCAAAATGGCGCTTTGCCCGTGGGTGCTGCCTTGGCAAAAGCTTCAGGTGGGCTGTCCAGCAGATCTTGACTCATCCCCAGGACCCCAAACTTCCCTGACCCTCATTTAAGCTCCTCACACACTTGCTCTTGCAACATTCCCAGCCGGGAAGAGAGAGATTCCATGCTTCTTTATGAGTTTAGGTGCTGCCATTACAAATGGGAATGAAGCCATAAGAACAATGCCAGGAGGTGGACGGAGGTAGGGAACATGAGCAAGGAAGAGCAGGGAGGGAGAGTCCCTGGCTTGGGAGACTCAAGCTCAAACGTAGAGTTTCACCAAATGTTTAGGAAGGCTTCTGTGGTCTCTGAGGAACATCACCAGCAACCAGCCCTTGCTCTTGGGAATTACCTTGGGGCTGGCTCAGAATAGGGCTGAAGATGAGTTTAGGAGGAGACAGGGAGGGCAGTGTGGGGGGTCTGGCATCCCTTGAGTGCACCCACCAGGCTCGATCGTTTCATGGCAGCTGAGGCACTTCCCACCATCTGTGTGGGAAATGCCCCTGGGAATCTGCTGATCCGGGTGGGTTTGAGGCTATAGCTGTGCTGGGGTGACAGCTCCCATGCTCCGTGGGGCCTCCGGAGCTCTTCCCTCTGCTTTGCCATGGCCAGGCAGCTCCAGTGGGCATGGCACCATCTGGGCACGGATTACTAGCCCTGTGCTCTGCCCCTCTCTCCAGCTAAAACACGTGTGTGCTGCGCTCTGGGCTGCCCTCCGGGCCCCCCCTGCCCCGCGGTACTCACCACCCCGATGGAGAAGTAGTTGTTGATGATGGTGGATGGGACAGGGTCTCCGTTGGCCTCTCTGTCACTGGGAATGACATCTATCTGCCAGCGGTCCAGCATCACCTCCGTGCTGTGCTCGATGTCTTTCAGAACCTTCATCAGGTTGCCCCCTTCATAGCCTGGGAGGGAAAGAAGGTGGGCACCTGAGGAGGATGGAGGCAGACCAAGGAGAGCGCGGCCATGTCACGTGGGGCTGGAGGCAGCTGGGTGCCGGGCACCCGGAGCAGCCTGGAGCTGCTCCTATGGTGCCGTGGGGGTGCCTGGCTCTTCCCTGCAGCAGTGGCAGATTCCAGCTCACGGCAGGGCTCTCCCAGATGAAAAAGGCTGTTGGGTGGGACCTGACTGATGGGGGTGTAGAAAGCAGCAGCTGCTTTTTTTAGAAGGGGTTAAGAGGCATTGCCGGGAGGCACCGGGGCTGAGACACAGCCCTGAAAGCCCGGAGGCTCCTGCAGGACAGCACCCACCCAGCCACACCGGACGGTCCCCGTGGGCCAGTTGGGCCAGTTGTCCCCTGGGTGATGCTTGCCCGGCCTCACCTCCTCCCCAGCGCAGGCAGCGGGCCAGGTCGTTGCCCGTTCCCAGGGGCAGGACGGCCACTGGCGGGTGCTTCACCAAGTTTGCCTTGTCTGCAATGCAAGAGGAAAGACGTTTGGGGCTGAAAGGGCTCGTTCCCTGCTCCTCTCCGTGTCCTTCCTCAGCCAGCGCCCCAGGTGGGGGGAGTTGGGGGCGATGCTGTTGGCTCCACTCTCGCCGGGGGAATATTGGGAACCCGTGGCAGACTGCCAAGGATGCGGGAGGACGACGCTCTGCGGGAGCATGGCCGCTCCTTGCTAACCTATGCAGTCCAGGATCCAGCCCACCGTGCCGTCCCCTCCGCAGGCCAGGACGCGGAAATCTGGAGTGTCCCGGAAGAAGCTCAGCCTGGAGAAAGCCGGGAGAGACAAGGGGTGATGTCGGGGAGCAGGGGCCGGTGGGAGGGGGCAGAGCGCTGGCTGCAGCTTGTCCATACCCTGGCGCGGGCCCGCCGCGGTCCAGGTTGTACACTTGGCGTGGATTGAGCAGGTAGTGAAATTTCCGGAGGACCCTAGGGAAAGAGAGGGAGTTGAGGGGTGCTGCGGAGGCGAGTCCCGCTCCGGGAGTGATGCTGGGGCAGCCAGAGGGGACCGGCAGCCCCCGACCCTGGGGGGATGCTCTCCCCCGGCAGGCCCCCACCTACCGCTCCCCTTGCCTTCCTCCGCTCTTGGGGTTCACAAGCACCAGGAGGGGGTGCGTCCCAGGCCGAGGGCTGATCTGGAGGGCAGAAAGGGTGGCTGCGAATGCCCGGCCGCTGCGGGGCTCGTTGCGCACCCGCCGCAGAGCGTCCCGACAGCCCGGCGTGGGACCCTACCTGCAGACATTGCCCGTCCACCGTGGTGGAGTTGAACTTGAAGCCCTGGTTGTCCTCGGGGCTGGTGCTGGCAGGAGAGTCGCTCTCTGATCTCCGGCAGTGGGACTGCCTGTCCTTTGGGGAACAGAGGTGTGGATGCGCACGCCGCCCCGAGAAGGCAGCGCTGGGGGAGGCGGGTCAGCCGTGGGGATGCCCTTGCCAGGTCCCCACTGCCCGGCAGCGGGGAGGGGGCACTTACCAGGACGACAGGGCAGATGTAGGAAGGCAGCAAGATGTGGTCCCGCAGCGGGCCACCGTCGCACTCCGGCTTCACGTGGGAGGCACATTTGTTGTGGAGCTGGAGGAAGGGATGCCGGGCAGAGGACACCAGGTCATTCGTCAGCCTCTCCTTCCCTGGGGCCAGCCACGCGGGTGCGCTGCGGGATGCGCCCTGGGGTGCACCCCGGGCTCCCCACACCCACGTACTCACAGTGACTTGGCACCAGACGCAGTGCAGGCCAGTGATGCCCTGGTAGCATTTGATGCTCTTGTGGCATCTGTCACACTTGACAGGGGAGTTGCCCTCGATCCAGGTGTGCTGCATCACCTGCAAGGTACGGGGGTGGGCGCACGGCAGGCACAGCACCCACCGGCACCTCCTCTCTCGCCAAGGGCTGCCGCCGCCATTTCGGAGGGTGGCCCATTGCGCAGGTATGGTGACTGATCCCCACCAGCCTCTCGCACAGCTGCCTTCCCTCCCTGCTCCTCCACGCAGCACAGCGGGGCTACCTGTCCCCCGCCCCGGAGCTGCGGCAATCCTGGGGGCCAGGGGTCCTGGGGGCCTGCCCTGCTGGGCTCTGGATGCTGGGAATGCCCATGAGCTGCTACCCAGGACCCCAGGGGCAAATCTCAGGGCAAACAGCCACAGGGGACCAGCGCAGGGGACCGAGGGGCCAGCTGCTGCTGGTGGTGCTGCCTCCAGGAGGGCTCTGCAGGAGACCCACCAGCTCAAAACCATGCCAGCTGCCTACTCACGCTCGTGTTCCTCTTGGATTTCATGTAGGTGCTGATGCAGGAGGCGATATCTTTGGACACGCACCTCTCGTGGACGGTGTACTTGCAGACTGGCAGGAGAGAAGGCGGCGGTGAGCGTCACCCCCCAGCACGGTGGCTGCCCCCCTCCCCGCTCACCCCAGGCACCCGCAAGAGCTTGGCACCAACAGGGACCAGTCTCCCCTCCCTGGGGCGCTGGGATGGGGTGGGAGTTGACGCCTGGGGCGTGTGACGGTCTGGCAGGGGTCCCCGACTCACAGGAGCAGCAGAGGCCCTGCTTGCGCACCCCCAGCAGCATGGTGCGGCAGAAGTTGCAGTAGGCAGGTTTCTTGAAGTGCTTCAGCCTCCAGGCGTGCTGCCCGTCATCCTTCACGTTCTGCAGGGCAGGAGAGCAGAAGGCCAGTGGGGTCACTCCCCCACTGGGGGTCCTAACCCACCACTGTCATCAGCTTCTCATCCCATACAAGTCCCCTATAATTCTGTGGGAGTTCACTCCCAGCAGGAGTTGCCCCTGCTCCCCTTTCTCCCTGGTGTTCCCCCAAGCATTCCTGCCACCTCGTCCTCCTGCTCCCTGGGCACATCCAGCTCCAGGCCCCGAGCTCTGGCTTCTCACGGCCCCTCAGCACAGCTCGGCTGTGGGGATGCTCTGCAGCGGCTGACGGGAAGGAGGTAACTCCATATCTGGGGCCAGGCCACTGCCACCACAGGGTGACCAAAGCAAGCCTCTTGCACCTGGGTCCAGGCACGAGCCACTTAAAATTCCACATTTTCTTGAGTCTTCCCGCCTGAAAACCTGCCCTCCTGCCTTTCCGTGGGAAGCAAACACCAGACTGGAAGAGATACCAGGGGACCAAAAACCCTGGTTTTCCCTGCAAGCTATCACCTGATGGCTAGGAATGCACCTCGATGAAGTGAAACCCAAAAGGACGAAAAAAACAATACAGGGAAATAAAGGGAGGGGGTCCCAAACCACCCCACCTCTGCTCTCTGAAGCTCACCCTAGGAGAGGAGCTGGCATTTTAGGTGCTCATCTTATGTTTTTTGCTAAATATTCATCGAAGCGGGGCATGGTACAATGCCAAGGAGCAAGCCCAGCCTGCTTGAGCACGGCAGCTGGCACGGACCGCAGCTCAAAACAGCTTGTGAAGATTTGGGGGGCGAAGGGCGGTCAGCAGAGGCAGTGGGGGGTGTTGGGGGGGGGCTGGCATGGGGTTGTACAGTGCCAGACAGGTGTGCGGTGCGTTGCTGGGGGTAGGGTGCCCTCCCGTGGTCCCTGCGCACCCTCCATCGCCACCAGTCCGGGATGGCGCCACCCTTTTCCTCTGGGAGAGGGCAGCGCGGGTGGATGCGGCCAAAGCCAGGTCCCCGTGTGGGCACTCACCGTCTCCATCCCCAGGAGGACCAGTAAGGGGATGGTGGTCATGCCACCCCGGATCCACTCCTCCAGCGTCACAGTCCCGTCACGGTCGTAGTCGATCTCCTCCATCATCGCCTTCAAGATCTGGAGGAGACGCAGCGACACGGCGATGCTGCCCACAAACCCCGGGTGCCCAGAGCCCCCCCCAGGCCCCCCCAGCTGCCCCAGCCCCGGCACTCACGGGCTTCAGCTCGGTGGAGTCCCACTCCAGGTATTCGGCCACGTGCACCATCTGGTTGATGATACGGTCCAGCTCCTGAGCACAGAAAGACGGTGGCGCCTGGCACTTAGGGACAGTTTGGGGGCGAGCAGCGTGTCCAACCTCAAGCCCCCAAACTGGGGGTGTATCAAGGTCTATGACAACCAAGGTTGCCCCAGACCCCCGCCCGCACAGGGGGGCCAGCACCACCCCACTTCTTGGTGGGTGCTGGGTGCTGCTTTCACCTCTGCAAATCTGCCAGAAAACCTGCAGTGGGTTTTCCCTCAGAAAAACTGCTCCGATAAAACAGTGCAATGGGCTTCAAATGAGATACCGAAAGGACAAAGAGAAGGACATATTGGCGGGGGGGGGGGGG
>VZSF01008230.1:17799-29514 GCA_013398295.1 Chionis minor
GGGGGGGGGGGGAATGTCGTGCGCTATTTTTCCTTTTCTGAAACACCATGACCTGACATGGAGCTACGATTACTGGTGGGTGGATTTTCTGGAGCTGCTGCTGGGTGCTGCTGCCCTTCAATTCCCTTCCCATCGCTGTTCCCCCCACAGCACCTTCCCGGGGGAACTGGCTCTGTGTGTCTCCGACCCCCCCAGCGGCCCTGGCTTTCTCTCCCAAGGGAAGGCTTACCGAGCTGTCCAGGAGACCGTTTCCATCGGTATCGTAGAGGCGAAACATAACTGGAGGGAGAAGAGAAGCCAGTGGCCGGTTGGACCCCAGCCCCAGGGCACCCCGGGCAGCCAGCGCTGGATGCAGGGGCTGCCGGAGTGGTGGGATGGGAGCCCGGAGCCCCAGCGTCCCACTTACATTCCAGCTTGTCCTCTGCCCGTCCCCTCTCCAGCAGGGACAGGTAGCAGACGATGTCCTTCAGATGGACCACCTGGGCCAGGGGGGCGGGGGGCGGCGAGGGGGTGGCTTTCAGGGAGCCGTGGCTCTTCCGCAGGCTGAAGGGTAACCTCTTCTCCACGCTCCGCGTGCCTGTGGGCAGCGAGCAGGATGAAGGCCATGCACAGGGGGGACAAGGAGAGAAACCCAGCTGGGACACGGGGCTGGCAGCACGTGGGAACTGCAGGACAGGGACCCATTTGGCCTGGGGAGGGCAAGGTGTGGAGGACGCAGGACTGGGTGCCATCCCTGGAGCAGGGCTGGGCACACAAAGGGGATGTGGAGCTGGGTGCCACCCCCGGAGCAGGGCTGGGCACACGAAGGGGATGCGGAACCGCGTGCCATCCCCGGAGCAGGGCTGGGCACACAAAGGGGATGCGGAACTGCGTGCCATCCCCGGAGCAGGGCTGGGCACACAAAGGGGATGCGGAGCGGTGTGCCATCCCCGGAGCAGGGCTGGGCACACAAAGGGGATGCGTGGCCAGGTACCACCCCCAGAGCAGGGCTGGGCACTGCCAGTCAGTGCCCTGAGTGCAGACACCCGCACCTCTGGCACTGTGCATGCGGGTGGGATGAGTGGTGGGACCCCACAGGGACGTGCCCTGCCAGGGACAAGCACTCAGCCAGAAGGAGCGAGAAGCTCGGCTGGTGGCAGGACGGCTCGCCGGGGTGCCGGGACAGCCCACGCTGCCGGCAGCAGCCTTCGGCAGATGGCTGCTCCTGGCAGAGCAGCCCTTCCCAGCGCTCCCCTCGTCACTGGCTGGCAGGAACTGGGCTGGAGGCAGCCGTGACTCACCACTCCCATCCCTCCTCGCTTCGAGCTGCTGCCAGGTAATTAAGACATTGCCCAGCTCTGCGGGACGGGATCAGCGGCTTAAGTTTGCAAAGCAAAGGTGTCAAGACGCCAGGAACCCGCCGAGTTTGGAAGGTCACCATCACCACACCGGGGACCTGACCAGCTGCACCGCTGTGGCAAAGTGTGGCTCCACGGCTTGGGAAAGTGGGGAGGACTTGTCACTGCCTGTGTCCCCCATGGAGCCTCAGCCAAGCCCACCTGGTGACTGAGGGCTGAGCAGGGACCCGGAAGAGATCTTCGAAGAGCCTGAGGAGTTGTGAGCAGAAGGGGTGCCGGTGGTGGACTTCTGGGAGGATGACCTGGACCAGCTCGGGGAGGCGTTGGGGATCGATGCCGGTGTGAGTGATGCCGGCTGCGGCTCAGCCGCGTTGCTGTGGCAGCTCTTGGGCTCAGGAGTGTGTCGTCCCAGGGCACTTAGAAGCGTTTTCCCATTGATCCCTGCAAAGCAGAGGGATGCCCATGGCAGTGTGACAGCAGGGCGCTTGTGCCCAGCAAACCCTTCCTCCAGGAACCCTGCCAGGGTGCCAGTTGCTCACCCTGGGCCTTTCTAGCCCCGAAGCAGGCTAATATGCCAAACCCAGGGCTGAGTGGCCCCGGGAGTAGCCCCTCACCCTCCTGCCTGGCCCAGTGGCTCCCAGCAGCACTCCTGTCCCTGGGTGCTGGCCACCATGGTGCTTGGGACCAGGCAGGGAGGACGTGGTCCCCCACCACCGTGCCCCAACATGGCAGCTGAACAACCGGGGAGGGCTCTCCCTGTTCTATCGCAGTTTATAGTCCTTTCAGCAGATGTCTCCACGGGCTGCGAATCCACCCGGGCAGGGTGCTGGGTGGCAGAAGCTGGGTCCCCTGCTCCAGGCGCAGCCGCACACTTGGTGGCCGCCCACACTGGTACCTGTGACAGGGGCGCAGGCCACCTCGGTCTGGATGGAGATGCCAGTGTCGAGTGACTTGGGCTCTGAACACGTGGAGGAAAGGGAGGAATCAGTGCCATGGTGCTCCGTGGGTGCCCCACCCTGGGAAAAGCCCTCTTCTCCCTTGGAGCAGTGCTCTGGGAGCCCATCCATCGGATGGGACAGAGCTGGGCTGCGTGCTGGCCCCAGTGCCACCCACCACGGGTGCCACCCAGCAACTTTTGTCCCTGCGGGGTGGCATGGGAGCGAGCCCAACGTGCCGCGGTGGCACGGCGCGCCCGGCTGGGCAAAGCTGGCTCACCAAGGGTGTTGAGCTGCGAGACGCCGGGGGTCTGGCGCTGGGTCTCGGGCGACGCTTGGCATATCTTACGCTTGAAGGAGGTGAAGAGGTGTTGGCAAAGCTCTTCGGGCACGTCCGCCTCCAGATAGGTCTTCATGAAGAGGCAAAAGCCCTCGTAGTCGATGGGCTGGGGAGGGGACAGAGGAGGATGGTGGAGATGCCCCGGCCATGCCATGTGGGTGCAGAAATGCCGGCGGGAAGAGGGGTGGGGGGGGCAGTTCTGTGCCGTGAGCCCCCCTCACCGCGCACATGAGCTGCAGAGCCCTTCCCAAAACTGCCAGCTTCCCAAATCCCAGCAGTGGGATATAAGCTAAAGGGACCCAGAGGCAGCAGGGCCAGAAGTCCCCAGTGCCAGCTGGCCGCTGGGGGCTGGTGCAGCTGAATCAGGCCAGCGGCGCTGGAAGCAGGAACGGGAGCCATGGGCAGGAGCTGGGGGAGCAGCAGGGAAGGGCAGAGCTGGGCTGGGATGGTGCTTGCAGGTGGTGGGGCAGCAGCCGGCTCGCCTGGCCGGGGGCCTGAAGCCACTGGACCCCTGCAGATGGTGGGCAGCTCGCTGGAGGGGCAGGAGAATCTGATGGAGCCGGGTGCTCAGCTCCTGGCAAATGGCTGAGGAACTAAATACATTCTGGCACCGCCAAAGGAGGCTGGAGCTGCTGGAAGTGGAGGGGTGTAACGAGCTGTGCTCTGAAAGCCCCCCACCCCGCCAGGGCAGGGCAATGAGCAGCGGGAGCCTCCAGCCCATCCCCAGCCCCTGGGGACTATTGTCCTCTTGAGGTCTCCTCGTCTCCTCCTTCCCCACCGGGCAGCCCCATCGCATCAGGACATTGCCTTCCCGACAGCTTTTGTGGCCCCAGCTGGAGCGAGGGTCCCGTGGTGCCCTTTGAATAGCAGGGTAGTTTTGCTGCCCGCGCCTCGCTGCCTTCAGCCCACTGATTTTTTTGTGTTTCGCCTCGTTTCTCGTGATTACATCCCTCGTGCAAGGCTCTGTCCTGCTGGCACACTAATAGGCCTCTCTGAAAGCGCCACTTGGAATAAATAACCCCAGCCTTCCCCCAGCAAGAGCGAGAAAAGGCGGGGCCTTCCCCTGTCCCCACGCTGCCAACAGCAAGATTATTTGCTTTTGGGAGAAGAGAGTAAATCCCTCCTGGCTTCTCCCTGGCAAGGAGATGCCCCAAATCGCTCTCAGCAACGCAGCCTGCAGACAGCACGGGGCAGCAGCGCAGACATGGGGTCCCGGCAGCATCGGTGGGATGGGGGTGGGATGGCCGTGCTGCAAGCCTGGTCCCCGGGATGGCTGGGATCTGTGGGAACATCTTTCCCAGTGCCGGGAGCACAGCCATAGGGAGAGGCGGGAGGCAGACAGGCAGACCTGCCTTCTCCTGGTTGTTTTTAGCTGCGGGATCTGGGCTGGGGGAGGTGGCGGGGGGCCAGGAGCTGCCAGCAGCATGGGGGGAGGCTGGAGGGGAGTGGGCCATACCTGCTCAGGGTTGTACTTTGAGAGGACACCATCCCCGTGGAATTCCTCCAGGACATCCTTGAGCTTCTTGCTGGAGTCTGGGGAGACAAGGGCATCACACTGAGCACCCCGGGTGAGACCCCGGGAGTCCCCCTGGGTTGTCCTCGGGGCTGCTGCGCATCGTCGCGTGAGGTGAAGCGGGTCAGGAAATAGAACAGTATTGCCCTGTGCAAACCTCCGCACAAATAATAAATGGCCCATGAGTTTCCTGGACTGGGTGTTGTCATGGCTGGAGGGACATCAGTCTTTCCAAATAAAGAAATAAGGGAAAACCAGCAAAAAAGATCATGGGGAGGGAACATTAAGTCCGAACCTCCAGGCATGTCCATTTAAAGGGCTCTCGGACATGCCAGACCTGTTAATTACTGTGAAATCCTCTCTCCGAGGAGGGGACTGTGCTGGCTCCTGCTCCCCTCAGCTCTCCACTGGGGATGCTGGGCATGGAGCTCGGCACTGGACCACCACTGGGATGCCTGGGGCAGGTCTGGGGGTTGCAGAGCCCAACCGGGAGCCAGTGTGCTCCCAAGGAGGGGGCTCCTGGTCCCAGGGCCTGGGAGGACCTGTGGGAGGACCCTCCAGCCTTGCTCCCCAGCCCGGTGCCAGGCCACCCTCCCGCCGAGCAGGCAGCCGCCCACACTGCAGCCTTGCTCTCCAAACTTTCATTAACGAAAGGAAGACGCTGTACGTGTTCTGGGCTCAGCAGAGCTTCTTCCTTCGTCCCGTGGTCCTGGCTGGGATTTCCTGCTCTCAGCACCTCCCAGGGCTGCACCGCTTCTCCCTCACCTGCTGCAGGCAGGACCTTGAGGACCCGGTTTCGGACCCCTGGGCTTCACTCAGCCTCCATCCCCAGCTGCTGGCAGCCCTGGGGACCCCATGGCACTGCCACCAACCTCCTCTCCTCGGCAGGAGCTGCAGGAGAGGGCTGCTCTGCAAAAGCGCTAAGTAAAATTCCCGCAGAGGATTGGCAAGCCGAGGCGAGCCGTGGAGCAGCTCCGCGTGTTTAGGAAAAGCCAGTCTGCTTTCCTCATTGGCATTTCGCTTCGCTAATGAACGTGGGAGCCGGACGCCTTCAGAGGGACTGAGCCACACTCACGTGTGCATCCCCTAAAGCAGGGAATCCTGTGCTCAGCTCAATCCCCCTGGGCGTGCAGGAACAGGGACTCCTCTGCCATGTCCCGCCCCAAGCTGGAGCTGCGGGTCAGGGACCTTCCCAGCCTCCCCATCCAAAAAACCTAAGAAATCATCTAGTTCTCCAGGAGGACACCAAGGACATGTAGGACACCAGTCTGGCACAGATCAACAGGAGTTTTAACCCCCTTCTCCCTGTGCCGGGGGGGGTGTGCGGGGGGCACGGGGTACTCACAGTCCGTGTACTGCTGGAGCTGGGCAAACTCGGTGGGGCTGAGCGAGATCCACCCGCCATCGCTCATCTTGGGGCGACGGGCCCAACGCTGGGGGGCCACGAGCTGCTGTGCTCCCCGTGCCGGGCTCGGTGCCGCAGGTCCCGGCCGGCCGCTCGGTCACGTCGGCACCGTGAGGGGCGCGGGGGGCTCTCGGCCAGCTGGCACCATCCCACTGAGCCCGTGGGCAGCAAACCCCGGAGCTTCAGAGCAGCCGGTCAGCACCTTCCTGCCTGGAGCAGGGATGGAAAGAGAGGAGGGGGTCAGCGGTGCCCAGCCCGCAGTGGGCAGACCCTGGCTCCCCCTGCACAGGCTGCCCTGCCATGGGGCACAGTGGCCCGCGGCAGTGGGGCTCGCACAGGGGATGCCTGAGCTTGAAAATGGGGTGCAAGGCTGCTTTCCCCGCTGGCGAGGGCCCCCCACCACAGATGTGGGGGACCCCCGCTCCAGGCACCCCCCAGAAATGGAGAGGGGAGCGCGCCAGCCGCAGCGCGGGGCTGGCAGAAAGGTGGGGGGGGTGAGTGCAAGGAGGAACACAGAGCACATCACCAGGTGACCGTCCCTGGGGCTCGGAGTGCCTGGGGGAGCCCTCTGCCACGCAGCCGGCGCGGTGCCACCTGCAGCAGCCGCAGCTCAACAGAGGCAAGGCGAGCGCACGGGCAGGGAAAGGAGCCGGTCACCTTATTTACCCCCAGCATTTTCCAGGGAAACCCAGCGTGACAGGAGCAGAAGGAAGGACACAATTAATTAGAGAAGACACAGTGCCCGGAGGCAGGGGATCTGAAGGAGTGGAAACTCCCAGCTCGCGGCTCCATCTCCGAAGCTGGTGGTGACCTTTAGCTGGCTCCGCGGCCGAGAATCATTGTAAATGAAAATCTACGTTCCAAATTGGGTGAGAGGGAAAAACCTGCACCACAGAGGAAGGGTCAGAGGGCTTCCAACCAAGTGGCTCCCTCCAGCCCATCCATTTGCAGGCTTCAAAATTTATTAGCTTTTTCACTTAACTGCCTCAGTCCCAAGGGAAAGGGCAGCAACCCGAGGAGGCGGCTGTTCTTCAAGGAGCAGACGAGAGCAGTTTGATCTCCATTTTATGACTGCCTCCCTGCTAAACGTTGGCTCTCAATTTCCACCCGCCTGAGCTGAAGGACTGGAGAAAGCGAAGCGCGGGCGAGCTGGGAAGGGCTACGGGACTTGGGGTGATGCGCAGGGAGGACCTGCGTCGCCTGCAGCTGGCTGGGCTGCTCACGGCGCCTTTCCATTCGTGGGAAAAGGCATTTGGTTAAGGTGAGCAAGTCATTTTGGGGTGAGGAAGCGTCCCATGTGCCATACTACCCCCAGCTGGTGACCCTAGGGACCAGTGGTGCAGCAGGGGCAGCCACTTAAACCCCACATCTTCAGGATTTTTCCCCACAGCTGTCTCTGGGATAGACCTTCTCCTTCACCCCAGCCTCCTAGGGCAGCCCCGGTGTCGGCAAGGAAATGTGACCACCTTCACGGGGCTTTGCCGCTTGGTCCTCAGCAAACCCAGTTTTCTTTACAAATGTTATTTTGGCTCTAACTCCAGCCACTTGCAAACACTCCACGACAAGAATCCTGGAGTCCCAAAGGCAAAGCCCTGTGTCGGCGGAGGAGGGAGCGTTGCAAACCCCTCCTCAGGGCTACCAGGGAGCATGGTGACCCCCCGAGTGAGCAGCACAGGGCCGAGCACCCCCCTGGATGGCTGCCGAGGAGTTTTCCAGCTGTGGGGAGTGACTGCACATCTGGCAAGAAGCCCACCAAACCCCGGGCACGCTTTTGCTGGAGTTCAATGATACGGCTGGGCTTAGTCCTGCTCAGCCCTTTCCTCCCGAGAGCTGCAGCTCGGAGCGCTTCCTGCGTCACCGCCGGGAGCTGCTCTGGCCCTGTGCTGTGTGGAGCTGGCCGGCCGGCAGCGGGAATTTGCCTCCTGGTATATTTTGCTGGGTGTGAAGCCATGCCCTGCCGGGAATGCTGCTGCCTGAGAATGCTCTCCAAGAGCTGGGCAGATGCTGCTGCCTGGAAAAGCTCCTGCCCTTCTCCCTTCCCTCTGCTAGCAGGGACAGTCCCAGGGGACACAGTCGCTGGGGCTCTTGTCCTCGGCAATCCCGTCCCATGGCCTGGGAATTCTTGGCTGCAGCGCAATGGGGCTCCGAGGCTGCCAGGAGCACAGTGGGGGCTGAGCTGGCAGGGGCTTGGGGACCCTCCAAGGTGATTCTGCTGCTCCTGCCTGGGGTGGTGGGGGACGGTTGCCCCAGGGCTATGGGGGTGAGGGGGGTGGTGCCGTATGCCCACACTGCTCTGCCCTTGGGACATTCGTGTGGGGACAACACACAGCCCTAAGGGAAATGTCCCCCTGTGGCAATTCACCTCCACCCCACGGCCATTCCAGCTCGTCCCGGCAGCTCTTTGTCCCCCTGCCACGAACTGGGGACAGGCTGGACACAATATGGTTGTAGGGCTAGAAAAGAAACTACCCAAGGTCTTGCCACCGGTTTCCTGGGGATCTTCACCCCGGGGAAAGGACAAGCAGGAATGTGGTGCTTGCACCTTTCCAGGATGACAAGTTTGTCCCGCGGTGTCTCTGAAGCTGGTCGAGAAGAACTCAGTCTGTAAAAAACCCTTACGGAGGGCGCACAGGCTTTGCGTTTCCTGGCAAATTAGCTGTTTGGTTTCAGCATAACTTATTTTTTTATCCTAAATTTATACAAGAAGAGGCTGAGAGAGCAGAGCTAGCACAGCCTGCAGAAGAAAAGGCGAAAGCAGGGGATGTGGCTGGGTCCAGCTGCCTGAAGGATTTCGGGTACACCGACCCCTCCCGCGACGGGTGGCAGCAAAAACATCCCTCGCGTCTTTTAACAGCGGGTTGCAGGGTGGCATGAAGCGATGGAAGGAAAACCAAGCAGAGCTAATTGGGCCATCCCAAGGGGCTTTCCCCCAGCTATTGCTGGAATAACAAATGCCAGTTCTGACACGTCAGCCTTGGATTTCAGGAAGGGCAGGAAAAAGCCTCCATAGGAATCCAGCTGCTGCTCGTTTGGCCGCCCTCTGAATTGTCAGCGGCAAATTATGTTCTATTAAATCAAATTTGCCTCTCTCTAAAAATAGCTCCCCTACTAGTGTTACAAATAACACTGGATTACCCTGCCTGAAAGCGCTTACTGGGACATGGCCCCTCTCCCCCTCCTCACTCCGTGCCGCGTGCGTGGGCTTTGCTGCTCTGCCGGCACTGGCGGCGCAGCGTGACTCAGGGCGGCTGAAGTGGCTGGGGGAGGATGGAGAGAAGGGAGCCAGGAGGGCTCTCAGCACCTCCCCAACCCTCCTGTGGGATTAGCTGCTGCCGGAGCCCTTGGGAAACCCCCGCAGCACAGAGCATCCCACCAGCACCGGGGCCGGGCGAGGAAGCTGAGGGGTGATGAAGGAGGCGCCACCAAGGACCATCGGCGGGTGAGGGCAGAGGCACAGCTCGGTGGGAGCCAGGGCCCGGCCATGTAGGGCCTGAAATGCTCACGTCAACAAGGGAGATGCCAGGCTGGAGCTGGCGAGGGGCCAGTCTCCACCAGCGAGCAGCGCCCGGGCAGGTGGCGGCAGGGCCAAGCCACGGGCAGTGAGCACGTCGCCGTATCCATGAGAAAGGGCTGCCCACCGGCACCCCCAGTGTCCGGGGGGGGGCTGCTGGGAGCCGCGATGGGAGGGCAGAGGAGCTGCGTTTCTAACCAGCCGTCCCCCCGCCACCCGGCGCTGCCGAGGGTAGAGGATCCGGCTCCTGGGTTGCTCCCCCAGCACGCAGCACAGTGCCACGGGAGAGCTTGTCCCACTAGCACCCACGTGCCCTCCCCAGGATCGGAGCTAGTGATGGAGACCTAATTCTGCCCAAGCTGGGGCAGAAAAACTATGGGCAGTGGGATGGCAGCCGGCAGAAGAGCAGCCGCTCTTACAGAGCCTCCAGCCTTTGACCGGCTCCACAGGGGCACGCAGACAAGGCTGCAAGAGCGTGCCCTGCCCGCAGGAGATTCCTGCTTCAGATGCCCTTTGGGAAGGAGAAACGTCAGCTCCTCAAGCTTCAGGAGACGGCACGAGGAGGGAATGCTCCCGCTGTGCCCAGGCACACTGGCACGTGGGGAGGCTGTGGCTCTCCGACAGCAGCGGGGTACGGCACAGCTGGGCCACAGCTGGGCTCTTCCCCGCATCCCTGGCTGGGTCCGCTGGAAGCCAACAGTCACGGGCAACACCTTCTCACCGAGGCAGAAGCACAGCATTTCCCTGCAGGAACGGTGTTTTCCAGCCCACCCGCCCCATCTTTTGGAAGGATCAGCCTATTTTTGTGGGGGACTGGGGAGAGGCCCCTGAGGCGGTGGGTGGAGTGTAAATCCCTCCCGTCCCACTGCAGCAAACAAACCCCAACCCAGTCACGCTCCAACTATTTTCTGCGATGACAGGAGAACGCGCTTTCCTGCGCTTTACCCAGCTTGAGAGGACACTCGGGGTCCACTTTTCCCATTCTCCCCACCTGTTGCTCTCTACACATTCCCCCAGCCCTTCGCCCACCCGCGCGGGGCCAGACACGCTGTCTGGGTGCTTTGCACCAACTTTGCTCTGGGTGCCGAGCACCCTCGTGGCACCGGAGAAACGAAACACGCTGACAGGGGTCCCCGGAGCACCCAGGCGGGCAGCGGCCCGTCAGCCTCTGCCTGCCGGCCCGAGCAGCTCTCATGGGAGGAGAGGTGCTCCTTTTTCCCACCTGGAGTAGCTGCTTTTCGGGGCATTGTGCCGGCTGCCCGCTCTCCTGCCTTCGGCAGCGGTCCAGCCAACAAAGAGGTGGCTGTTGGTGCACAGCCCTAAACCCCGCACACACATCTGCCGGGAGCACCTTGCCAAGCCTCCCTATCCACTCCTGGCTTCAGGGCAGCCTTCCCTGGCAGCTTTTAAGCAAGGAAGCAATATTTCTCTAAGAGATGCTCCCCTCTCCCTGACCGCTGCGTTAGGGGACCAGCAAAGCCGGGGAGAAACACCGTCTGTCCACCACCATGATCAGTGGGTGCTCTCTCCCACACAGCCGGGCAGCGACACGGGAAGGGGTATGTGGTTGTGGCTGGCCCTCCGGCAGCAGGATCGGGCTGCGGATATACCGATTCCCAGCCAGCAGCTGGGAAAGCTCGTGGGGACGGCGAGGACTTAGCACAGCCCCCCTGGGGCTCATTCCCCCCCCTTCTCCCCATCAGCCCGCCGGGGCCAGGGCAGCTCGGCTCACACCCTGGGGCCACCGACAACTTCCCGACTTACTACTGTTGCCTTTTTAGAGAAGAATTTTGCTGGCTGAGTTCGGAGCAAGCTGGATCCAAGCTGGGATGCTTTTTGAGCAAGACCCATCCCCTTGCCACCGCCCCTGCAGGTCCCAGCCAGACCGGAGCTTGTCTCGGAGAAAAGCCCCTTCCCACACCAGCAGGGGAAGCGGGCAGTGGCTGGTCCCGCAGCCAGGTCGCTGGGACCTTCCTTGGGATTCTGGCTCCGTCACCTCACACCTACAAACGTAGGGCTTCCCGCTGCCGGGACAGGGAACCCTGCGGCAGCGAGTCCCATAGGTTAACCACACCTCGCGTGGGACAACGCTTCTCTGCCCCTGCAGCTTTGAAATATGGTGTCTCCTTTCACCCCTTGAAACAACTCGAAGAACAAGTCGCGGGCAGCCCCCTGTCGGCCGGCCAGGCGCGCCGAACACCTCCTCGGTCCCCCTGCCCTCCAAAGCAAATGGCCCCGGCAATTTTTACTTAATAAGAAAGACACTAACAAGCTTTTCCGGTGCGGCAACGCGGGGGAACGGCTGACTGGGGCTGTTCCTCTGCCCAGCGAAAGGCGATGCAGTTTCAGAGCACCGCTGAGAACCGACACACGTTGAGACACCAGTGAAGACTGCACAGTCTCCCCAGGCTGCCTTACGGGCTGGGTGGCAGCCATCTTCTCCACCCTGGGGGACAAGGGGACGCTGCCCCGTCCCTCCCGACCCTTAGGGTCCCTTTTCCCAGAGGCCGAGCCCCCCGCCCGGACACCCGGGGACCCCGGCTCCCGTGTCCCAGCGCTGCCCGGTTCCCCCAGCGCGTGTCCCCGCTCGCCAAACGGCTTCAAACCCGGCCCAAAGCCCCCCGCGACGGGATGGGGACCAGCCCGGTGGGGTCCGGGGACACGGTACGGGAAG
>VZSF01008231.1:0-17557 GCA_013398295.1 Chionis minor
ACATATATTTTTTACAACATAGACAGTCAAAACTTTATATATATATACTTTTTTTTAATAGTTCAGGCATGCTTTGCCTACCAGAAGTACATGATATATTCTGCACCACTACAATGAAGAGTGCCACACACTGCAATTAATTTTAAAAACCCCCATACTTTACACAGTCTTTTAACAAAGAATAATATTCATTGTGATGATCTTATTTAATAGTTGTTAAATTTAGGAGGACATTGACAATTTTAGGCTCTTGTACTTATCTCACCTGTACAAACATTTTATCCTCCTTTTTAGGATTGCTATTGCACATTGGTGGGGTTTTTTTTTTAAAAGTAACACATCCATCTCTCAGATATGCCGTAAGACCAAGCCAACCACAAACATTTTGCATGAATATGAAAGTAAACCACAACAAACGCAACAGGTGAGAGCAACCTAATCTAAATCAAATCACAACACTCATTACTTAACGAGTTCCCCATTCCGCTTGCAGTATTGTTACCAGATATATCACGTGTCAGCTATTTAACAAGGCGTAACGCGACAAAGCGAACCCACGGAGCAGGTATAATGTTCCTCACAATGCTTTTTCAAAACAAAAAAAAAAAAAAAAAANTTTAAAAAAAAAAAAAAAAAAAAAAGGACAATTACTGGAATTTTCTCTTCAAAGCAAGGGAAGCATTTGAACATATATTTTCAGCTCCACATCTAGGGTCAAGGAGAATTCGAACAACTGAACCACTGACACTCTATGTTGTAAAAAATATATGTATTTACAAATATGCTGGCTGCATTGTTTTCCTCTGTGGAAATTACAGGTCTGGTACAGGCTTACACGCTTGCTTTTGTTACATCTCTTGAAATAAAAAATAATTGTTCACTTTAATCTTACAAAAGAAATTACACTCCTGAGGTCTACTATCATCACACCACTATCACTGCAAGGAAGTATTTTAAAACCAGGTAAATTTGCGTGGAAATTTTTGAGCAGATCTAAAAATAGAAGCTGCTGCTCTAGGACTACTATATTTCCAAATATATAGCATGCATAAAGCACAGACTGAATATAATGCTTATTTTTTTAAAAAAATGCATAAACCCTGGCTCAAGGATTTTAAAACTTTGGTACATGAGCACCTGAGAGGTAGCACACAGCTTCCCCACCCCTTTTTTTTTTTTATTTAAACTGGACTCATTAAAAAAAGTCAATAGGCTTTCATGACCAATTATTCATTTCACTGTCTTAAACCTGCAAGAGTAATTAGCATTTCAGTATGTTTAACATCTTCTAGTTAAACCAGTCCTTCCATTTTTCCATTCACACAATTAAACACACTGCTTTGTCACAGATTAGAGTTCATTCTGACCCTTAAATGAGCATCCTCTCAGAAAGACACATGCAAAACTGTAGTAGGTTGATGGAAAAACTGAATAATTGTTCAGAATTTATGCAACGATGATAAACAAGGAGTAATTTTTACTTAATTCATCCAGGCTGGGAAATAAATTTAAAACAGACCTGAAGCACTTCCCTGTGTCCTCCATATAGACTGTATAAACACCCACCTACTATTATGCAAACGTGTTCTTTGTAGCATAGAATCATGGAATGGTTTGGGTGAGAAGGGACCTTAAAGCCCATCCAGTGCCACCCCCTGCCCTGGGCAGGGACACCTCCCACCACACCAGCTTGCTCTAAGCCCCGTCCAACTTGGCCTTGAACCTCCAGGGATGGGGCAGCCACAGCTCCTCTGGGCAACCCCGGCCAGGGGCTCACCACCCTCCCAGGCAGGAATTTCTTCCCATTATCTCGTCTAACTCTCCCCTCTACCAGTTCAAAACCGTTCTCCCTCGTCCTATGGCTCTACCCCCTGATCCAGAGTCCCTCCACAGCTTTCCTGGAGCCCCTTTAGGGACCAGAAGGGGCTCTAAGGTCTCCCTGGAGCTTTCTCTTCTCCAGGCTGAACACCCCCAGCTCTCCCAGCCTGTCCTCCCAGCAGAGGGGCTCCAGCCCTCCCAGCATCTCCGGGGCCTCCTCTGGCCCCGCTCCAACAGCTCCATGTCCTTCTGCTGTTGGGACCCCCAGAGCTAGACCCAGTAGTCCAGGTGGAGTCTCCCCCAAGCGGAGCAGAGGGGCAGAATCCCCCCCCCGGCCCTGCTGCCCCCGCTGTGAGGATGCAGCCTAGGGTTGGGGGGGTTCTGGGCTGCCAGCGCACGGTGCTGGCTGTGCTTCTCCACAAACACCCCCAAATCCCTCTCCTCAGGGCTGCTCTCCAGCCATTCTCCGCCCAGCCTGGATTTGTGCTGGGGATTGCCCTGACGCACATGCAGGACCTTGCACTTGACCTCGCTCAAGTGCATGAGGCCCACACGGGTCCACCCCTCCAGCCTGTCCAACAACATTCTCCAGAAGTAACGCAGCTCGTTCTATTTCGGCAGGCTGTCAGTGGGACACAGAGGACCGCTGCCCCTCTAGAGCAGCAGCGAGACCTGGGCCTTCTCCAGCACACTTCTGGTCCAGCAACCCTCCTCCAGCTCCATGGGACTGCTCTGGAGGAGCATCTCTGCAGGACACAAGGAGAGCTGCTCCTTACATCACCCATCCCCAGTTACTGGGAGTCTGGCATCTTTCACAGACTTAATAAACTTACCAAGAGCAAAATGGCCTCAAGTTGTTCCAGGGGAGGTTTAGACTGGATATATTAGGACAAACTTCTTTACCGAAAGGGTTATCAAGCATTGGAACAGGCTGCCCAGGGAGGTGGTGGAATCGCCGTCCTTGGAGGTGTTTAAAAGACGGGTAGACATGGTGCTGAGGGACATGGGCTAGGGGTGGTTTTGGCATAGGTTTATGGTTGGACTTGATGATCTTGAAGGTCTCTTCCAATCCAAGTGATTCTATGATTCTATGAAAACAAGACCAACTTATCCCATCCAGTTATTTCTAGTGGTTGTCAGAAAAAAATTCAAAGGTTGTTTTTCAGCCTTTGTTTTGTCAGAAAATTATAGGATGATAGAGTAAGTTTGGGTGGGAAGGGACCTTTAAAGGCCACTTAGTCCAACCCCCTGCACCGAGCAGGGACATCTTCAGCTAGACCAGGTTGCTGCACTGATGCAGTGTGCTCACATCTATCGACCACGCCATGGTCCACGAGTACTTCAGCACAGTGACTCCTGGAAACAAACCAACCTTGAATTTTCAGGAAAACTGAAACGGAAGAGAAATTCTCTTGTTCTCCCCACTGAAGGAAAAAGTGCAGAGAAAGCACGACCCAAGTAGCTGTAAAATCCACAGAAAAACACACATTTAAAAATAACCAAACTGTGAGAAGCAGCTTCACAGGGAGTTCACATCTTATTAGGCACCGAGGACTCCAACTAGGAGATGATTTCATTAGTTACTCCGCTGACAGAAAGCCTTTTTGAAATATACGCTATGTATCTTTTAAGGTACAAAGGTCACAGCTCACTAGAAATTAGAGTTGTCTCTTTCCACACACAAAAATTAGCTTAGTGGAAACGTTTTAATGACTTCCCCCCCCCTTTATCTAACAGAGAATTCATAAATCACAATTTTAGCTCTGAAAATCAGAGGTAACGCAACTAGAACAGTGGTTACTTGGGGATGCATAGAATACACAATACCTAAATTTTAACAAAGTTTTTTAAAAGCATTTACAGCATGTGTGCTGTTAAACCATTAACTGCCACATCTGATTTAGGGTAGCTAAGCAAGGTGGTCAGAAAGACAAGTATCAGCCACTGCTAAGAATCAGAAACCATCAGAAGTTATGGCACAAGAGGTTATAAAATGTCTTTGCATCTCTTCTCACTAGATGCTACCTCATTTTCCTCTGTTGTTCTGCAAGTTCTGGTCTTCATCTCAGGCTCATCAGGATTTTCAAAAAGAGTGGAACTATCCTGGCTGTCACAGAGCGACGGGCTCACTGCTGCGCAAAGCAGCTGCCCAAGAAAACACCTGGGACAGCTGGAAGACTGTTAGGTGAAACAGTATCTTAGGAGAATCAAAGAAGATAATTTCATGTGATCATGAAGATGACCCTCAAAAAAATAAAAAGGGACATGAAAAGGACCCAGTGTATTTGTACACACTCTGGGTGGTACAGAAGATGTTAAAGAGCAGGACCCTGTCCTTGTAAGTTTTGAGGTGGTGGCAGAGGACAGGGAAGAGGAGGAATGAGATGGAAAAAGACACTAAACTGCTTTCTAAAAGCCTATTGGAAAGGCTTTATGAAGTAGCATTCATTTCTAATAAAGCCTCCCTAACGATGTGCAAAGGAATGTGGGAACACACTGATGAACCACCCTGTAATCCTTCCCTAATCCGTAACGAAACCAGACTGGCATCAGTTGCAGCCCTCACACTGAGAATGTGGGATTCAGCAGCGACACTGATGTCATTTTTAGGTCCTAGGTTAGCACATTGTACATTTTCTGTTACACACTGCTCAGGCAAAGCTAGTTCCCCCCCATCACAGACCTCCAGTTGAAGTCATTCTCTACCTCCACACCAAGAGGTACCCTCCTGACACGCACTGCACCCCCCAGCAACACTTGTTTTACATTGAGCTGTTCAGCAACAACACAAAAGAGGAAGAGAAATAGGTATTAGAGTGGCAAAAGTCAATAAACATCCACAGTCCCATTTATTTGCAAGAGTTGTTTCTGAATACAGAGATTCCATCACCTCAATTGTCTCATTTCACACACAACAGCCCAAATTTTTTCCTCCTCTTCAGAGGAAAAGTTTTCTTTGAAGCCCACGTGTGAGTGAGCACTAGCCTGTGCTCCCCATCCCTCAAATCACCCCAGAGATAATTTTAAAACAGTACACACCCACTTTAGTAACCAAGGCTTTGTATTTAATGGTTTGACATTACTTAGAGGAAGAACTGCTGTTTCTGATAGTTTTGTAGCTTCAGTGGTGAAAAACTTGTAACGCTGGCTTCATCTAAGTAAATAAATACACACGTTTTAAGTATTAACTATTTCTCATGCTATGGGATGTCAGAATTATCCACGGAAGCAGTGAATGTTGCTGCTTTTCTCCTCTCAACAAGCCTTCCATCTCAGGCGTGGATATAGCATACCTTGTGGTGTGGGTACAGGCCTTGATAGAGCGCTCAGGAGCAGGGGGGTGGAGACAGAACAGGCATTCGAATAGCCAAGCCACAAAAAAAAAATAATCCTATAAAATAGCTATTACTTATTCCAGAGAGTTAAAAAGAGGTTTCATTTCATTTCCCTGTCCCAACCACAGGTATGTGCTACAAGTTTCTTTCTTCTAGACTTTGAAAAGAAGGCTTAATCCTCTTCCACATACAAGGACTGGGAGAGCTGTCTATAGCCTAGAGGAAACCACAGGGTGCCTTTGTAGCTGCATCTCGTATCACGTGGGAATCTAACCCGTTGGCTTCATTTAACATGAGACTAGAAAAATAAGGCACAGAATTGACCTGGGTCCAAATGCACTCTTTTGAAAGCACTTGCGGGTGACACCCAGTCCTCCTGCTGCCAGCATACTGAAGGCACCATGCCTTTTCTTCAGATGAGGTGCCTGCAGACGCTCCAGTCTCTTGCACACAGCCCATATGGCCTCAGACTTCACAGGTCAGTGCCCTCCTCGTCCATAAACACAGCTGGGACCCACAAATGAACTGTTCATCCATTCCTCAAATAGTTCAAGCCAAGAGGCATTTGCGGAGCACACCTACCACACTGTGAAAGGGCTGGTTGACAGCGCCTACTTTCCTCTTACATCACACCTGGAAGAGGTGTTGCCTGTCTCCCCTCCAGTAGCAGCAACACCAAAGGACTTAATGAACAGGGGAGTCACGTTCCAAATTCCCATCCCCACCTGCAGTAGCCTTTGAAGCCTTTACCAAAGCCTCCAAACTACGGCACTTGCAGTAGGGAAGGGTGAGGAGCACACCTCCTGTGACTTCACATCTTCAAGACCGGGGATTCTTCCATTCTCAGATAAGACGCGAATCCCAAGAGGAAACACCAGAGCCTGCTGGATAGGACACCCCTCCAGCAGAGTGGTTAGCCACGGGTCTCACCTCCCTCCCAGGCAGTTCATGTGTCTGCAGACAGAGCGACCAGCTGTTGGACGGAGCCTTCCCCATCAGCATGGGGACCTTTTGGGTCCTTGTTCTGAGCCAACGCAGCTCACAACCCGCGCTGCCGGCAGCACACCCAGAGAGCCAGGCTGGGTTGTAACGATGGGTTGTACTTCCCATCATTATCAGAACTGGCCATAGATGTCAAGAGTTTACTCCCCGCAGCCTGATGCGGGTCTGAAACCAGCTTAAGCACATAGTCTTAAGGTCTGAAGTGACTCCAAAGTGAATTTTCTATTTAAAAACCAAGTGCTCGCAGCTACTCGACACTGATGGGGCTCAGAAGCTCTCAGTGGCTTAGAAGAATTTACAGCTCAAACTTGCTTCAATTTTAGTCCAGCCCAAGAATCTGCCATGCATCCAAGGACCAGCAGAAGTTTTCCTCTCACTTTTTTCTTTTTTTAAGAGGAAGTTACAGGAAAAGAATCCATGTTTCCTGGAACAGCGCTACAAGAGCTTCAAATTAACAAAGCCTTTACAATACAAATAATTCCCAAATATCACATTACATTCTCCTGCCTCTCAACTCACTCCCATCTGCCTGTGCTGGAAGCTCCTGGAGCTCACAGGCTTCAGTTAGGCTGAACTGCCACAATGACTTTTAAATTCATTAAGGTCAAGATGTTACACAAGTGAATACAACTTGTGCAGAAACAAAATTAGAAGCCTGGAGGGCAGCAGGGCCCACTGCTAATTCCCCAGAAGCACATGCGAAAAACACCACCCAAGGGAGAACCTAACCTGAAGAGCTGGGATCATAGATGGGCTATAAGCAACCATTCTAGGTCGTTCTTATCGCTACGTTTTACCCTATATCCCATGGGTTAACACAAGTGGCTGCATATTGTCTCTACTCCTACATGCGCATATTTACATATGCACAAACGACATTAAGTACATGCAAAGCCACCCATGACTGCAGTGTCTGCCAAAGGACAAGATATTCCCATCTGCCATTAGTAACTGAAGGCAATGTCTTCTTTTAATCAAGAGAAAAGTCCATTTTATTAGTGCAACACCTGCTTTATCTCCAACAATCTTCAAAACCAACACTCATACGAAAGAGAAACAAAACAAGTTCAAATGCACACAGCCACAGCAATTCTCCTTATTCTATCAGTAAAGCCTCGAACAAAACAAACCTATTTGGAATCAACTTTACAAGATCCAGATTTTATCCAATGTTTCAGCAGACCATCGCGCGGGCCTGCAGCAATGGGATACATCTGCTGGAAACTCTGCAATTCCCCCCCTTCNATAGACAAAATTGATTCTGCTCAGTCAACCACCACAGCTGTATTAGCTCCGCTGAGTACAATGGGTCACCTGAAATGTTGCTCTAAGTGAAGAAATCCAGGCAGCATCAGGAAAAGCAATGTTAAAAAGCTGCTTATTGTACAAAAATCTGGAATAAACACCATAATTTTAATCCTTCAAGCACACGCCAGTGAGAGAAAGGAACATCCATTTCTGAAGCAGACATAGGCAACGCCTGGTTTATACTGCTTTTGTAAAATGAATGCTCAGTTCTCCATATATGAAGTGACCAACTGTCATTTTTAATAAAAGCTCATTTTATAGACGACAAAATTTTGGATTATTTAGCTAAAGACTAAAGAAAAAAAAAACCTTCCTCCATCTGTTCAGTCTTACTGGGTTTTAGACAGTTTTAACCACTTGAGATAAGCCCTGCTCATACAGGAACACATGGAACACACCACTACTAGGCCCAGGCCGGAGCCACAGTTAATTAAGGCCCACACTTTGCTAAATAGTTAATGGAAAATGCAAGATAGTTCCCCAAAAGTATAAACGTAGCTAGAAATAAAAATAAGTCTGCCATCATCCATACAGATTTACATCCAAATTCTCTGGATTAAGATGAAATAAAAAGCCTTTTAAGTCGTTTTCAGGAAAGCTACACTATAGCAGGGCTTTCAGAATTTGAGAAAGGCCAACTGGTGGCTTCAGTAGCCAACGACAGTACAGCTTTCCTCAAAAACACATTACAAAAAAAGGATTTGTGTGTAAAAATAATGCCCATTTCCTTTCGGGTTTTAATTTTCTTAGCAAAAGCTAGGAATCAAAGTGGTTTTACATTTACTCACCTAAACAAAAGCAACGTTAAAATTCAAATTAACTTTGGTAAAGTGCTGCAGAGATTCGGACTAGGATCAAATACTACTTAAGGTGTGTTTAATTTTCCTTTGGGAAGTCAGGAATGAAGATCAGATTGAATTCACAAAAAAACCAGCCAAATAAGAAAAAACCTACAAATACTATTTGAGCCTGCATTCTCCTGTTTTTCTCAGAGTCCATGAATAAGTGTTTTGTGTGCCTCTGTAGCAAACAACTGATGAACAGATGGTATGAGGTCTTAAGTTACTCCTTCCTTGATAGTTTAAGCAACATGTATATTCCCATAATACGGCATTTCATTTTACCCATTACTCCCACTGCACATTTAACCACCGTTATGTTGCATTACCACAATACAGAAAAATTATTTTCCAGTAAATCACTTAGAAAGTCTGATTGCAAACACTGACACCTGATGTGAATTAAAACACACATGCACTTGTATGGAAGACTCTGGACAAGGAGGGAAGAAATCCCAGCAGCTCCGGAAATGCGCTTATTTGGAATAACGCTGTAGCCACAATGCGGTTAGACAGGCTATAGTGTGTTTACTAAGGGTAATAGATGCTTCTAAAAAAGCACTGTTGGGGTGACAGTGAACTGAAAACCCAGGTATGTAAGACCATTCAAGCCTGAAATGGAGCACCTTCCAAACATAAAATTCAAGATGAGTACAATTATAGGAGTTTACTTATGTTTTCTTTCAGGGATTGAGTAGAAGGCATGTCACCACACACCATTTCACGATATGTATTTGGAGTACACAAAGTCCCTGCTAACACAACTGTCACTCTAGAAAGTTTTTGGTACAGATTTATTGCCAGCTGATTTAGAACTCGGTCTAAGCTCATCAATCCCTATGGATGACTGGTGGCAACTAAGACACTTCCTAAGGCTGCGAGGTGTTCAGCAAGACCCTGTGTCCACAGCATAGGTGATCGCAGGAGACACAGGACTCGTGACCCTCTCCGTGCACCAAGTTCTCCATGCCTTATGCAGGGGAATGATCATCTGCATGGAGAAAGTCAGAAGAACAGCTCAGAAGCTAATTTGCAATGGACAAAAGGAGGTACAGACTTCATTTCTTTGAGGGACAGTACGACTTTCATCAAGGATACAGGAAGCTGCTTATGGTTTGAAGATTAGCCCATTCCAGAGCGAGGAACCAATCTAATACATAAAATCAGCTCTATTTCACTGCTTATGTGGAAACTGAATTTAGAAAGATCTACAAATACCCTTTGGGATGAAGAGAGGCATGGAGAATGAGGGTGCACACCTTGCTTTTTACGTACCCAACAGCTCACGCTTTCACCAACTGATCAAAGCCTTTTTTTTATTTGCCCCACAGAAGGGACATGGAGGCAAAGAGGAGCTAAGACTCCTCTCTCTCAATATAAAGAAAAGTCACTAGAGATTTGAAAGTATCTATCATCTTGCAGTGTTAACACCTGGTCCAGATGCCACCACAGCAGAGGCTGCAGCCATTCATTCATTCTTTAAAGTGTTGCAGAAAATATAACTGTAAGACTCACTCCTGGCATAAAGGCAGGTTTCTCATCTCGGAGCAGGCAGGAGAGCAGTAGGAAAGCAGTGAGTTGGATCCTCCGTTTCAGAGCTACGTAGGAATAGCAAGATACTAGATGAAGATTGTTTCTAGCCAACTTCTCAACTCCATGGAAAACCACCCCAACTTTCCCTCTTCCTTGCCCAGGTGGTTTCAGGGACCCTGGAATCAACACTGGGATAGCAACCATGTTTTCCAATAGGCCAACATCACTTCAGAGAAATAATGGACTTCCAGGTGTAACTTTGATTGCACATGTACAAACTTAACACAGAGGAAAATCAGTTCTGCTTCAGCGTAGCCATTTCAGATCTCCTCCAAACTTTATTTGCATAAACCCCTTCTGCTTCAGAGCCACAAAGATATCTCTTCCACCAGGAGTGCCAAGTGTCATACCTCTTCCATGACGTGCCTTTGGCTGCCCTTTTCTTATGCCTTCAGGCTCTCTGGGTATCAGCAGTTACCCTATATTTATGCTTTCTGGCCAGTCAGACCAACCCCCGAGCCTACGGAGCAGGCAGGTAGCAACCAACAGTGTCATGGCAGGTCTGAAAACTGAACCTCCCCGGATCAGACAGCTGCAGCAAGCGCTTCTCAGCACTCGAACCCAAACCTGCCACTCCAGCTGGGGTCCTGAAGCATGGGAGATGTCTCTCTACCTCCCTCCTGGTCCTTACAGCAGGGCCTCTCCCCACCTGAGCACCACCCTTCCCAACCTCTGCAGCATCTCCAAGCACGCAGAAATCCTGACGACTCCACTAACCAACAGCTGAATTGCTATCACCACCCTTCTTCTAGAGCATCATTACCAGCGTGGCTGAGCTTTCTTCAGGCCTCTGTTGCACCCCAACCACGAAACAAGGCAGCAACCAGACCATAAATGTAAGGCTGCGACACACACAAGTCAGACGGCAGAGCAAGTGCAAACATTACTACGACGACAGCTTGCAACATCAACTCCCCCCCACCCTGCCCCCGTCAGCTGCGGGCAAGAGATGACTAAAGGGACCAGAAATATCCTTCACACCAGGTTCTGCTTTTATTTTTAAGTCATTTCCTCACACTGCAACTGGACCCTACACATTTAGCATGAGGAGTAAAAGGATTAAAAGAGCGTACGGCCAACTTTTTGGCAAAATGTACTCCAAAAAAAACACACACACCCAAAAGAAAGGAGTTGCATTCAATTCAAAGGCAGAATCTGAAGTCTGACCCAGCTCTATTTCATTTACTGAATTTGAGAAGCAGTCTATTAATAGTTCACTACCGTATCCCAATCCTGCTTCTCCATGTCAGGGCAAGAGCCATACTAACAAACACCAGTGATGCAGGCACGTGTTTTCATACTGACACTCTGAAGCGGAGCTAAACCAATTGTTTCAGATTTAAACAGAAGTCACTATTTCAAGAACTAACTTGAAACAGACAAAAATTAGTCTCAGAGTTAATTTAATATGAGCCCACAGCAGTATCAGAGTCAAGCTTTCAGAAGCAGTCTCTCTCCTTTCTTCTCCCACATTTTCTAAATTATTCTGCTCATTTACACTACAAAGTTTACCCAGCCAATAAATTAACAGCATCTATAGTAATCAGCTACTATTTCAACATCGGATGAATGCTGTCAACCAACAAAAGCCGAAGTACCACACCAGTAAAAATCCTGAAGATGTTACCTTTTTCAGAAAGAAATCCCCTGGATTCTTGACAGAGGCAGAGCACTTCCTCCTCCTTCCACATAATTTCACTCTGCATCATTTAATTTTGCCCAAAGTGACTTGCCAGCTAGAGCAAAGGGAACGTGTTTTAACATTGTCCATCTCACAGGCTCCCACATTCAACCGTGTAAATGTACCTGCTTACACAAAAACATGAGCCGTGGACCTTTGGTATCACTTTGAACACCTATTGCAGATCTTGTAAGTGGACACAAGATGGAAAATAACACTTAAAAATCGAGGAAAATGTTTACATAGGCATCGTAACCTTCTCTCATACATAAGGTAACATGCTTAGAACTAAGCAGCATGCTTTTCCTCCCTTCATCCACTTGCCAAACTAGAAATTTTGCTTCAAGGAAAGATTATCAGCCTTCAAACTAAAAATTAGCGCGGTCACATCAGTTTAGTATTAATGATTTTAAATGCCCTTTTTATTCACCTTACAATAAAACAAAGCCTAATCTCATCTTGTACTTCTAGAATATTCATGCCACATTAAAATCAGCCAGCTATCGGCCAATCTGGACGAGCTTCTCATTTAAGGAATAAAAACCGAGATCAAGAAAAAACATTATCTGTTCCCATATTAATACTGCCTCTGAATCAAATGAAGGAAGTGTTCAGAAACGCGTCCACATTTAGAACCTAATTTTCAGTTAAGACCTGTGCCCTCCAAAAATCTGAAACTCCTGAATATCTGAGTGACTTAAGACATACAACGTGCTTTCACCTTCTTTCATTGGTCCAGGCAGTTTGAAAAGACTGGCAGTAGCATAAAAAGGACAAAGCGCTATAAAACCCATTTAGTAAAACACTTATCTTGGGAGGATAACTAAGTTCTTCCCTACTGAACTGTACTACCAGAAGCCTGGCAGAAAAGCTGCAGGTGTGGGGAGTAAGAAATTGCTGCCTTAGAGTGGAATGTCTATTTGTGGCTCTTTCCCCATTCCAGCCCCCTTGGTTTGATGGCCATTTGGAAAACGCAGTCAGAGCTATTCTAATGATTTCTAATTTCAGCTACATGGGCGGGGAAGGAGACCTGACCTCTGCCCATCCTTCACTCTTGCATAGTGAACACTACCCCAAACACTTTTACAGTGTTACATTGCCCCAAGCACGTCCAACCATCCCAGGGAGTCCCACACATTCTCACACAAAGTGTGAAGCACCCTGAAGAAACCAGTGTCCACCTAAGCATCCACACGGTAGGCAGAGTCGGAGAACACGTCTCAGGCAACTGGTGGAAAAAGCCTGGCTTCCCTGTGGCGTTCACTGACAGGCATCTCCCACCTCCCCACCATGGATACACCAACAGCAGGAGGAGACAATCCATGAAGAAGCACGGACAGCAGGGCAAGGGAGGGGATTCTGCCCCTCTGCTCCGCTTGGGGGAGACCCCACCTGGAATACTGGGTCCACCTCTGGAGCCCACAACAGCAGAAGGACACGGACCTGTTGGAGCGGGGACAGAGGAGGCCCCAGAGATGCTGGGGGGGCTGGAGCCCCTCTGCTGGGAGAGTTGGGGGTGTTCAGCCTGGAGGAGAGAAGGTTCCGAGGACACCTTAGAGCTCCTGCCAGTATCTGAAAGGGGATCTACAAGAAAACTGGAAGGGGGCTTTTTACGGGGTCATGCAATGACAGGACGAGGGGTGATGGCTTCTCACTGGCAGAGGGGAGATTTAGATGAGATATTGGGAAGAAATTCCTGCCTGTGAGGGTGGGGAGCCCCTGGCCGGGGTTGCCCAGAGAGGCTGTGGCTGCCCCATCCCTGGAGGTTCAAGGCCAGGTTGGATGGGGTTAGAGCAAGCTGGTCTGGTGGGAGGTGTCCCTGCCCAGGGCAGGGGGGTGGGACTGGGTAGATCTTTAAGGTCCCTTCCAACTCAAACCTTTCTACAATTCTATATTTTCAACAAAAACCTAAAATTAAATACAATCCAACAGAAGCTCAGTATTCAGAGTCCAAGCGAGCACCCCTAAAGTACCACGAGGTCTTTGCATCTGAGATAGCACCAGGTCTGACTTTTCTGCAGTTTCCCCACACGTTCCCAGAGGAAACTAGGATGGGGATTTTGAAAGTATTCATCTAACTAAAAAGATTATTTGGCTTGCCATCAGTAGATTGGCAAAGCCCATATTCCTTATTCATGATCTAACGTTTTACTTTGGAGTGCAACACTGAAACACTGTTATGCTGAAGCCTTACCACACAGCACTTGTACACCACCAATTAAAATTAATTATAGCTGCTGAAAACCTTAGAATGGAAACCCTTCCAAACTGCAAGGACACGCTAATCCTGCTCCAATACTTCAGTTTCAGGAAGGAACAATAAACTCAATTTCTAGCTAGAATTTGACTATAGTTTTCACATCTTCTCAGACAGCTCTAAAACCCAGATCCAGTTTGATCAGCACTTGGATGCTACCCTAATCCAAGCCATGATTTCGGTTCTGAACCCTAAAGCCACCTTTTCAATGAAATAAAACCACTGAACAAGAATGGCTCGCAAGGTCTTTGTACAGACAGACAAAAAAAAGAGACAGAGACACACAGGCAACAGTACAACCAGTGTGAAAAAAGTGCTGAGCAAGGACAGAAGATTAATGCCTGCGCGGAACCTCCATACTGCTAGTTTTTCACTCTCAGGCTCTAAAAGTAACCACTCTCAGGCTCTAGAAGTAACAAGCACAACTGCATCTCCTGAAGACAAAGAAAGTACGGTTTGTTGCAGTTTTGGGGCAAAAAGGCTCTGGGATGGGTTTTGGTGGTGCGAGACTGCAGAGGAAGTCATTTTCTCCCCAACAGCACAGCGATGACAGCTTCCACTCAGTCTTCTGTCATGTATATCTAAACTTCCAGTTTCTCCGGAGAAAGAGACAAATGGGGGCACATCTAACTGGCACAGCTTACATAAAAACATTCAAAATGCCGCGAATAACGCAATCGCTTGACAGCAGCCTCCGAGTGTTTTCCCAATAAAACTCCCTAGCTGAATTAAGAGCATACTGCACAAGTCAAAAAGCCCAAGACAAGACGCAGCTACTCACACCTTCTCCTCATTGCTTCCCTCATGGAAGCTCACCCTAAGAGCACAGGCTCTAATTCCATGGTGATTAACGTCTTTTGTCCTTCAGTTAGGCTTCCTCAATCCGGACCCAAGTACCAACTTTCAAAATTCCCCTACCATCTCCTGTCACCTGGCCTCCAGCATCACCTCCAAATCTGCAGGGCCAACAAGGAGTGGCGTTTAAGGAGAACCAGCAGCCCTGGTCCACTTCTATGGATTCACACCAATTCCTCGCAAGAAGTGGAATAATAAAGATAGTTTTTCATCTACAGTTAGAGGTCTAAAACAAATTCTGTGTTAAATTGAAAATATCTGGAGTAAGATCTGCTTTAAGCTGAAGCACATACAATGGAAACTAGTGGAAATTTGGGAATTATTACAGATGATTTCTTCACATGCAATCGGTTCAAGAATTCCTTAACGAGTGTAACTAGGAACAGGAAAACCAATCACCAGGTAAGCTTCATACTGCAACTTTGCCAAAAATTGCCAAATCTGCACCTAAAGGACCCAAATGGTGGGATTTCAATACAGTGTTTGCTTCAAGATAATGGGCAGCCTTTTATAGTTAAAGCTATTCTGTTCAGAGAAAAATATGTTGAAAATACAGCTATTTCAATCGAGCCCTGCTCAAGCACAGTGAGATTTGGCAACGTGATGAATTCCTGACCGGCGCGCTGGCTCTGCAGCACCAGAGCTGGCCTGCGCTGCTGCCACCAACAGCCAGACGGCATCGGCCTCTTCCTCCGGCCAAACCTTCCCCCCCGCCAGCACCCCAGTTCCCACCCTCTGGAACACCAGGCTGCCAAAGGAAAAGCCTTAAGTGCTCAGTTTCAAGCTGAAGGCAGACAAAGCCCAGGCCTGCCCAAGGCTCTCCGTGGCAATCCCCCAGGATCCCCTCCAGGCTGGGAGAGAGGAGTCCAACCCCTCACCACCCACCCCCCGGATCCTCCGCTCCGGGCTTCACCTTGCCCAATGGCTGTGGCTCTCTAGTTCGCATTTCTGGCTAACAAAAGCCAGGGAACGCATGGTTATGATGAAGACTGAGAAGTGCTCCCCATTAATGAAGTTGCACTGCAGTGAATTATGATTATATTGTGTAATGAAATCATTAGGGAATACAGATGCAGCTGCACATCCATCCCCACCTACCCCAGGAAGCCAGGAGGGATTTACAAACAGATTGGGCCAACATTAAAAAAAAATTAAACGATCAGGAGCTCAGGCTTATTACATCACATTATTTACACGCCATTCTTATAGGCCATAAAGCTCTGTCAGCCAGGGGGAGTTTAAGGCCCCCAAATTATCACTAAGAGTTAAGTCTTCTCCTTCCTCCCAAAATTATGGAGTGACTCAGACTAAGTAACACCTCAAGAAAACAAAAATTAAAATTGGTCTTCAGTTTCTCACAGCTGGGTCTCAAATGGCTGCTGACAGAAATGAGGCAAGTAACAGATGCTAAAAGCTTCACAAAGAGAAAAAAAATTAAGCGTATACTACCATCATTTTTACAGAAGTGACAATATAAAAATCCCTAAGGAAGGGTAACAGCTATGTCCCAAACCAGCAAAAGACAGCATCTAAACCTTTGCTCTCTTTAGATATCACTGGATGACTTTGCTCTAAAGATCTAGAACTCAAATCAGGTGTTTTATTTAATTAAAATCTTCCTTTTAAAAGGTATTTGGATAGGCAACCCTCTGACTTCAAAGCGTTAGTTCCCAATGCCTAAACAAAACAAAAAAAAAAAAAGGCAAGCACTGGCGTGCTTTCGGGGGTTTGATTCACAAGAAGCTGGCGACAGTCACCATTTCAGAGCAGGGGAGAGGGCAAGTGAGGGGGCAGCAGATCTTCCTTCCATCGTTACAAAAACACAACACCTTTGTATTTGCGGCCAAAGGAAAGTTCCCTCCCGCAAACGCACTCCAACTTCATTTACGCCGGGTGCCTTTTTAATAAGGGCTTTTTAATAGAGACCCGCTGCTGCTTTCCTGAAGCGGCTGGGGTCGGGGAGGAGAGGCGCTCTGTCTAGCTCTTTCCAGCACGCTTTGCGCATTCGGAGAGAGCGACTCGTGACCTTTTTATGCAATATGACAGGTCCAACAGTGCCATCGCTAGTGCGGGCAGGCAGACAGCAGGGCCAAGAGGGTTAAGCTGGGGAGGAGTGTACATAAGGTGGTAGAACTGGAGCCAATGGGAATATTGCGCTATAGTTAGACACTGGATACTAAGCCACGGTGACTATAAAGGCTGCTCAAAGCCGAGCGCCTGTAGATGACACCGGCACAGTGCCCTTAGCTCCTAGGCTTACAAAGCAGAAAAAAAATACCCTGCAGGAGGATCAGCTAGGCTTACCTGAAGTTCACACCATGCAACTTCCACCCACGTCTCGGTGTCCAGACCCTTATAGACTGTTTTGAAGGATCCCCTCCCGAGTTCGATATCAAACTTTAGGAACCTGCCATCCAGCGAGGTTGCAACCGCTTTCATGTCAGCCTCCTCCTCGGGCTCCTCTTTTTTAGCCTTGCTCTGATCCTTGGAAGCATCCGACGCCTCCTTCCTCTCCGCATCCTTGCCAGCCTCCTTCTGCTCCTCAGCCCCTGCCACACTGTCCACGGCCGGCGCAGCCTTCGGCTCCCCGGAGGGCTCAGCCTCCAGGCACCCCTTCTCCAGGGACCCGTGCCCTGCCTTCGCCCTCTCCGCGATTATCCTCCTGGTTTTGGGGAGCAGGATAATTTTCCTCTGATGCTCCGACTCGGGAAGGTCGAAAGCAGGTTCCTCCTGGTCCGAGTCCACCACGCTCCGCCGCAGGAACCGCTGATGGACCATTTTGGGATCCCTGGAGCAGGGCCCGCGCGGCGGCGGGGCAGGCGCTCCCGGGCCCGCCGGCGCTGCAGCAGCGGCCGCCCCGCTCCTCCCG
>VZSF01008231.1:17615-33718 GCA_013398295.1 Chionis minor
TGCAGCGCGCCCTGCCCGCAGCACCGGTCGCACCTCCCCGCGCCGTCAGGCCGCCCCTGCCCGCGGCCGGCCCTGCGGTATACCCCGCCGCGGCCCCATGGGCGACGGCTGCCCCCGCCCCGCCGCCGCCGCCGCGCTTTTGTCAATGGGAAGCGCTGCCCGGCGAGCGCCCCATTTAAGGCACCGGCGCTCGGCAGCCGCCAATGAGGCTGCGGAGGGCGGGCGGCCCCCTTCACCGGCACAGACAATGGGAGGGTCCCGGCCCCGCCGCCGCCGCCTCGTCGTCCCGCGGCAGCGCCCGCCCCCGCCGGCAGGTGCCACCGCACCGCACCGCAGCGGCGCAGGGTCCCCTCTGCCACGGCTCGCCGCTCCATCCCCGCCCGGCGGGGAGGGGGCTGCGCCGAGCAGCCGCTAATTCCCGGGGTAATTAAAAGGGCGGTTGCTCGGGAGACATAGACCGCTCGCCCGGCTCGGCGCGGGGCGGCAGCGCTGAGGCGCGGAGCCGGCCCTGTCCTCGGCCTCCCCCTGCGCGGCCTCCGAGCACGCGCGCCCCGCCGCTCCCTTTGTTTGGCCTCGGTTGGGGGTTTTTTGGTTTTTTTTTCCCTTTCATTCCCGGCAGTTGGTGAATCCCGGTGGGAATCTCGAGCTCCCGGTCCCTTAGGATCGACCTCTGGCGTTAGGCCGGGCCAGGGATGTGCGGGCCACCCACCGCAGTGCTGCTCTCTCCGCTCGGGAAAGGACCCTCCCGAGCTGCTTTCCGAAGCATTCCATGCCTACAAACATTATGTTTAGTAATTAAAATCTAACTAACTAGCTGGTTTTTTTTTTAAAAAAAAGTAGTTCACCATTCCCGAAAATTTCTGAAGGAAAGGTAGTTGGCTGTCAGGCAAGCATAATCAGTTTTTCATTTAATTAATTCATTTTTAGTCGAGGATATTTTAGTCGAGGATACTTTAGTCAAGGATATTTTAAACCCCCAAACTTTAAAAACAAGAAAACGGGTGCTTATTTTAAATAGACTCTTGGGTAGTTTAGCTTTTTTTAACAAGTGGGGTTTCGGTGGTATGGATACCGACGGTCTTCCAGTGGTTTGTTCTCCGAAGGCTTCAAATACATCAGTTATTTCTAGGAGTTGCCATTGTGGGACAGGTTTGCTGGATGGACGGACGGACGGAACGCCCTGCCGTTGCTTCCGCATGCTTCCTTCTCTCTCCGCAGAGAGAGGTTTCATGGAGAGCAGCACAAAGTTGCCAAGAGAAAAGGGGGGGGTGGGGGAGGGGGTGTGTGTTAAGAGCTCTCACACCTTCTCCAAGTTACTACATAAACTCGACCTAGAACTCTCTTCCCAGCTAGAGGAATTCCCACCACCAGAAAACAGGACAAGATCCAGGCTAATGAGGCGACTCAGAGTAGTAGGCAACACCTCGCTCAGCAGGAAGGCAGAGGAAAATGGGGAATATTCCAGAGCCGGCCAAATATCAAAAGACGGGGAGGGGAAAAAAACCAGACTTAATTCCCCCACTTGCCGTCCCCTTCCAGGCCTCCTAGGAGGACGGCGGGTGTCTCTGTGTGAGCACAGTGTCACACACCAGCCGCCGGGGGACATGCAGGCCCCGCTGCTGGCTCCTGACCTCTCCTCAGCCCCCGGCATGTGGAGCGAGACCTGGCCCCACAACGGCTGAGTTTCCTCTGCCGTCCGCTGTGCTGGCCGTGTCAAGGTGGTGCCTACTGCTCTTCCTGTGGCCATTTGGCTACGGAAAAATTAATGTGATTTGCACATGTCCTGGTTTGAGCGACACAGGACCAATTTCTCATCTAATGCTTGGGAAAGCTGCACTTTCAGCAGATTCTAGGGTCTGAATTTACGACAATATTGACTTTACAGCCAGCCGTGGGGTGCGGGTTTCAAGGTCTCGCTGTTTTCAAGCTCACCAGTTTCAGGGATGAGGAGGAGCAAGATCCGGACACTTGACCCCAGCTGCCAACAGGGCTATTCCATACCATGGATGGCACATTCCATAGAAATTAGAAAGTTTGCTGAGGAGTTCTCTGTCTCTCTGCCTTGGTGCCTGTGATCCAGAGAACTCCTTGCCCCGGTGCTGGAGCCCTGAGCCCTTCCCTTCCTCCCAAAGCCATAGCACTCCCAGTGTCCCACATTTGCTGTCTCCTGCTGGAAGTACACGGCTTCCTACGGAAAGAATCTGCTGAGCATAATCCTTGTGTATTTTATATTGGTATCGGGATCAATTTAGTGTTTTTAGTGTTATTAATGTTAATTATCTAGTCTTATTCTATTACCTCTATTTATATTTCAGCCCCTGGGTTTCCTTGGTTTTTCCCCGATTCCCCTTCCCGGGTGTGGAGGGGTGATCGGGTGAGAGAATAATTGTCTAAATGACAATAAATCGTTGTGGGTTTCTCGAACCGTAGCAGCACGTCACAACCTTAGTCACGATCCGCTATCAAGCGCTCTGACTCTGTTGACCTGGATGATTTCTAACAGCACATAAACAGAAAGAAAAAGCTGCTTCGCACTCCTGCTGTTCGCCGTTTTCCGTGCTGCCGGGAGCTCGCTCAGCATCCCCAGGCGAGTGCCCTCGGATGGCAGGCTGCCCATGTGCGGGGCGACGTGCGGCCCTGGGAGGATCGGGGCGCAGCGCAGCATTTCGGCTGGATCATGCCGGCTGAGCGACATGCCAGAGCCTAAGCAGCTGCGGAACTGGTGTGTGGTGCAAGCCAGTGCTCTGCGGCACCCAACAGCGGCCTTTCCCAGCAGGAGGATGCTCTCCCCAGCGGAGAGAGAACCGTTCTTTAGCCCGCAGGAGCCACCTGTCCCAGCCTTCCCGGTGTCGGTGACCACAGCAGACGCGGCGGCTGGAGACACGTTCAGCGCTCGGCTCTGACGTTCTCCATCTAAGCGTTCCCGCAAACAGCCCGCCCTTCCAGTGTCCACCCCAGCTTGGCAGGGAGAGCTCGACAATGACACAGCATGGACTTCAGGGAAACCTAAAGGTGAAGGCTGGCACATTCCTCATTTTTACCCTCGGCCAACGTGAACAGAGCCCTACACGCTATATTCCCGCAGGTTATTTTATTGGATTCCCTCTCCCTGCTTTAATTCACCCAGAACACAAACATCTTATTGTTTCTCCTGCCATCCCGCTCCTAGCTCTGTGCAAGCCACTGGATGGACCAACGGATAAATAAGGGTGGGCCTTATTACCAAAGAGCTTTTCATAGGAGAAGATAAAATGGTTACGGTTTTCCTGATTGTTTGAGCACCACCAGAGCAAGCTGGAAGGAGATTCACCATTGAGAGTGTGCAGGTGGCGTTGTAAATTACGGCGAGTTTCAACAAAAAGGTGGTGGAGGTCCTGCCCCAGCCATATAGTGACCTTCCTCGAGCCTTTGCCTTGGAGAACTGCTCTCGGTAGCTATGGAAGCCGAACTGCTCATCCCCCGGGTGAAATTCTCTTCCTGTGCAAGGAGCTGAATGAACCACGCGGCATCCCCGGAGCACAGGTGGGTATTTCCACTCTGTGAGCAGATGAACACCCTTCTGCCTGTGACTCCCCTCACTGCTCTGCTGGCCGGCGTCGGGAACAGGCAGCCGCTAAGCTGCCTGCCTGCAGCAGGGCAGCCTGTCTGAGTTAATAGCCAGTGGTGGTGTTAAAAGCAAGAAAAAGAACCATATTCTCCTAATAACAGCCATTATTTTCCTTCCGTTTTTTTAGTTTCAAGTGAGGCAGTGAAGTCCAGCTCTCCGTGTTAACAGTTTGACTTTCAGAGAAAGTCAAATTTTTTATTTGACTTAGTACAGAGAAATTTTTGATTTGTTTAAAATAAATGCTTGCAGGGGAGTGTGGAAACGTTTATGTTGGCCTCCAGTTTTCTATCTGCTTGGTTTTTATATAATTTGCACCTTGTTTACAAACAGGTCAAATACCTATTAAGACCTACTTTCAGTTGCACCCAGGGTGTGCACTTACCCCGTGCTACTGGCCCTAATGCAGAATTAGGTATTAATTGCCTTTTCTTAAAAGCGGAGGAAGAATAATTTAAAACCCCAGCTTCACAATATATTCTCAATTAGGTCATCTGTTCTATTTGCTTATAGACACAATAGTTTGAGCCATGGAGTTAATCCAAATCCAAAAAGCCTCTGCTTGTGTCGAAGTGTCGGCTGGTGCTGGCGACTTCACCGCATGGGTGCAGCCGGGTGGGCAAGATGTGCATCCCCCACCTCGGGAGGGGATAAATACTATTTATCTTTGTTTGCCCTCAACTGTGCCACTGGTACAATGTGTCATTCTAACATGCGTGACAATCTTAAACTCCAAACCTATTCCGTGGTTTGAATTCTGACAAATTTTAATTGTAATTTTAAGTTTTAATTTTAATTTTAACAATTTTAGTTTAATTTTAACCATTTTAATTTTCATTTTAATAATTTTAAATTCATTTTAGTAATTTTAATTTTCATTTTAATAGTTTTCATTTTAATACAGGCTTCTACAGCCTGTAACGATATGCCATAACGTTACCCCTCACGTTCCTTAACGCAAACGAACTTAGCGGTGCCACAAAGATGTTAACGGACAGCATCTTTGTGGCTTTATGGATTTAGGGAAGTGTGTTCCCTGCGCCCCAGCCTGGGAAGCGGCTCTGCCCTGTGTCCAGGCCTCCCAGAAGGGCAGCTGAGTCAGCAGTGTGACAGCACACGCCGCTTTTGCATCGCTCAAAGGATTTATGCGCAGCATCATTCAGGAAGGTGGGGTTTATTTTTCAGACAGGCAGGCTATCACCTTTCCCACCCCAAATCTGACCGATGATTAATAGTTGTTTTTGAATTACCACGTAATTCAGAAGTTTGTATTTAATTATTTATCCGCTTTTATTTGCCAGGAAATGATGGCTTTGAGCCGGCAATAAACTCAAATGAACCACCCAATTAATTTCCCAGTGTTTCTGTGCGGCCACGAGGATTGCAAGAGTTCAAAGAGCACATTGGTGTTTTTTAAAAGCTCTCTCCCTCTTCTTGTGCCATTTTCTGCCACGACCCCTGCGGTACCTTTAAGATGAAAATAAAACAGATGGAAAGTGCAAAGTGAGGGCTAGAGCAAAATAAGGAACCAAGCAAAACAGACCCAACCTTTGTTTCCCACGGCTCTGCTCAGACAGCAGGCATTGGAAAGGATTTAGGAAAATTCGTCGAGACCTGTTAGTTACAACATACCTACAAAAATAAAAGCAGCTGATCTCACTTTGGGTACCAAACCTCCAATTCAGGTGTCAAAATTCTGCGTCCCCGGCACACCAGATATAGCATTCCTCTGACAGCATTATTTGTTTGATGGTTTAGAATAAAGAAAGTGTTAGGTGAACATTAAAAATTAGGACTCGGTAAGATTTGTAGCACAACTAATTTACATGTAACAACAGATAGTTTAGACGGTAACAGTGGTTAATATCCTGAATTCCAGGAGCACATAATTAGCCAAGGTCCCAATTCTGGTTTTATTGACCTGACTAGCTGTTGATTTAAATGAAGGCAGGACGGGTGTGTCACATAACCATTTCCCTATTTAACTGTCTACGTGCTCACCGTTCGCGTGCTTGTTGAGGAAAACCACACCTTTGAGTACACGCGAGGCCTTTCACTCAGATACATGCACACATTCCCAAAACTCTGCAAAGGAAGACGCAATTTCAGATTTAAAAGGCTATTTTAAATCTGAAAAATACACCAAGCTTGACACAATTCTACCCATCTCTCATCCCATATATCATAAATACCAAGATGCTAAGCCCACATTTTAACTTTTTCTTCAAAAATTGTAAATTCTAGATATTTTATTGCGTTCAAGAGGAGAAGGGATGATTACCGACTTCATTAGCAGCTAGGAATCGGCATCTGGTTTGTTAGAACTTACGGTAGACTTCCGGTTTTATTTCCTTAGCGGGGATTTGGTTCATTTTCAAGACATGCCGACACGCGATAGTGTAATCAGCCAGTAAGTTTGCAAAATGATGTATGTGATAGCCAAAATCACTAAGCTCCACCAAGTGGCATAAGAGAGAAGGTGTTGCCATAACGTCCGCGTGTTGGGATGGTTTCAGAGGCAATTGTGATCCACCTTTCGCCTGCCGTACGTAAGCACGCAGCTACTTTTGTTCTCTAGCTGATACATGGAAGATGAGCTGGGCATTGGGAGAAAGAGACCCTGCGATACAATTATTATTCATCAAATATTCAGCTTGTGATCCTGCAGTACGAGTTTGCTCATCCATCCCCCTGGTTATGAGGTTAACTGCGCGAGCGCCACAGTCCTGCGGAACGGCTTGCAGAACGTAAACATCTGGTTCGCGAACATCTGGTGTTGCTCATTGCTGTTCTGGCAGTGTGTCAGGCAGGACACGCGTGGTATTACCAGCAGGGAAAACAAAGATGGCTCCAGCTCTGAAAGGTTTCCAACCCTTAATTTAACCCATATCCCTTTATGAAAACACTAGGAAAAGTAGATAGCATGCAGGAGAAGTGGACAAAGACCACAGCATGCAACCAGCACTAACAGGCAGTCTTGGCCCTCAAGGGAGGAATGCCTTCAGAAGCCCTCCTTCGTCCCAGAGTTTCAGGTTGCCTTTTCTACTCTGCTTTTACTGGGCAGGTCTTAAGTTATGATTAGGTTGAGTCCAAAAGCTTTTCTGCTTTTTCCAGCTCTGTCAGATGGTGTGATCATAGAATCACAGAATCACTTGGGTTGGAAGAGACCTTCGAGATCATCGAGTCCAACCATAAACCTATGCCAAAACCACCCCTAAACCACGTCCCTCAGCACCACGTCTACCCATCTTTTAAATACCTCCAGGGACGGTGATTCCACCCCCTCCCTGGGCAGCCTGTTCCAATGCTTGATAACCCTTTCGGTAAAGAAGTTTCTCCTAATATCCAACCTGAACCTCCCCTGGCACAACTTGAGGCCATTTCCTCTTGTCCTATGACTTGCTGCTTGGGAGAAGAGATTGACCCCCACCTGGCTATAACCTCCTTTCAGGGAGTTGTAGAGAGTGATAAGGTCTCCCCTCAGCCTTCTCTTCTCCAGGCTAAACAATCCCAACTCTCTCAGCCGCTCCTCATAAGACCTGTTCTCCAGACCCCTCACCAGCTCCGTTGCCCTTCTCTGGACACGCTCCAGCACCTCAATGTCTCTCCAATACTGCCGTGCCCAAAACTGAACACAGGACTCAAGCTGTGGCCTCACCAGTGCTGAGTACAGGGGCACAATCACTTCCCTGCTCCTGCTGGCCACACTATTCCTGATACAGGCCAACATGCCATTGGCCTTCTTGGCCACCTGGGCACACTGCTGGCTCATGTTCAGCTGACTGTCCACCAGAACCCCCAGATCCTTTTCTGCCAGGCAGCTTTCCAGCCGCTCCTCCCCAAGCCTGTAGCGCTGCCTGGGGTTGTTGTGACCAAAGTGCAGGACCCGGCACTTGGACTCAGATAAACGCTATCATCTTCCCCCAGAAAAAAAAAAACAAAACCAAAGAAACCACCTTCCTTGCCCACAACTCCAAGGCTGTTACTCTCAGTTTCATCTGACAGGGTGTTTAACATCAATCCTAATGCAGTGTTTTCCCCTCTCAGTGAATGGTTCAGAGCTGCCGTGCTCCCCCGGAGCGGAACCTCCTGCGTTCCAGAGGAGGCAGACAGAAGGGCAGCTCTCCCTTCTCATTGCCACATGTGAAGAAGGTTGAGGCTGAACATACTATGGGAAAGCTCACAGTACCCTGGGACATGTCACGTGGTGACATTAATAATAAAAATCCTTTAAAAGTACTCAGAATATTCTTATCAGCAGTGCTTTTTATTTTTTTTTAATTTTTTTTTAAAGAGAACCATAAGATGTTACATAACGTGTTTTAAATTCAGAATTTAGCGGGGCTAACGAGTCAGAACGTCAGTGTGCCCAGGGCATAGAGGGAGCGAGCGCACTGGGAGAATAAAAGCAGTAACTTTGGTTTACCGCGCAATTCCCCCTGGCAACAGAATTGGTGCGATGGAGAGCGTGGCAGCAGGAAGAGGGAGGTGCTGAAGCTGCTACTCCAACCCTCAGGCATTTCGGGATGCTGGCTTATAATCACGTCACCCCGGGAGCGGAGCACTAGGATGGCAGCTGCCCTCGAGCTGGTGAAGAAAAACTAAAGGGGGGGGAAGAAAAAACAAAACCAAAAACAAAGAAAAAAGAGTGAACAAAACGCAGGGTAAAGCACGCAAGAAAAATAGGTGGTACCATCTTAAGGTATTAGGGTTAGGAAGTACTAGAACCAGATTTGGACGTCTCATTTGAGCAGAAAATCCCATAAATAGGTCCACTCTTTTCCAAAGATTTCTCCGCTGCGGAAGCAAGTCTTTAACATCAGCAAAAATAGTAGAAACCGGCCTCTAGATTTGATACTTGTAGAAACCAGCAAGATTTGATGCTTGGGGGTTTTTAAAGGAGTTTATATGAGCTACCGAGGCTTCTATACAGAACTTGTATAAAATGAGAAACCTGAAAGCCAGACAGCCTGTGGGTGACGACGGGACAACCTGAAGGAATTTGATGAACTCTTCTCCTCTCTGGATGGCAGCATCTTGCCGTAAGCCAAAGTTTTCTTCCAGGTTGGGCTAACTATACGTTTTTTCCAGACATATTTCAATTCTTATTCCACGTAACATCTTATCAAACCAAAACTGTGCTCGTCTTTGTTTATCAGTCTCTTATTAGTCAGACCAGAGTGACTAAAGCTCAGTTAAAACCTGCAAGCTCTCTAAAAATTATGTTTGATTTTAATCTTTGCCCGAGACAATTCTAGGTGTTTTTCTCCCTCTCGCACATTGCTTGTCTAAGTAACGTCAGGAACGACATTAAAAGAACTCCCCTAGCACCTAGGAAAAGCTATTACTATGTTCACAAGGTTTCAAGATGAATGCCTTTTAATATAAAAGTTTCCTAGCAACATGTCTTCTGAGCCTAGAATGTATTCCAAAAGTGGCGATGCTTTCAGCATTGTGTCTATCCTGCTGTTTGAACTAGTCACTATCCTGGTGTCGTCCTCGCCTTCGCAGCCTGTAGTATCACAGAACAGGCGTCGTCTTTTCCGAGGCTCAGCTTCTCCCCGTCTCCCGCTTTGGTCTTACACATGAAGATATCTCCCTACCCCCATCTAGTAATGTGTATTTTCTGCCTTTCTTCGTCATTCTGTGGGAGCGCCTCCTTTTTTCTCACTGCACATCCATCTCTCGAATATTTCCGAATCCTGCATTACTTCGACTGTTCACTCTCCACGCTAGGGAGCTATTTTACCTGTGTTTGTAAAGCTGTGGATGGTTTAAGGATGCTCCCAGACCAGCGCCATCACTCATCTGCCTGTAGCACTACGTTTTCCAGTCTTTATGGCCGGCAAGAACACCTTCCACAACAGGAACTACGTCCAGCACACAGAGAAATAAACACAGGAAAAGTCTCATCAAACCCGATTTTTAATATGCTTGGGGAAGCAGGAAAGGAATGGAACATGGGACCAACAGAATTTCCTAGGATGCAATTTCCTCGTGACCGTGAAACGACAGAGAAACTGGCCATGGCCAAGGACGAGCCAAAAAGGAAAAAGGTATCGGCTACTCATCTGGTTTTCAGTCCTTATCCACCCTACGACAGAGCAAACGTACGTCACACCGTCCTGGGTTGTTGTGTGACACCATGTCTTCACACATCATCCTGTGGCTCCTTCCAAAGGGAAGCACGGCTGAAAAGGTTGTGGTCTCTGCGGTCTTGCGGGAAGCCTTTTGGTGTGTGGGCGTAGAGACCCGCATCCATGACAAACGGGTCTTCTCCTTCCCAGGAGCAGCCAGCACACTCTCCATCCCAGCCCGTTCCCCCGTCACAAGTGGGGCTTTCTAAATGCTGAGAGAAATGACAGGAGAGGGCCCGGCTAGGGAGAGGCGATGCTGGGGAATTAGTTATGGCTCAGAGGAAAAAAAATCCCACCCCTGACTCTTTCTTGGAGGAATTGGTCCCAAACGGCTGGATTGTAAATTGCAGACTGATGACTGTCTCCCTGGCAACTGGAAAAAACACTGGAAAGGAAAGTAGCATGTACTGATCCTCCAGTGTGACCAGGGGAGGCCAGGAGAAAGAGATGTTTAGGGATTGAGTGGAGAAATCGCACAGCCTGCGAGAGAGGGGACTGTGCCTCACCCACATCTAGATGAGGCTGGTCCTCACCAACTGGAGGGTGGACGTCTGGAGCTTAAGATGGGAGTCTGGTCTTCACTGCCTTCCCAAATCATGCAGATCCCAAAGGGAAAGAAGCTCGTTTTAAGCACTCTAAGCACTTGCGTGGTCTCAGAGGAATCGGAGGGCAGTGGGATTTGGGGCAGCTCCTAGCCAAGCCAGTCTTTTCCAGCAGTTGCTTATATGGGAAGAAATATCAGGAAATTGTGCAATTGGCTCTTTGCTTGGGTTGAATCCCATTTAATAGCTATGAGGGACTTCTAACTACAAGGCTAACCCAGGAGGCAGACCGCTAGCAAACACTCTACAGAGCAGCGTGCAGGAGTAATATCTGAGCTCTTCTAGGATCCCTGTCTCACTTATTTGCTGTAAAAACATACTAATGAAGTGAAAACAGAGTTACGCAAAAGCCGCTGAGATGGTACTCCGTCAGTGTTTTTGTGATACAGTATTTGCTCTGATATATCCCTCATCAGAAGGCCACAAGGCTGAGTTATAGATTCTTTAAAGAACATTAATCTCATTTTACTCAGTTACTTTCTGCACTGAGCAAATAATCTGTAAAGTCACAGAATACCTCTCAGTTCCTTCACCTCAACAGAACTGCAGTGGCCCATCCCATTAAATGAGGGTGCCCATAGAATCATGGAATCATGGAACCTTATTGTTGGAAGGGACCTTTAAGATTCATCGAGCCCAACCATCAACCCAACACTGCCCAACCCACCACTGACCCATGTCCCTCAGCACCACGTCTGCCCGGCTGGGAAACACCTCCAGGGATGGTGACTCCACCACTGCCCTGTGCAGCCTCTTCCAATGCTTGCAACCCTTTCCATGAAGAAATTCTTCCTAATATCCAATCTAAACCTCCGCTGGAGCAACTTGAGGCCGTTTCCTCTGATCCCATCGCCTGTTCCTTGGGAGAAGAGACCGACCCCTCCAGCTACACCCTCCTCTCAGGCAGTTGCAGAGAGTGAGAAGGTCTCCCCTCAGTCTCCTCTTCTCCAGGTGGAACATCCCCAGGTCCCTCAGCTGCTCCTCAGGAGACTTGTGCTCCAGACCCCTCACCAGCTCCAGTGCCCTTCTGTTGCCCTTCGTTGCCCAATGGGCACTGTGCCAGCAGTGTTTGCTCCAGAGTCTGCAAGGAGCTGATGAGAATGCAAAGCTGGAGGTTAATCACTGGGCACACAGACCATCCTCCCCCCGCAGGAGGCTGAACAGGCTTTGAAGTTGCCTTAGGAGAGATAAGAAACCTTCTTTGGCTTTGTCTGCTGGCCAAGTGGTCCCAATGTTATAGGATCTGTAGAAGAGCTGGAATATACTCAATACATTAACCTGCTTTTGTTAGCAACCACTGCGATCAGCCTCATCCGTGTATTACAGTATCTCATTGTGGAGGAGTCGAAATTGCCTAGAAAAATTCCAGCTCACAAACTGTGAGAAGATACATGAACCTGCTCCAGCTGCCTTGAGAATCCAAGCACCTACAGCAGAAAGGGGATTTCTTGCATTGATCAATAGAGGGAAGTCCCTTTTCTCTGAGTAGGACAAATGTGAAGCATGAATAACTTTAGGAGAGGGCCCTCCTGTTGCACTGGGGGCTGGGGGAGGAGAGAAAGGCTGTGGCGTTACCCCTTGACTCCGGAAATCAGCCCATGGCCACCACCATTTGGGAGCCAGTGGCTTTCTGAACACCAGTTCCTCGGCGCTCAATGTTACCAACCCTGTGGTGTTTTCACAAGAGACAGAAGGGGACTTGGCAAGGAGCAGGCATAACTAGGATTCCTCTGCTGAATGTCAGGGGTGTCCCACTCTCTCCCTTTCTCACCCAGGGCACTGGGCTGCGAAAGGACTCCTGGAGGTTCTGTGGTTTTCTCGATTCTGTTAATTCGGGGATAAAAGGGATATTTTTGGTTCTTGCTCTGGGAGGAAAATATTCAGATAACTTTCGCGGTGATGACTGCCGTGCGCACAACCAAAGCTCAAGCCATATGTTTTCGTTTGGCTTACAGAACACACTTTTCACACCATCCTCTCTCCTTATCAGCTTCTACATCTTATGGACTTTATTTATAGAGATGCGCCTTTCCTCATACAGCAGCTTTGGCCCTAACCAGGGGTCTGCACTCCTGTCTTTCCCTTTTCAGCGATTTGTTTCACCTACCTATCATCACTCTTCTCTTTCCAGCAATCCTCAAAGACAACCCCAAAATGGCTGCTACTAAATACATTTATTTTTGCCTCGAAACTAAAGACTGAGCAGAGATATATGTAGTCTCAACATTGTGCCTGGGGCCATGCGCTGCACTAGGGTTCCACTTTGGCTGTGCAATTAAGTGGTCTCAATGAGTTTTCTTATTGTTCTTTGGAACACTCTGAGACTTGGCGTTAAGTAATTTGGGTAAAGCAAATCTAAAAGCCACTATTTCTAAATTTAAAAATATCCGCAACAAGGCACTTTCAGTTTGATGCGGGTTTTTGAGCAGCTTTTCCAGAAAGCCAAGAGATGTGGCTGAAATGGCTGGAATTGCCAACTGTGTCCATAAACTCCAGACAAATACAAAAATGCTGCTGGAGAACAGTGTTTGTAGGTATCTTGTGCTTTTTGTTTACGAGATTAAGAGCATAAGAAATGGCTATCAAATATATATTGGTGAGATACTGAATTTGCCACAGTTAGTTAGTTAGTTACACCTTGCCCTGTCCAAGTTTTTGAAACCTAATTGACTCTCTCTGACCTCTGCAGTCCAACAGTTGGGGACATTTGGAATCTGGTTGTTCACAGAATCCCACAGAAGGGAAAATCTTCCTTTTTCTAAAATAAAACCCATATCCATTTTCATCCTGGACTCAAGTGCTTTGATATTAAGATGACAGGCATCTTATCTAGATTCTATTTCCACATGTAATCTTCACCCAGCAAGAAGCCTTCAAGCTTTAGATTAGATCAGACAACAATACAATCAGAAATACAGAAGGATATAAACCCTGCCATTTCTGATTACAAATTTCCCAGTGCAAGTTGAGGCCCTGTTTTCGGCACTAATTTCCATACTTTTTATGGATGACATTACGGAGTCAACCCAAAGCACATGCCTCTGCTCTTTCATCTTTCCTTCTGTGTCACACCCCATTTGTAATTGGGGTAATTCGCTTCACGACAGACAACGCATCAAAAGAATTAAGTGTTGGGAGACCACGCTTTTAATCCCGAGCTATGATTTTACACAGCTACTCCCGCGGGCTCCCACGCTGTCTTTACCAGGACAGAAAGCCAGCAATCCAGCAAAACTACCCTTCCAGCCAAACATGCACCTGACAACGTCCCATCTGCAAGATCACGCATGGGAAAATAAGAGGCTAAATAGGGCGCAAATGGCTCATGATACAGCGTAATTTTCGCCCTTTGGCCGAAGCATTGATTTTCTCCACTGTTTGGTTACTTTCCACGTGCTCTTCAAAAGTTAACTGTGAGTGTTGCAGCTTCTATCCTGTGCCACACGCAAAGCAAGCAAAAGAAAAATACCCCCGGCCCAGGAGCGCTGCGCTGCCCATCTTATCAAAGCCACCGCAATGCAACGTCTACAAAAAACTGGATCCTGTTACACTCTTGAGCTCGTAATCCTTTTCTGCTTCTTTAAGTGCGCAAGTATCGGCGCCATTTCATTCAGACGGGTGTAAAAGAATTCCTTCACAAACTTTAACTTCCTAAACATGTAATTGCATGTCATCATCCAGCTCTAGATGCTCACAGGCATCTTCATGCTACCACGGGTCAGGGACAGAGGGTGAGACCGAAAGCTCTCTGCCTATTTTCCTTCCTCACTTAATATAAAAATTGCACGGCAAGTCCAAGTGTATCCTTCTGATCTCAATTTTCCTGATCAGGCCCATAAACTTAATCCTAACCTCCTGATCCTGATTTTTTTAATTTTTTGGGGTTTTTTTGCAGAGATTCTTTTTCTTTCTTAGGTTCACATCTTAAGACTTCATTTCTTATTGCTTGTACTTTGTGTTGCTCTAAATAAAACCAACCTGTGATCAACTTGAGGAGGAGAAACCCAGTAACATCTGCATCCATAATCTCTCATTTTCTTTCCAATTTTACACAATCTTGTTAGAAATTTCGTTGGAACAGCTCTTTAGTGCTAATTCTACTCTCCACAAATTAATGAGACAATGGCAAAACACTCAGGAATTTCAGTGGGAATAGAGCTGAGGACTACCATTGTGGCTGCTGTTATTCCTGAGCTTCATGAAGATACTGCGCTGCAGCAGTTTGAGAATCCATCTTGCTCATTTCAGTAGTCTCCATTTTCATTAACAGTCAGCGTGGTTATTCCTTCCTCAGGGCCTGTAAAACTGTAAATAGCAAAAAGAATAAGAACGGGCAGTCAGTCAAACGACAGAATATTAAAAAGGCCCTAAGTAGTACACAACACCAAAATAATGGAACGTCTGTAATAGGGTGTGGAATTCCAACAATAGCCTCCCAACTCCAGGATAATATCGACATGAAAAACTAGCACAGAATGTTTAATTCATGTAAATGTGAATTTGGAAATTAGAACAATTTAAAAAAGAGGGGGTTTTCCAACACCCTGATTTCTTTCCCAGTTGTCAGGTAAATTCTGTGAGCGTTACCATCATTTCACTGGAGGTCTTAATGATGTTCCATTCCATGGGAGTGAAGCAGAATGAAGAAAAGCCTCCGTTGTTCCCGTTGACCCTCCACATCCATTTCCCATGAAACACGCTTTCCTTTGAAGTCTAACATCCAGACTCTGCGGAACTCAGTAAATTGTGCACATCCCCTTCAAGTACGAAAATACAGGTGTCTCCATCTTGGTGTAGAATCAATGCATACTCATTGCAGGTGCAACCCCAGGGAAAGAGGGGAAGAGGGAGACAGGTAATTGCATATTGGATGGTAGATCAATGGCTCGGGAGCCCATCATCCTGGGCGAGGCAAACCAAGCTGCTGAGTCATTAATTATTTCAAGCGATGCACATAGTATTTTCTATCCCCGAACACCAGAATGGCTTTAGGCATTTCAGACAAACTCAATGGTTTCTTCCGTTACCCTCCTGAAAAGGATGCCAGGTCTTCAAAGGCTTCAAAATCTATACTATTTCCATAACTATGAGAATTGTTTTACTTCTAGGATTTTCATCTGAAAACTATATATAACCCTTCAGGTCTTCTGTCAGAACACCATAGATGGGGAGAAATCTGTGTTGCTACTGGAGACCAAAGCGAGGAAGGGATAATGGTTTCTGACAGTACCAGTTGACAATGCACCGTCAACACAGTCGTCAGCCGTAACGATGGACATCACCCGAAAATCACCTTTTAAACCAGCTAATGCATATTTATATTTGACAGGGGAATTTGAATTAGACAGGGAAAAGAAGTAGCGTGTAGTGCTCACAATTAAGTGCCCAAGCAGCCAGGAAATCGAGAGCACATGCCTGGAAATTAATGAGAGGCTGGTGTATTTCAGTGCACAGCGAGAAGGTCAATCTACAATTTTCATTACCTCGATACGTAATAAACTGTAAACAGGGTGACAATTTCTAGAGGGTGACTGTGCTGTCCTGTGACAGGCTGGGAACTGAAGAGCTCAGCGCTTCCCTGGGGGCACGGGCTCACCCAAGTCCAGCTTCCACCAAGCTGATCCTCCTTCTTCTGACTGGGGAAGCCAGAAGTTCCTGTTGAACTTCTGGAAAGCTTAGTTCCTGTTAAACTGGGAACTAAAAGTTCCCAGTTAAACCCGTTCACAACATGTTATGAAATCAGCACTGGTGAGGCCGCAG
>VZSF01008232.1:6719-33483 GCA_013398295.1 Chionis minor
GGATGTGGGAGAGAATCCGATGAGATGGTAGAAGATCCCAAACCAAAAATCACCGTTGGATTAAAAGACGCGTGGGGGGCACGGGAGGGACGCGTGAAGGGCAGGTGTCTGGATCACAAGCGTATAATCACCCAGGGATTTCTTTATTCGGGAGCGCTATCCTTGGAGGCACCCAGCCCCGGCTGCCCTTGCTGCCGTACCTTTCAATTAAACTAATTATTTTATACAATCCGACGCCTGAGACTCTGCTGCGGGAAACCTGGGGTCGGGCCTGAAGGAAGAGGGAGCACGTCTGAGCGTGAACGGTGTGTGACCGCTCGGGCAGCCGCTTCTCCTTTAACAAAAGGGTCTCGAAGATCACTTATATATCCATTTATAAATAATTTTGCTGATTAATTCTCGTTTCAGCAGCCACCTTGCCTGCTCCCTCGCATCTTATGGAGCCGCACCATGAGAAACTGTATTTTTCCTTGGCAAGAGTTGGATGGTAGCTTTTGAAAACACCGGGGAAAAAAGGTACCGATGTGACAAGAGCGTGTTTTGCTTCTGCCCATGTGTTCCAGTGCCACGGGATTCTCCCCCCTGCTTCGGCGAGGGTCACCGGGGCGGCACCCAAAAAAGGAGCGGTAGCGCTGACGCGTTGTATCGGGAATCCAGAGCAGATGAAATCAAGTGCTTGGAAACGCCGTGACTGCGGGTGCCTTGCTCTGTTGCTCGGCTGCTTTTTTTTTTTTTATGATGTCAAAATTGGTAAGTTTTGCAAGAAGCTTCTTCTATAATTAGAAGGACACCAGGGGGACCCACCTCTCTTTCTCCCCAAAAATCTCTTCGCAATTTTCTTCTCATTCCTCTCTCCTATATTTAAAACATCTTTTTAAGGAGTTAATTTACACTAGGGTATTTATAATAAAACCCACCAGCGCCACCCGGGGAGCTGAAGGAAACCCACTGATGAGGCGGCTCAAACGTTTCTCTCGGGCTCTGCTTTTGTGTTCTCTGGCTGAAATCGGAGCCGTTCCTGCGGCGAGGAATGAAATTTGGGATGAAGATAGATGATAGCAGGGTAATATCGGGATTTTAAATAGAGCTGGCACCAGTGCTACGGAGTGACAGTATTACTGGTGTATTAATATATTAAATACTGGTGGTATTAATATATTAAACAGTCTGGTTCTACTCTGAGTGCGAAGCAGAAACGAACAGGAGGGGCCGGTTATTTGAGGCACCTGACACAAGGGGTTTCGGGACGAGCTGCGTCACCCGCGACTGTGGCAGCTGCTCACTGGGCATCCCGGTTTGAGGTAAAACGGGACCAAACCATGACACCTGGTTTGCGGCTGCTCTGGCAGGGGTGAAATCACCAGTTCTACTCATCTGAGCTGGCAGCTAAGAGGGATTTTGGGGCTGCGGGCAAGAACAGTCCCACCCTGCGAGCCACGAGCCTGCAGGCGTGTTCCCCGGGAATGATGGGCTGGCTGGGAATTTTGGAGTGGCTTTATCCTGCCTGCAGAGCCGAAGGAGGGTGAACGCGCCCAAGACTCCCCCGATTTCGTGTTTTCCGTAGAGCCCGTTTTGATGCTGAAGATTCTCCGAGCTACTGTGCTTCCAAGGAGCTGACGCTCCTCCCGCAGGTCTCAGAAACAGTTCTGGCAGCAGCTGTGCCCGAATTTTTGCAGGCGGTCAGGACGCTGTTTAACAACACGTATTTTGAAGATGGTATACGAGCGCTTATCTATCAAAATATCACGAGAAAATGTGAAAGAAATTCGGAAAAACAGCGTAGCAGGGCAGGGGAGAGCATTCAGAGCTGGAAAGCGTCTTCAGAGGATGGAACGTGTCTCCAAAGGGCCTCTGGGCGGCCACACTGGGCGGCCACCTGGGTGACAAGGGCGGAGTCGCCAGGGTGCAGCTCGAAGGGCCTAAGGGATGCTTGGAGGGAAGACAAGTGAAAAGGTAAACACAGTTTAAAAAGTTAAAAGTTAAAAAAAATAGGAGTTTTGAAAAATTTTTAAAAGTTTTAAAAGTTAGAAAAGTGAAAAGGTTAGAAAAAGTAGGAAAGTTTTTAAAAAGTAAGAAAGTAAAAAAAGTTCTAAAAAGTAAGAAAGTAAAAAGGTTTTAAAAAGTAAAAGTTTTAAAAAGCAAAAAAAGTTCAAAAAAGTAAAAAAGTGTAAAAAAGTAAAAAAGTTTAAAAAATAAAAAAGTTTTAAAAAGTAAGAGGGTTTTAAAAAGTAAAATAGTAAAAAAGTGTAAAAATGTGAAAAGTTTAAAAAAGTAAAACAAGTAAAAAAGATTTTAAAAGTAAAAAAGGTTTAAAAAAGTAAACATGTATAAAAAGTAAAAAAGGTTTAAAAAAGTAAACATGTATAAAAAGTAAAAAAGGTTTAAAAAAGTAAAAATGTATAAAAAGTAAAAAAGGTTTAAAAAAGTAAAAAAGTTAAAAAAAAAGAAAGTTTAAAAAAAAAGGGAAAAGTGGTTTTTGCTCCGCAGCAGCAGGGTCTGGGGGGGCTCCCTCCAGGCTGGGGCAGCCCGAGACTGGGGAAACGAACGCGGGTTCCTGGGCCGCCCGGGCCTGATGCTGGAGCGCACCGCGACCGGCCGGGACCCCCCGGGGATCGGGGAGCGTGTGGGGGGCTTCGCAGCCTGCGGGGAGACACTGACCCGCGGAGTCAGGGCTTTCCTTGGCTTTCGCTGGAGTGAAGAGTCCAGCGCACCTGCCTTATCCCAGTTCAGGCTGAAATGCTGGAAAAGAGCCTTTTTTCCCCTCTCCCCCCAGCCCGTTCCCGTTGACATTGCTTTTCCCTGCCCGCTTGCGGTGCGGGTTGTAGCTGGGTGTCTAAACCCCCCGCAGGGCCCGGGGGGGCCGCGCTTGCTCTGGGTGAGGAACAGTCAGCGCGGGGGGACCCTACGGCTCGTACCCAGCTCCCACATTCCCGGCTCTCCGACGCGTTCCTCGCGGCAGCGGCCTGTTCCTGCGGATTCCATAGGCAGAGTGCAGAGGTGTCACCTGGGGGTGACGCGGAGCGGGATTTGGGGTCGAGCCAGAACAGCCATCGGGGTCGGCCGCGGCGTTTCGGTCTTGGTGGGGGTTCTGCTGATCCGGGGACTCCGGAGGTGCGGATCGGAGCTCTGGGGATGCTCTGGTCATGGCAGCCTCCGGCTTCCAGGAGGAGGGAGAAAACATTTTCTGTGGAAGGTACGTTCTTTGCCACTGTTGCTTTGTGACCGGCAGGGGCTGCGGTTCCTCTCGCCGATCCGAGGAGATACTTGCTCATTTATTTAACGGGATTTATTTTACGCTATGGACCTCACCGGCTGGTTTTTCCTCTGTTCACTGTGTGTTTATTATCCCCATTTCTCAGAGTCCCTCGGGCAAAGCCGGACATTCCGAGTGCGGGATGCTTGTTGAGATGCCGGCAGGCATCTGCAGCTGGCAGCAAGCTCTGAGAAGCGGTTCGGCTCCGGAAGCGGTTCGGCTCCGAGCCTCAGCCGTTGCCGGTGCCTGGAGCAGGCTCTGGGGTTAGGCTGGCGCCCGGAATCTCTCCCCCTCACTTTTAACTGTGGAAAAGGAGGGAGAGAGACCAGGAACCTTTCCTGGGAGCAGCCCCTTGGGTCTCCGTGGCCCATCAGGCCAAGTTCTAGCAGGGGCTCCTCCACGGCTCTCCTGCGAGCGCGGCTCTGTCCGAACCTTGAATGGGCTCCCTGGGCTTTAATTTGTGCATCGTTAGGAAGCGCTTCGAGCAGTGGGCTACCTCGCTGCCCTCCGGCATCTATTTCCCCTGACCGTCAGAGATTTTACAGTAACCGGACTTGCTCAAGTGTGGAAATAGCTTGGAAGAAATATGGGGGGGGGGGGGGAAAAAGGCAGAGACAAACATTTACTGACTTTATTAAAAGTCATAAAAATACAGAATAAATATTTTCTCCAAAATACATATATCTATAAAATGTCATATAATTTAATTGACACCATAGAAATAAATTCATACTGCTCTAAACACTCCTATCATCACCATTAGCTTTAGAAAAAACCCATGAATTCTCTATGTGGCGTACACCCACATCCTTACAAACCATTAGTTGCCCAATTTACACCAATCCGCCAAAGCAGGGGCAGAGGATGGATGTGTTTCCCAGCGCTTGGGAAAGCTTCTGGCCGGAGCGCTCGGCATGGGGAATCGGGGTGATCCCACTAGACGTGTCAGCGCGATGTGCTTGTCCTCCGTGCTGGTGAGGGACGGACATGGATCTAGCGAGGCGCAGGCGGAGCCGGAGGGATGGAATACCGTGTGAGGATGGTGTTTCCAATCCGTCCTCCTCGGGCTTCAAAGCAGGGGCAAAGCCAGCTCTGGACTAGAAGAGTTTTGCTCGTAGAATTATGTTGATTAATCCTCTGTACTGTAGGCAGGTATTGCAATGCTGAGGTTTTCCCAGTATAGCCATACCAGTTCCCTGAGCCAAATCCCTTATTCCGGCAGCGTCGGTTGTGGGATGGTTTAACGGTCTATACGCTGGTTCTTGCTCTTCCAGACACGTTATGGAGCATAACGCCCGTTGTGCTGAGGTTACGCTATCCCAGCACAACTTTCCAGCAGAAATTTGACCTTAAAGCTGAAAAGTGATGAGATCCCCAACCCATATCGGGACAGAGCGTGCCACACACCCGCCTGCCCCCGGCCCCGACACTGGTCCAGCCTGGTTTTAAAGGAAGGCAAAGGGAATATACTCGGAGCAGTGGGGGGTTCTGGCCCAGGCGCGAGTGTGAGCCAGCCGCTGCGCATCCCTCCCTCCCGGCTCCGCTCCCTGGGACTGCTCGGAAGTTAACGCGACCTTTTCACGAGAAACCCAGAAGTTTTGTGCCTGGTCAGGTCCTTCCACAGTCCCCTGCGCTATTTGCTTTGTCAAGTGTTTACATTTTCATCTAGAAACACGAATGACATTTCGCCCTCGATGCTGTCAGAGATTACGTGCCAAAGGCAAACCAGTTGGGTACCCCTGAAATGGAATATACGCCCTGCCACCTGCCACAACATGGAGAAAGAGTACTTAAAAAAACCAAATAAACATTTTTACTGCTTGTTTAAATTTACAGCAATTCTAGAAACTTATAACCCTACGCTCTTGCATTTTTTGATGCTTTTCGGACGAACGTCATCAGCTTTTGTAGGAATACTCTTGCATTCCTTCTTTCTGTATCACACTTCCCCTGAAAAATTAAACAAGAAAATGAAATTACGTAATACTTAACCATTATGTAGAGCTTTTTCACCTTGAAACCATTTTATAAATTGTATGATTTTCCTTAAACCTTAAATATACTGCTCACGCATACAAATCCTTATTTTGGAGGCGAGTGAAGCCAAAGGCTAGTGCAAGGGAAGGGGAGAAATGTGGAATTTTTATTACGTCTCTGCTACATGATCTCTGATAGACAATAAGTAAATTCCTACCTCTTGTGCCAGGTTTGGTGTGAAAGATTGCCTCAGTCTTTCAAATTTTTGGAAAAAAACACTGAATTTTTTCATAGCTGGGTTAGTTCTCAGCTGTTCTGCTCCTTCAAACATTGTGCTGACACAATTCGCATCCTAAGAGGGAAGAAACAGCAAAACTGAGACACGAGAACTTGTAACCATGGACTGCAATGAGTTTGTTAAAAATCATCTTGAGTCACGTCCAGCTGCCTGGGTGGCGATAAATCGTTACTGATTTTGGGGCTCGTGTTTGCAAACGACTTAGGCAAGCTTGGGCAGCTGATGTGCGCGTTTGCTCACTCTGCAGACAACAACCTGGCAGCGGATCGTTTCTGCTAGCCCACGGCTTGTAATGCACGGGTGAACCACATCATTATCTAAAGACTTGGTCCTTGCTCTTCTGCAGCCACCTGAAGGCTGGTTTGATTTCTCACATCTGCCCGTGTCAGCAGATAACTCTGGTTTACGTCATCAGTTGGAAGCGAGATGCTTTCTGCCCCAGAAGCTGGAGCTGCCTCACCAGGAGAGGAGGAGAACAAACGAACCTGGAATTACTCGAAACATTAACCCCCGCGACAGCTGACGTCTGCATGCCGGGAGAGACGGGGACATCGCTCACGCTCCCATCTCACAGCCCTGTTTGCCTTCTCCCATCCCAAAGCCGGCCACGCACCAGGCATGCTGGTCCTATTCTACAAAGCAGGAGGTGGCTTTTGCCTCCGAGACCTCGTGGTCCAGGCAAGCTGGCCTGCACCTGGCTGGAGGGGGTGCGGGATGGAAGCGGAGCAGAGCGCGATGGTGGTTGCACTTGCCAGTGCAGGGCTGTTTTGGAAGAGATGAGCTAAACTGATGGGGAAGGAAAGGAGAGGACGGGACCGACACTGGTGGGAAGTGCAATGGGAGAAGAAAGCGATGAAAAATGAGGCAGAACCCAATCAGCGGCGGTCGGAGGAAATGCAGGCAGCTGCCAGAGGCCAGCGTCCCATCCGTGACATTCGTGACCAACGTGTGGTCTCCTGTTAGTCATTCCTGGATGCTGCACTACAAGGAAGAGCATTTTTCCCACAATCTTTCTTGGGAAGCTGTTCCCTTCTGCCACTGACAAACACCAAACGCAGAAACACTGGGAAATTCTCCATCATCTCCGTATCCACAGGTGAGAGCCAAGCAGCTCTTCTCCCCCTGGCACCGGCACGGGGGGCTGGGGTGGCACCACCAGGGACCTCGGCAGGGAGAGGGACAAGCGAGCTGCCGGCGCTCGGCACCGCTGATTTTGGGGTCTCTTCTCCTTCTTAAAACCTCGGGGTTCAACCCAGCCCAAGCCCCAGGCGGGGAAGGGAGCTCTGCCAGGCAGGACCTGGAGAGGGGACACAGCTGGGAGACTTCGCACCTAATTTACACGGAACCCTTCAGACAGATGTGGACAAAATAGTTGTATTAACTATTTAACCCCCGTACTGATGGTAAAGGTAGAAAAAGCTGTGTCTAAAAACAGACTAAAGGAGGTAAACTAAACCACAGTCTTTTGGCAGACAGACAAGCAAGAAATGGGAAGGAGTTTGCTCTTTCCTTTCTAAGTGTCCTGTGTTTAAAAAGCTGATTCAGAAAATCGCTCTGTGTGTGTGTGTGTGTTCTGCGGGAGATTTACAAAACATACAACAGGAATAATTGCTGTCCTTGGCTACATTTATATCACAGCATATGTTTTTAACTCAACATTTGATTGTTGTTAATAACATTTTGTATCTTACAATAACATTGAATATCTTTAATAACATTTTATAATAGCTACACTTAAAGCCATTGTTCATTCTTAAATACAAATAGAGGATTTTAGGAGATAACAATTTTAAAACTACTTCAATTTCCAACGACCGCATTTATGAAAAAGCTGATTCTATTTAAAAAAAAAAAAAAGGAGTTCTACTTACATCTATGTTGTATGGAGTTTCAATCCGCAGATTCTGAAAAATAATACACTAATGAAGTCTTTCAAATATCATCGTCGCTAACAGCAATAAAAATAGAATCTCACGTAAATAGATCGGTCGACTTTCAAAAAAAAAAACTTAAATATTCAAGAACAAGAGGATTCAGTCCATCGAGTTTGGGGGTAGTAAAGGGGAAATTGAACTTACCTGCACGTCCTTTGGCACCGAGTCCCTCATCTGCTGGAGCAGGGTCAGTAATTCAGCCATGCTGCTCAGCTGGGGAGCAGCAGAGATGCCTGCAGCCAGCAAGAGGAGGTAGAGATGGGTCTTCATCCTCCTGATGTGCTGAGAGAACCTCTAAGTGCTTCTGGACCCGTCCTCTACCATTTTATGTTCTCTCTACAAGGAAACAAGATTTCTAGATTGATTTTTGAAACTGATAGAAAAAAAAGGCTGTTTGTTGAAATTTTCTGGAAGAGAAAGGTTCCAGTAAATTTGGTGCTTAACCTTGGGGCACACTCCTTACCCAATCAGCATTTCCACAGAAGTAGGTGATAAAGACATAAGTATGTGGCCTTTCAATTTGAAAATCAGTAAAACATAGAATGATCAAAACCGTGACCGAGCAGATGCCATCTCCAGGGCACTTCTCTAGAAACTGGAGCTTCTCCGATAACCGCGTGCAATCTTCTGATAGGTGATGGGAAAAAGACTGTGGTGTAAGAAAAAAACACAACAAAACCCCAGAGAAAATATGTGGACCACTGCCTAGAATGGGAAAAGGACAGCGTTTGTGCAATACTTGCGGAAAAAGTTTGTCAAAATGCAGGTATTCCATAAGAATTAAGGAATTTACTGCAGGAGAAGCCCCTGCCCTGGCGCACGTGCGGCAGCGGGAAGGTGGCCCTGGGGATGGGCACAGCGAAGGGGCTCCTTTTGGGTGGGAAGGAGGGATGCAGGATGCCCCGAGCTTCTCAGCCCGGACCCCGCGGGCACAGTCGGGGCCGGGGAGTGGATTTTGGGCTGGGACGGCGGTGCCCTCGCTGCCCCGCTCGCCGGCCGGCGGCTGGCAAGGGGGAAGCCCACCGGGTTGGCGAGGATCCCATCTGAGCCTTAGTTCACTGAAGGCGTTAGGGCTCCTTATCTGGCCAAATGAGCCAGCTCAGTGACTCGTGTTTCCCTCTTTCCTGGAAGCTGGAAAAAAGCCCTTTTTGATTGCTTGTCAAAAAGAGGGGTGTCATTTTTCAAAAAGTGCCGTGGCTTCCTCTCTGGCTGCGGGTCGTGCGAGGGCGCAGCGGCCGGTGTTCCGGCCCCGTTTCTGCTGGGCAGGAGCTGATCTGCCGGCTCCGCTGCACGTGGCCGGGTGGCCCGGGTGGCCCGCGTGGCCCGGGGCCCGCCGCAGTTATGAGTAAGCGCCTCGGTATCTCGATACTTTGAATTGGGGAAGTCAAAGGTCGGTCGTGGTTGTGTGGCTTAGCTGAAGCCAACCTGCAGGCTGACGGCTGCCCGCTTCGCCGTACCCAGTTTGCCGGCTCAGACAGGAACAGGTTTTTTTGCAGGCTGCGTGCTGCTCCATGGAGCTTTCTCACCGTGCAGCTCCGAGGATCGTGTCCCTGCGGGAACGCAGACTCTGCACCAGCACATCGCTGGGAGCTCTGCGGAGAACCTGCCTGGTGCGACCAGTTGCCCTGGGGCAACTCACAAATTCAGTGAGTCACACAGCCGAAAATATTAAGCCCCGTCCTTGGTTTTGGTGTTTAATAGCTCGTTTCTTTTGGTCTCCTGCAAAATAGCATTGCTTTTTTGGACAAAGCCTCCTCTCCCCTTTGGCTGGCGCCTGGGCTGCAGCTGCCAGCCAGGCTGAGGTCTGAGCCCACCACCGGAGACCTCCGTGGACACCTTGGCTTGGAATTACTGCGGGACCTCAAGATTGGTGATGGGAAATTTTTCTTTTTCATTTTTTTCTCAGCAGACCGTCGGTCCATCCTGTACCGCAGCGGTTCCTGTTTCCCCCCGTGAGGGATCGCCCACGGAGCCGCCTGCCGCTGCCGCCGTCCCCCCCCCCACCTCGGGTGTCCCCACCACCGAGCTCGTCTGTGTGACTGCGGCGCCCGACCCGCACCAGCGCCCCAGGTTTTCCGCCTCACGCCTCTCCTTTCCCCTCCCTCCCTTGCATTTGGGATTTTTGATGTCTTCTGCAAAATGCTGGCACTGTTCCAGAATCTTGTATGAACTGTAGGATTGGGGTTTTTTCCCCTTGGCAATTTTTGGTTTTTTGTGTTTGGGAGATAATTGCCAGTTCCCAAGAATTATAGGGTATTTTTTGTTTTCATATCAGTAGCATGATCTGGTCTTTCAGCAGGGCTTTGGCCAGCTCACAACAAGATTGATTCTTCACCACTGTACAACCACGTGCTCTTCTTGTGCGTGCTCCAAAATCGTCAGCCTTTGCAATGCAGGGGGGGTTTCTTTTCCTTTTTTTTTTCCTCTTCTGACCCGAGATAACAGCACCGCTCAAGTGCCAGTTTTCCTCCCTGAGCTGGCGTGGTGTCCCTGCACAGCGTGTAGTCACGGCTCCCAGCTTCAGGATCGTTGTTGTTCAGATGGTTTGGGGTTTTTTCACATGTGAATGCAGGGTGAAGAAGCTGAAGGAGGATGTAAGAACAAAATAGGGAAAGGTCAGCAACAGGTCCTGACCTTCTCCATGCTGTACACCTTCACTCCTACAGCTCTGGAATTTGCCGGATCTGTGAGTATGGGCAGAGCAAAGGCCGATAGAATTGGCAGGAATAGGAATAGGAATAAGAATAAGAATAAGAATAAGAATAAGAATAAGAATAAGAATAAGAACAGGAACAGGAACAAAAATAGAAAATATTTCTGAAGAAACTCTGGAGGCTGGAGAAAAAGACATCAGTTGGAAATCCAAACTGTTGGATTAATCTAAAGTGACTCAGTTTGAATTTGGAATGGTCACGAGTATGAAAGTGAATAAATAACGTCATTAATTAGTGAATTAATGAATTCTGATACCAATGAAAAGGTATTTCTGTGGGAGTGAGAGTGTGATAAGCAATGTCCACGTTACAGCTGATTTAGGACTATTATTGAAAAACAAAATCGGAGGATGCTAGGCAGGTGAAAGCAAAGCTGCCCTAAAAGCTGTGGTCGGTGCTGCTGACGCCAGAGCTGCAAGCTGGGATCGTCCCCCAGAGAAAGGGGGGATGCTCTGCTCTGAGGAGTGGCGATTCCCGAGGGCGCGTGCCTGCGGTGACAGCTTGGCAGACGTGGCCAACACCTCGTGGGACTTGGGCAAATCATTCTGCCACCACCCCAGCCTGCGCCCCAAGCCCGGGGCGGGCGAGACGACGGCTGAGCTTGCTTCAGCACGAGCTTCTCTGAACCTGCTCGGGGCTCCCTGGCACCGCCAGCACGTGGGCGGCTGTGGGAGCTGCTCGACACCTACTGCCCGGTCCCCGGTGCAGGATTGGGCCCCCCCGGCTGCAGCAGTGCCACAAAGCCCCTGCGGAAACCACGGCAGCTTGAAGCGCCGCGGTGCCCGGGGGAGGTGGACCTGAAGTGGCACGCAGGAACTAACGAGCTATTGTATGTGACTGTCACCTTCGTATCTCGCTGGTATCATTAGCTGGAAGCTGCAACTGTTTGCAGTAGCTGGTTTTGCTCCTTCATCTAGATAAGCACGAAGTTACGATGCTCAGATAAGGTTTCTTTACTGGTGCGAGTACGTAACGCAACATGGATGTGGTGCAGTAGCTTGTGCCTCTCTAGCCTGCCAGGCTCAAGAAAATGGAAATTCCTGAAAATCAGGGAGCAGACTTCATTCTGTAGACCATCTTTCCCCTGAAGACAGCAAGACCTTATCCGAAAGGGCAGTCTAGATGTATGAGGAGATTATGGGGCTTTGGAGACCACGTCTTGTTTTTTAAATCCTCCTCAATAAATGGGCAGCTTTTGACTAATGTAATACCACAAATGGAAACTACATTTCAGCAGTCAACCTCATTAGTAATCGTTAGTCTCATTTCTTAAAGATGAGCGTTCCCTGGGCATCTCTGAAGCGGCTGCAACATCCCACCTGAGCAGATGCTCTGTGGCCCCCAATTGGTTTCAGCTGCAGCCAGTGCCACAGGTTTGGCCACATAAAAAGCTGCAGGGGGGGTTGGTGGGATCCCTTCCTGGCCAGCTCTTCTCTCCGCTCCTGGGAAAGCAGCGTACGGTTTGACACCCCCTGAGCCGGATTGAGCCCAACACCCGGTGACAAGGAGGTGACTTGGTGGGGCCAGGAGGGCTCCCAGCCTCCCACTGGTGTTTCTATTGGAGTATGAATGGGCTTTTACGAACCCACAGAAATGCTTGCTCTCAGTGGTTAAGTTTCAATATGTTGTGTTGGGGGCTTAGTTTAAAGCAACCCAGCTGAAATGGAATTTTTGGTTATCCTGTCAAACTTTCTGACCCCGAAGTGACCCCTCTCCTGGGGTTGTAGAGACTGTTCTAACCTCCGATTGTCGTCTCACCTCTAACAGCAACAGAGAAAAGCCAGGTAAGTGCAAAAAGCAGGTCACTAGCAGGGGGTCTTGAGTCATGTTCACAGTATTTAGGGAACAAATATGTAGCTATTCGCTGCTTCCACCCTGCATGCGCCTCGTTAGGGTGTCTGGAAAATGAGGTACACACGCATGGGCAAAACCGGGTGGGATGCTCCAGAAGCGAGCGGGAATCCTGCTCCGTGTGATGGAGGTAACAATGTCCGGGGTTCATCTTTCCTTGTTACATCCCGAGGTAGTGCTGCTCCAAAGCCTGGTTCCTGGAGCATCTCTGCCACAACAACTGTGCTGGTGCTTGTTCAAAGGCCAGTCCCAAGCCAGGGAAATTGAGAAATTTGGCAAAGACTGGTCTTGACCTACATTACATAGAATAAAATCTTTTCTTAGGAAACAGGCTGTTAAGAGGCATGTTGTTTACAGTTCTCTAACAGTCTGTGGGAGTGACGGCTTTCTGGAAATATGTGCAATATCTGCCCAATTTTTGCGGGGAGAAAGTTTTTAACTCTGCTTGGGGAGATCTGAGCCTGTCACGCAGAGCTCAGAAACCTGTTATTATATTTCTTTCAGCTTACACAATTAAGTATCATAGAATCACAGAATAGTTGGGTTGGAAGGGACCTTACAGATCACCCAGTGCCACCCCCTGCCCTGGGCAGGGACACCTCCCACCACACCAGGTTGCTCCAAGCCCCGTCCATCCTGTCCTTGAACCTCCAGGGATGGGGCAGCCACAGCTGCTCTGGGCAACCCCGGCCAGGGGCTCACCACCCGCACAGGGAACAATTTCTGCCCAATGTCTCATCGAAATCTGCCCTCTTCCAGTTTAAAACCGTCCCCCCTCATCCTATGGCTCCACTCCCTGATCCCGAGTCCCTCCCCAGCTTTCCTGGAGCCCCTTTCAGACACTGCCGGGGGCTGGAAGGTCTCCCCGGAGCCTTCTCTTCTCCCAGCTGAACCCCACCAGCTCTCCCAGTATCCTCCCAGCAGAGGGGCTCCAGCCCTCCCAGCATCTCCGGGGCCTCCTCTGGCCCCGCTCCAGCAGCTCTGTGTCGTCCTGCTGTTGGGGGCCCCGGAGCTGGACTCGGGATTCCAGGGGGGGTCTCCCCCGAGCGGAGCAGAGGGGCAGAATCCCCCCCCGGCCCTGCTGCCCCCGCTGTGGGGATGCAGCCCAGGGGCCGGGGGGGTTCTGGGCTGCCAGCGCACGGTGCCGGCTCCTGGGGAGCTTCTCCCCCCCAACACCCCCAGTCCCTCAGAGCTGCTCCAGCCATTCTCCGCCCAGCCGGGATTTGTTCTTGGGATTGCCCCGACCCAGGTGCAGGACCCTGCCCTTGGCCTTGCTGAACTGCATGAGGTTCTCACAGGCCACCTGTCCAGGTCCCTCTGGATGCCATCCCGTCCCTCCAGAGCGTCAACCGCTCCACACAGCCTGGTGTCACTGGGAAGCTTGCTGAGGGTGCCCTCAATCCCGCTGTCCATGTCACTGGCAAAGACGTTAGGACTGGTCCCAGAACCAACCCCTGAGGAACACCACTCGTCACTGGTCTCCACTTGGACATCGAGCCATATATTTGTCTCTACTTTTTTGGTTCTTTGTTTTCCAGTTTTTATGGCGGGAGGGACATGCTGGGTTTCGGTTCACACGTCACACTCTGCAGGACTCTGCCGGCCTCAGCGCGGGCTGCCCTCCGCATTCAGCCCCAGACCTTCCCCAGGGCAACCTCTGCCTGAGTGTGACTTTCTTTGCCCATACATGTTGAAAACGAAAGCCTTAAGGCTTTTCCTCTTCGCTCACTGGGGCAAACAGCCTTGTGTGTGCTGAACGTGAATTTCAAAGGTTGCCCAGCCAGCCCGGTAACTTCCTCTGCCCTTGCGTGTACAGCCTTTCCCTCCTGGGACTCCCAAAACCCTCATTCCTGTGCCTTGGTGGCTCTGGCTGGAAGCAACCCCTTTCCTTTCTCTTCTGAAATGACTTTTCAATAGGTTGGCCAGATGGACCGTGGTGCCAGCGCACCAAAAATCCATTTCTCCCACTCAGGTGTTTTAAAATTCTCCCAATTGTTTTATCAACCTGGCACTAGTATTCCTGAAGAGTAGGTAGCATAAAATGAGAATTATGTGTGCTCCAAGCTCTGTTATCCTGTACTGATGCAGGAAGTAAAATGCTTCCAGGAGTGCAAAATGGAAAGAAACCAGATTTCCCTGTGCTCTGCCCCGCGTGGACGGACCTACCGCAAGGTAACGCGAAGGAATAGCGAAAGAGTACGCCTGGGGGTACTGGCTGAACTCACGCAAGGTTGTATTAAAATGTGCTGTAATTAGAGGTCTCTTCTGCTTAATTAGTTAATTAAGGCCCAGTGTGGTCTTTTAAGCCGTCAGTAGCATTTGTCTGCGCTGACCTCGTGAGGTTTAGCTTGGATGGGCAGTATCGTCCCCCCCCATAGGTACACCACGTTACCGCCGACACTTTTACCAGGTTTTAGTGTGGTTTGGAAGGACAGGAGAGGTTTTGGTACAGCCTGCAGCCATGTTACAGTCACTCAGCAGTAGCTGGTTGAATGGTTGGGGGGTTTTTCTATTTTGATCAAGACTATACCATTCCTGCACACGTTGTGGTGAAACGCTGTTTGCTGCTATTTTTCAGTTTTATGCAGAAAGCTGGAGTGAACCATAAAATAAAAGAAAAAAAATTATGCTCTCCAGTCTTGTATCGGCTTCAGCAGTTGTGCATCATTTACAGTTACTTGTGAAAGCTGTCGTTCAAGTACTTGATACCTCCTCTGCACGGGTCCGGTTTCCCGGCTTGTTGCACCTCCAAGGATGCGCTGTCGTTCCCCCAGGAGCTGCGTCAGAGGGACACTGTTTAGAGAGAGGCACCTTCTCATGTTTGGTTCTTTCAAAATTCAGTGTTTTGCTGTTGCCTGCTCTTGCTAAACTACCGGCAGTGACTAATGGCACGGGCATTGGCTTGTTGGGACAATGTCCTTTGCGTTTCCTCTTTACCGCTGTATTTATTCATTCTGGCTAAAGTTTATTAGTTTCACAACCCAATGGATTAGCTGCTGTCACCCGGCTAATAACAGTGTCTAGCTTCATCCTGGCTTTTCTCAGTCATGGAGACAGGACTCACCTTGCGGTGCAGCCTTCATTTCTTCTCACATCTCATTTGTCTGTCACAATCTTTGCAAACCTGCTGGTTCCTTGGACGTAATTATGCTCAATTACTTATTCATTGGCGAGGGTCTATGGCTTCTCAAAAATACATCTATGCCAAGTACCTTTGACTTAAGACTTACAACACCCAGTTGGGCAGGTCCTCAAACTAGCTTATGCCCCAAAAGCCAGCTGGGCGAATCCACTGCGTTTGGAAACCAATGTACGCTCCCACACGTCAGCAAAAGTGTCATTTTCCTCGGACGCTTCAGACTCTAGAAAAATGTCATATCTTTATTTAGGAAAAGTAACTCACAAATACATTCTTCCCTTCACAAAAACTATAGCTTGAGGCAATCCTGAGGAAAAAAACCAAACCCCAATCCACCCTAAATTAGACAGCCTTTGCTACCACCGTTGCTTCTGTTGTTCCAATTACCATTACCATATTTCTACGGCAATAACCCGAGAGACCTGCTCAAGGTCTCATTTTGGCCTGACACTGCACCAACAAACACAAATTCCTCACTCTTTGCTCTGAAGTCTGAAGGTAAATGTGGGTTGAAAATAAGTTTGGAGTAATATTAAAATAAATATGATCTGCTGTCACAATAAATATATTAAATAAACAAAGAATGCGGATCATGCAGGTATACTGCACTGCAAGTCTGTCGCAGAATTTCAGGAAAACGTGCTGATTTCAAACTTAATTATGCACATATTTAAAAGACAGCCTTTTCTCATTTTTTTCCTCCTGCCTTCAGAAAAGAAACATTCTGCCAATATCGTAAATGTCTGCAGGTAAGCACATTAATGGATCTGCCTTCTAATCTGTACCTTTTTAATTTCACTCACATAGTTTTATTCAAGCCTTGACATATGGTCTAATTATCACAGTGCACAAAACCCACGATAGAATTAATAATTTTAAGTTCTTTTATTCATTATCCCTATGAACATTAGGATTCTGGAAAACAAAAAATACGAAAGCTCTCTATAAATTAAATAAATATGTTAACACCTGCAATAAGAGATAAATATTTGATACTACACATATAAGACACTCCTGCTAACGTTGCGCTGTCTGTCCGCGGCCCTCTGTGGCAGCTTTGCTGTTTTCTGTCAGAATTGTTTGTTGTCTAGTGTTGGGGAAAAGACGCCTCCGAGGCGCTGGGGCGCCCGCACCCACCAGCGGCGTTTCTAGCACTTCTCCTGCACCTCTTGGAAGAACCTCGTGTAGCTCTTCAGGGCATCTGGCAGCTTCACCTCTTTCGTTGGGCACAAACTGGTTTTCTTAGGTTTCTAGAATAATAATAACGACAGGGGATAGTGGTAATAAAGGGGAGAATAAGAGGAGCGTATTGCTGCAGAGCTGTGGGTGGTCGTTCAAGGCAATTTTGAATCAGGAGGAGAGAGAGATCTCCACGAACTAAAGGAGAGCAGACTTTTGAGAACCAGGAACACTTCATCCTGGCTGACTTTGCTCACCGAGATGTGGCTTAGGGCCTTTTCTTATTACTCTCCTGGTGCATGACAAGTCCAGGGTTTGTCTAAGGGTGATGTATCTTTTAGAAAACCGTAACTTCCATCCAGAGCCTATGAATTTCAGGTATTTTCTATAAAATCGTTGCTGTGTGGCAGCCATAATCCTCAACAGTGCGAAATTAAGAGTGTTTGGAAATGGCATCAAAATTTTGCTATTGACTTTAGGATGCTGAGTTGCTTAATTTCATATGTTTTGGAAACAAAGGAGGAGTCCATTCACAGTAATTTCAGTTTCTTTCCTATTTAAGGTATATAAATAATGTAAATATATATAATGATATAAATAACTGAGGACAAACTTACTTTGTGTGTTTTATTTAAAGCTGATACTATGTAGCCCATGTTTTTCTCCATCAGAGAAACGCGTGTTCTTATTTGGCTGTTCTCACAGTGAACTTTCAGCTGTTCTATGGTTCTGTTAAGCTGACAGGGAACATGGTTGCACTAAAAAAAACAACATATCAAACAACAGCAACATTATATTCTGCCAAAGGAGTTAATTTTTATCTTTCACTAGATTCAATAACTAACTGCATGCACAGCAGAAACAGAAATTACCTATTGTCTGCTCTGTTTCTGTACAATTAGGGAAAGGGGTACTTTGCTATGTTTTCTGGGATTTGATAAAAATCTACAGCCGGAGAGAAAAAAACATATAACATCAAAAAAAAAAAATCATTGTAAAGGAAAACAGGGGAAAGATTTGTAAAAGAGGATTAAAATCCACCAGGGTTGCAGTTTTATCAAAATCACACCGAGTAGCCGGCGGGGATTGGATCTGCGAACTGCCTTTCACAGCTCCCGTCTCCGGGCGGAAGGACAGAAGCACCGCACTCTTGTCTATAAAATGCGGCTCTTCACCTTCTTTAAAGCTGCAAACTCCAAACATTTTTGCCTCTAAAGACAAGGCTTCCCACCAACAGGCTGCTGGTTCTTAATTATTTTTCATGAACCTTTTTTCAGTTCAGAGAGGCTGAGAAATCTGCAGACCACAGGGTGTAAGCCACTGATCAACAAGTCTGCATGCGATAACTTGTCGTGTCTGCAAATTGCTTCCTTTGGAGACAAACTCCAGTGTGTTTTATAACTCTCAAGCCATCTGTTTGCCAAGAGGTAAGAACATTTTTTCATTTCCAGTACTAACCCTATTCGCCGCTTTCTGCTCTAAATGAGAGCGGGTCCCATTCAGGGTCTGTACCTCGTACGGCGACGTGGAGAACAGCCCCAGCACTACGGTCTCTCCGGGAGCTCCCGACATTGCCTTCAGTAGGAGCATCACCAAATCTCAGAGTCCCTCATCTCAGAATAGGTTACTTATTTCCATAATTTTTTGCATACAAGGAGCTTCACTGAATTCGATAGAGCTGCTCAGAATCATACCATTAGCACGTGTTTTCCCTTTTTGTGAGATTTGGTCTTTTTCAGTAATCTAAATCTCTTTCTCTCAAGACCTGCTACAAAGCATCATCACTTTCTGATGATAAACAGCAGCAGTAATAAAGAAGCTTTAAAAGTCTTACCTGAAATTTCTTGGCGGGTACGGGAAGAAAGATCTAAAATTTTAAAAAATAAAAGAGCGTTAAAAGGTATTCCTCTTCTAAGTGACTGCCACACGGTTAAGTATCTCTAACTACATATCATCTTCATCAGGTTTTCTATTTCTGAACTTCCTTTGGGGAAACAATTGCAGCGCCAGCTTCGGAGGAGAGGTTGACACGCAGTGGCTTCAGCGTCTCGAGTTTAACAAACAAAATACAGGACATGCGAACGAGAGCTGAAACTTGCCCAGACTCGACTTTATACTTCCATCCAAAGCCCTGTAGAAAATGAAGAAGAAAAGATAATGACCCACCTCCTTGTTCGCTAGATCTACTAACGCCTTGAAGTTTACTTGAAATTCTTCTATTGCGCTGCCCATCGAGGCAGATAAGCAGCAACTCAGTAAGGAGATACAGAGCAACAGCATTTTTGCTTCCAGGAGAGCTACGTTTGATTTATGCCTTTTTGACAACACGTGCTGCCTATATATACTCATGTACACCTTGAATATTAAATCAAAGGGAAAGTTTTCTCATATAGGAAAAGGCGCAAGAACATTGTGTGAATTATTATAGGCATTGTGGGATGCCTCAGTGGGGACAGGTTGGGGGTTTCCTTCCCTCTGACATCAAATAAGGGGAAAATACCTTTGTAGATAAGAGATGTCACTTTCTTACACGATATCAAAAAGTCACCACAGGAAATAGGAGTATTCCTTGTACAAAACACATCTTCATGTGGTTCTATTCTTACTTTTGCACCATGTAATCAGATAGACGGAGATCTAGAAACCTAAGTAGTTCTTTCATGCCACTCATTAGTATGACGCCCTCTGTTCAACAGGATTTTCTAACACAAACTGCAGCTCTAGGTGTAGTAAAAAATAATAGCAAATTCTTAGACATACCCAGACTGTAACACTGCTTAACCGATTTGACTTCTTGAGCCTTCCTCCTTCATCCTCACTGTTCTGTGAAGTTCAGCATTTAATACGTAGCTGGGAAAGCCACGGGTTTAATCAGCAACAGCCAAAGGTTAAAAGCATGGGAGACCGTAATGGCAGAAATTAGCAGTCCTGGCATCAAGTAAAAACTTTGTCTGAATTTAAAGAAGCCCTTCAACGTTAGTGGAAAAACTCTACGTACTGAAAAATACTGAAGTGCGTATAAATGGCTAAAAAACTACTTTCAGATGCCCAGAAAGCACTTGTGAGAGGGCAACAGTCACTCATTAAAAGGTTACAATTTTCCATTAAAATCAGCTAAATCACTCAACAATGCGAGAGGAGTCATCTGGTTTTCCATAGCGCTATCTGCTTGAGAGTCACAGACACCAAGGAGACCTCGTGCACATCAAGTAATTAATTTCTCAATACATAACTTTATGAACAGATCTGTTTAACTCTCGTTGATAGCGATGCTAAACTAAACTTGAAAATATTTTTTAATATTAAGATGCCTATTCTTGTCCTAAAATTCAGCAAGACAAGTATAAGTAGAGGTTACAAAAACCCTCTTGAAAAGGATCTTTTGATCCTAACTGTGAGAAAGCTCCCGAAAAAGCTTTTAACACCAGGCTCACAGAGCATCCTGTTGTCAGAGCACATCCAAAGCAACGCGAAAGGCACCCCCAGCTGAAAATGTTTGAATCCTGAAAGAGCACGAGGGGAATAACACCACATATACTTACATTCCTCCCCAGAAATCAGCATCTGATTACGCTTAGAGACAGGACTTTGAGTAAGATGGACTCTTGTCCGACCTGGTTTGGGCACTCTTTCCTAGGGGGAGAGGGATAAAAAGAGTCTGTGATAAACGAGGCAGAAGAAAAGCAGATCTTCTGAAAGGTTCCTCCTTCCCACAGCGTGGCTATAAAGCAAGCATTTTATTATATTTCACAAACAGTGGTAGTCTGATTAAAAATTATTAGTATATAAATTAGCATGTCTATCATACCATATGCTAATAGAGTATATACCTTATTATATTTAACGAGAATTAAAGGAGTAGATGTTTATTCTTGCTATATTGGCCAATAATCTAATCTTTTGGGGTGGTCACCAGGATCTGAATCACCAACAATGTCTTAGCCATTTTTGAAATAATGAAAACTTTTGCCCCAAACATGCCCACAGCCACGGTGACATACCACCGAGGTATGATTTGGGAGAGGAACAAGGTGCACATGACTTTCAGTAATGGAAGACTGCTGTCCATCATCCATGGAGAGACCCCGTGGCTGTTCTTTGTATCACAGTATCAATGAGTCTTGCAGAATTTGAATAAAGAAAGAGTTGTGACATTACGGGAGGTACGTGGGAGTAGAATGGAAAAAATGTGAAGGCAGCACAGGATAAGTGTCTCCCAGTAAAATGCCATTCACCCAACTGCAGCAGAAACAAATGAGATCAACGTGTAAGATCCCATTTCCCAGCTGCGTGCAAATATCTTGGCCGTCAGACTTTTTGTCCTCACTTATCCTGGAGGGTAGAGTGAAATCTGAACTGACAGTACATAGGAATTTAAAAAAAATCGGGGAAATGATGATATCATTATGGTTTTAAAAGGGTCAAGTAAGGACGGGCAGTTGAAGTAATTACTGATAGAAGATACTGTGAGATGGGTGGTGCAGCGAGTGAAGAGCTTCATCCAAAACGATGGGGGGGCTGCAAAGAAATGAGAAGGAAGACAAAACGATATGCCAGGGTCAGCAGCTCCTGGGGAGACAGTCAGGTGTCTATGGCATTCCTCCAAGCTGGACTCGCAGCTGAACTGGGTTTTCAAACCAGAGGATGATAAAATCTACATTCCCCCAGTTCTCTATAAAGCAGTGCCTTATGTTACTCATAAAAAGCAACTTGGACCGGTGAAGGCTGGCTCTTCTGATGTGCTGGCCTTTAGAACAAGCTTGGAAAGAAACACATGTTAAAGACATAGAAGTAAATGGTAGAATAAGGCAAAAACGTAACATTGAGCGCTGAGGATGGGTCATGCCAGAGCGACTAGATATCCTTGTTTGATCAGACAGTTCATCCCATAAGAAGACAAGGATCCCAGGCATCTGGGGTTTAGAAAAGCACTGTATCAAATGAGAACGTATTGGTTAATCTGGAGGAGATCTGAAAGTACCAAAGCAGATGAATAGTTTACTGGGCTATGTCAAGAGTCGTACTGAAGAGGAAAGTTATTAGGCTGAAGTAGACAACTAATGAACGGCCTCAAGATGTAGTCTCTGTCCTACTGTCATTAACAACAGTTAATTAACAGTTAATTAACAACAGTTAATGACAGAGCTGAACAAAGGACTCGGACAGTGGAAGAGTTTGGTTTCATTATCGAGGAAAATGAAGGCTGAGAATATGTGCAGTCTATAAACAGATTGGGAGATAAGAGCAGGAAGAAGGTATCTTCGATACAGGACGACGTTCAGACAAATTCAAGCAGGAACACTCCAGCCACCAGATGTCTAGGCTGGAAATATAAAAGTCCGTAACTGCTAGTTGTTCTTCTACCTAATGTTCCAATCAGTTTTATAAAGGAGCGTTGACAGATTTCTAGAAGGGGTGACATGATAATACACATTGCAGGAGACTGGAAACAGTGACTCAGGTAATCCCTTCTGCTCCTCGGCCTTTCACGTTCATAATTTCCCATTCACAGATGTGTATACCCTGAAAGGCTGCTAACTGTGTGGAGTGTCAAAGGAGATAGATCACAAGGGAAAATATCATTCCCACTAAACCATCCCACGGTAGCATACACGCCGATTTCCAGAAGAGATTTCATATTGGTGGGAAAATAGTGCATGCGAAACAGGAAAATCTTCCCAGAAACAACGCCGATAACGAAGTCTCCTAATCAGTGATTTCTGGAGAATATTCCAGAAGTCAGAGTGGTCTGTGCATCATCCAAAAGAAACATGGACAATTGTTACCGTAGAAAATGCTGTGAAAACAGAGACTGATGGCGTTGTGCTCCTGGAGAACTGAGTCGTAAGGAGGCAGCTACGGGGCAGGAGGCAACACACAAATGGAGTATAATCTAGTATTGTTTATCCAGAGGAGCTGTGTTTGATAGATGGGTATGACTTTTATCTTTGACTTTGGCAATATTCTCACAGCCTGCTGTGCCAGTAACACCTTGGTGAAGCGAAAACTAACCTCTTCTTGTCCCAAGATCTGCAGGGGCCATAGCTCCCGTTTTGTGAGCCTTTCCTGCCCTCGCAAACTGCAGGACTACCAGCCGGCTACGACCGTGGAGAAAGCCGGAATTGTTAGCCACAAACCCACCTGCTGGCTGCCACGGTCCAGGCTTACTTCATCCATCATTTATATGGTACTCAATTTAATTACAGATGACGCTGACATTGAGTACGAAGAGCTGTCTTCCAAAGTTTGCCCCTGTCACCTAACCATGAACTTGAGCTGATGCAAAACGAGCCACTTTGTTTCCCTTCATAGAGGAAGCACAGTAAGCTCTACACTACGCTGGTAAAGTTAAAAATCTGTTTTGGAATTGGCTGAAAGCGTAGGGAAGTTAGATTCCCCAGACTGGCAGCTTGCCCAGTTCGGGTACAGGTGAGCCCGAGACGGCTCCCACCCGGACAGGCGCTGCCGGGAAGAGGTGAGGGTGTTCACAGCATCCGCAGCTGGTCCCTGCAGTTAGTCCTGGAGGGACTCTTGGGTCTCAGGAGTAACGTAAGAAAGTTCTAGGGAAGAGAGAAAGGGGCAGTCCTCTGGATTTTTTTGTTGATTGGACTTTTTTCTAATTGGAAGATGAATAGGGGCTATGGAGCAAAGAGGAAGAGTTGCTTCTCGCAACGCCTATGGGAAAGGGCTGGTCCAAAGGGGCAGGGAAACCTGTAGGCCCTAGAAAGAAATGAGCAGCCAAAGGGAGAGATCCTTTTTGCCACCTCCGATCACCCCAAAACTGCCTCAAAATGCCGGTACTCCTTTCCAACCCCTCTGGAGACCCCAAAGTGTCGACAAAGTGTTGAGTAGCCTCTGATTGAACAGTGCCCAATGGCACCGGCAGTGCCGTGGCTGGAGCCCACAGACCACGTCTTCTAGATCTGATGATCTACAGCTGTTGACACACTGCGTTATCCTTATGGTGCTCTATTAGGTGACTCCTGAATGCATGTGATAATTATTAACAATATTATTTGGTGATGGAAAATGGTGAGAGATTGACTTTCTCATTAGGGAAATAAAAGTCAGTTGCAAAACTCCAGATGTGCCTTAGAATTTTGGACTTTCCTAACGTCCAGGATTTTTTCTCAGATTCTTTTCCAGGACAGACTGGAATGTTGAAAATATTTAACAAACCATGCTAAGATCATAATGTCAGAAAATCAGCAATGTTTAGAGTTTATGTTTTCATGGGTACACAGAAAAGGACAGATAATGGTTGAGGGCTTAACTAGAAGCAGCTGAAGGCTTTTGTATTGCAGGGAAAGTGGTTATTTCCCCTTTTCCTCTGTTCTGCAGAGTAAGGAACAACTAACACACTTGAAAGTGATTTGAACTGTTTCATCGTCCTGGTGAACACTGATAGGAACAGCAGCTCTTGCAGCAGTTTCTGTCATTATATCCGATAATGGACATGCACATTATCCGTTGATTTCCTGCTTAACTGTTTCAGTTTATTATTTCTTGCCAGTTTTGCAACTACTTGTTTTGCTGTCGAGAGCAGGATCTGTATTATACTACCTCCCAAGTGGTATAAAACATGTACCCTTGCTAAAGGTTTTCATTTTTTTCTTGTGTCCTCGTATTTTTCTAAAAAAAAACAACCCCAAAACATTCAGACTTTGCACCGTGCATAAGGAAGTATATAAGGAGGCCCCGGAGATGCTGGGGGGGCTGGAGCCCCTCTGCTGGGAGGACAGGCTGGGAGAGCTGGGGGGGTTCAGCCGGGAGAAGAGAAGGCTCCGGGGAGACCTTCCAGCCCCTGGCAGTGTCTGAAAGGGGCTCCAGGAAAGCTGGGGAGGGACTCGGGATCAGGGAGTGGAGCCATAGGATGAGGGGGGACGGTTTTAAACTGAAAGAGGGAAGGTTTCGATGAGACATTGGGCAGAAATTGTTCCCTGTGAGGGCGGTGAGCCCCTGGCCGGGGTTGCCCAGGGCAGCTGTGTCTGCCCCATCCCTGGAGGTTCAAGGCCAGGTTGGACGGGGCTTGGAGCAGCCTGGTGTGGTGGGAGGTGTCCCTGCCCAGGGCAGGGGGTGGCACTGGGTGATCTGTAAGGTCCCTTCCAACTCTAATCGTTCTGTGATTCTATGATTCTGTGATTCTATGACTTACTGGCAAAAAAACACATGGCATTTTTACTGCATTATTTAGCAATCTTCCTCAGATACATATAGGAGTAATTCCTAGTTTAATTAAGGATAAATTTCTAATTTAATTTGGAAAATGAGGGGGGTTTTGGGTTTCTTTCCAGATTATGGAAGTTGCTGGAGTCATTCACCTAGAAGCATGAAGTTGCTTTGCTCAGCTGCCATCGAGCTGCCTGCGGAACATGGAAGCTGTTTGCGTTCAATGTGAAAAGCTGCTGCAATTTATTTTCACATTTCGGTTAAGCCCAACAAAATTCACTTTTGTGCGTGACAACTGTCAATCCACAAGAGAGATTTTTAGAAAATGATGAGCAAATAAAAAGCAGGATTGTTAATGGAGGTAATACTGTTTCTTTACAAACAGCTTATATTCTATTTCCAACAACTTTTGTAAGCAGGCATAAAACACAGAAAAAAATACTATATGCTGTTAAGTAAAACGTTCCTGCTTAATGAGAGGCCACCTGTCTGGGTTTCATATTCCACGCATCAGAACAGTATTTGAATGGTCACAATGACCTGTATTAAATTTCTAAAATAGGAAGCTGAAGTAGGAGGACTAGTGCCGCGCCGCAGCCGCCCTCTGCAAGAGAAACGGCTCTCCTTGGGTGGACGTGGCGGAGGGTCCTCGCACGTTTCATCTAACAGCACTTTTCCATGTGCCCAATGCTATTTTGAGCCCTGCTAACACGTTAACTTCAGAAGTATCTTATACAGAATCACAGAATCACAGAAAGTTAAGGGTTGGCAGGGACCTCTGGAGATCATCTGGTCCAACCCCCCTGCCAGAGCAGGGTCACCCAGAGCAGGAGGCACAGGACGGCGTCCAGGCGGGTTGGGAATGTCTCCAGAGTGGGAGACTCCACCACCTCTCTGGGCAGCCTGTGCCAGGGCTCTGCCACCCTCCAAGGAAAGAAGTTCCTCCTCATGTTGGGATGGAACTCTCTTTGGTCAAGTTTGTGCCTGTCACCTCTTGTCCTGTCACTGGGCACCACTGAAAAAAGCCTGGCCCCCTCCTCCTGGCCCCCTCCCTTTAAGGATTTGTAAATACTTATGAGAAACATTTGTGATAAACCATACCACTTGGTTTAGTCACTCTTTCCCTATTTTTCATATAGATTTGAGGGGAAGTTCCCCCCAAATTAAACCTAAATGGAGCAGCCCTACAATCAGATGTATGACTACACTTTATCCTCCTCCTTCACCGAGCACAGAGATCGACGTGGAATTTCTGCAGCTGGTATTCTAGATTTCCTGCCGAGGAAGGTGAATTACCAGCTCACACACCGCCCCAGACTCGTAAACCATTTCCTGACTCTCATCTGTCGCTGCGAGAGAGGGATGCACCACACTTACACTGCCGGCAGCGTCATGGTGAACCACGGCTCACCCACAGCCCCGCGGGCTCGTGCTACGGCTGGAAACACTCGGGCACAGGCGCTCCCCGCCGGCATCGCTGCAGCCCGGCCGGCAGCTTCGACCACGCCGTGCCGCCCCTCTGCACGCCGCTGCTTGATCCAGCGCTGGCTCTGATTCCATGGCGCCTCACGGGCACAAGGAGCGGACACCAAAGCAGCGTCAGAAAGGCGGTTTCTGAGCCAGACGCGCCCGGGCACTTTGCTGCGGGGATCCGCGGATTTCCCTTAAAAAAGCGGTGCTCGGCGCTGCGGCCTCACGCTCCCCGCAACTCAGTTTTACCCCCAGCTCCCATCACCACTTAACGTGTCGGAACACGGGGTTTGGCTGCGGGATGAGCCGCTGCCACTTGGTGACAGGGATGGCAAATCTGTCTTCCAATGGGCGATCCGTCTGCGCCGGGGGCGAGGGCTGGAGCCGGGGCCGGCTGGAGTTTTCCACCGGCACAGCCGCCCTGCCAGCGCTGCGGGGACACCGAGCCGCGGGGACACCGAGCAGCGGCAGCAGGCTGCAAACATCATTTTAAACCCCTCAGAAATTATGATTTTTACAATGGTTTTCTGCTTTTAATATAAGTGCTTCCTTGGGGCAGGGCGGGGGGGAAGTCACTGGGTGCCACTGGGGATCCCCAGGACAGGGCAGGGGGGAGAGGGGACGAGGGATGAGGAGAGGGGACACGGGGATGAGGAAGGGGGCCAAGGGGGCGAGGAGAGGGACTGAGGATGAGAAGAGGGGACATGGGGATGAGGAGACATGGGGATGAGTAGAGGAGACATGGGGATGAGGAGAGGAGACATGGGGATGAGGAGAGGG
>VZSF01008232.1:34223-96993 GCA_013398295.1 Chionis minor
GGGTTTCTCCAGGAAATGCCCTTCCCCGCCCGGTCCCCCCCCGACCGCTGCCGCCCGCCTCCGACCGCGGCCCTGGCCGGGCAGGGCCGAGCCCCGCTGGGCCTCCCCGCCGGCAACCGGGCCGGGGCCTGCCCGGGGGACGGCAGCGGGGGACGGGGGCGGCCCGAGCAGCTCCCGGGGCGGATGGGACCCGTCTGAAGCGCGTGTGCACGCCTGGAATAGCCATCTTGAGCGGGGGTCGGCAGCGGGCCTGGGGGAGGAGTTGCCTCCCTCGGGTACCCCCTGCCCTGACAGGGGCTGGGGACAGGGCCCCCGGCAGCCCGTCTCCATCCCCCTCCTGTCTCCATCCCCCTCGTATCGGGACCGAGGGGACACTGGGTGTCCCGTACAAAATGGGACGCGGCCCTGTGAGAAATGAAGCCGCTTCAACGTATGGCAGTAGGACAGTGGGGGTTTTTTAAAGGGAGGAAGTACTGGGGCCTCCGTTGTGTTTGGGGTGCTCTGAGAGCACGCCTGTGGGTTTCGTGATGTGCAATAAAGCGCTTTTCCCTTGCGCCTCAAAAGGTTGTTTTGGACCGTTGTTGTCAATTTAATGATAAGCAGTATGGCAGCTCTCGTAGCTTGGAGTCGATTAACTCCTCGCCTTGAAACAAGTGGGGGCTTTGCCTTGGTGTGTTCTGTACCGTGAACCACAACCGAAGAGCCTTAACTGTGTTTTTTAAGACGTTCGTAACATTTTGTGCCTGTATCGACGTGTTGTCAGCTCTCAGTGGTGTGCTGTGATTTTTGCCTTCTAGATTTTTTTCGCAAAGCTTTATTTTACAGGATTTACAACATTTACACTTCTGGTTTCGGAAAAGGAGAAGTTCTGCAGCAATGTCGAAGATTGAGAAAATGAGTATCCTCGGAGTGAGGAGTTTTGGAGTGGAGGATAAAGACAAACAAATTATCACTTTCTTTAATCCATTAACTATTTTGGTGGGACCAAATGGTGCAGGAAAAACGGTAGGGCTTACTCCACGTTTGATTTTGAACTTAAATAGCTCTGAAAGGCCTCGAAATATGAATGATGATCTCTACAGAAGGGTGTTCATAATATTGCAAAAATCTTGCTGTTTACTGTAAATACTGTGTTGTTTGGCATTAGTAGAGATTTGCTTTCAAGCCTGGATTTTGCAGAGCTCTGGTTGATATTTTACCTAGGAAATGGATCCAGATCTTGATTAAAACTGATCTTGCAAAGTACTGTATTCTCATGATACTCAAAAAATAAAATGTTATTTCTTATTTCTTTCTCCTCGCATATTTAACTAATTTATAAATATTTGGGCTGTTACTGTGTTTTTGCCTGTAGTCCATCTTGTTTACTCTTAAGTTGCCATTATAACTATATACTTATTTCTGTTTTCTTAGACTATCATCGAATGTCTTAAATACATATCCACTGGAGATTTTCCACCTGGCACCAAAGGAAGCTCATTTGTTCACGATCCAAAGGTAAAAGTCAAGTGACAGGATTTAATGTGTGTTTATTCCAAAGTCAAATACTTAGCTGCCCTCAGTGTTGTGATGAAAACAGGCATGCTCAAGTTCTAGGCAGACATGAGCTGATGGTATTGTTTCAGGAAAAACAAAGACCTGGGGGAGATTAAAACATTCCCCGCAGCTGGGAAGGCTTGTGTTCATTTGGATGTTGAGAAGAATTTCCTGTATTGAGTTTTTTTGTTTCTACTAAAGGTTGCCAATGAAACAGATGTTAGAGCTCAGATTCGATTACAGTTTCGAGATGTAAACGGAGAGCTTGTAGCCGTCCAGCGGTCCATGGTCTGTACCCAGAAAGGCAAGAAAACAGAATTTAAAACACTTGAAGGTGTCATTACTAGAACAAAGTAGGTTGTCAAGTTTTTTTCGTACTTGTGGCATTAAGATTGATTTGGGTTTTGTATATTTTTATGTATAAGACAAGAGGAAATTTCGTAATGCATTCCTTGAAGGTAGCTACTAGTGCTCTGAGATAAAGTGATGAAACTAGGTAGCTCTAATCTATTAGTCGATTCAAAAATCCTACATTTGATAGCCGCTATTTTAGGAACTACTTATATCTATGAACTTGCATTTATTTGAAAACTGTATTAATAGCGATAAGGTTTGCAAGTATCCTTGTGTGGAGTATATAGGCTTCCTTTAGCCCTGTTTTCAGTGTCAGAATATTGTCTTTAACTCTGATCTGCACTGTTTAAGAAGTGTATTCACTTTACTTCATTCAAGATCAGTTTTGCTCCCTCTGGTGGTGCTGCATAATTTTAAAATGTGTAATAGTCTTGACTACAAATATTGACAGTGCTAAATGCATTTGTTGAATGCGATAATTATATGCTTTAAAATTGTTACTTGTTGAGTTTTTGAATCGGTACATTGAAATGAGATTATACTGTTAAAAATGTAGTTTACTTTTAAAAGGATTTGCTAGTAACTTGTTTGTGGATTTTCTTTATTTGTGCTACGTAGGCATGGCGAGAAGGTCAGCCTGAGTTCCAAGTGTGCAGAAATCGATCGAGAGATGATCAGCGCCCTTGGGGTTTCCAAATCGGTGATTAACAATGTCATTTTCTGCCACCAAGAAGAATCCAACTGGCCATTAAGCGAAGGGAAAGCACTGAAGCAAAAGTTCGATGAGATCTTTTCAGCAACAAGGTTTTTCTCTTTGCTGTAATTAAATAAAAACTAAGTAAGAAAATGTTGTCTTTAATAATGTAGGTGTTAATGAACATGTCTGAGTCATTGTTTGCTACATCAGTATTGCTGTATTGCCAATAGGATCTGAAATTTTACCTCTTTTAAAGGTACATTAAGGCACTGGAAACTCTCCGTCAGGTACGACTGAAACAAAGCTCGAAAGTAAAAGAGTGTCAGGCAGAACTGAAATATCTGAAACAGAATAAAGAAAAAGCACAGGAAATCCAGGATAATCTTAGCAATAGAGAATCTCAACTGGCTGCTTCGAAGGAGAATGTAAAATCTATTGAGAGTCAACTTGATCCTCTGAAGGTAATTTACATGACAATTACATTAAGACTTTAATACAAAACTGTACATAAGTACTAAAGAACACAGAAAAACATGGAAGATGGATGAATTTCTTGCTTAAAATCCAACGCTTTTATGTTGAGTCATCTAATGCTCTGCTCTGAAGCAGAAACAAGCATACCTCAGCAAACCTGGCAGGTGCTGGTCTCATCTGTCAACAGTCATTGGAGGTTTAAGAACTGGTTTGTGAAACTCTTGTAGCAGCATTGGTTTTTGTGTAGCTTAATTTAAAAATCTCTCAAACTTGGCTGGTCATTAAAATTATTATAAACTGTAACTAAAACAAAAACTAAACCAAAACGCACCCCATTTTTAAAAAAATGCTTCATAAAGCTGAAGGTTTTACACTTAGTCTAACTGTGTTGTATAGGAGAATTGATTACGGGATTTATAAGCTGGTGAGATATTTTACTTACAGCATTTTTTCCTTTGCAGAGTTCTCTGGCAGTGGTTGAGCAGAATCTCATGAAAGTAATGAGGCTAGACAACGACGTAAAAGCCCTGGAGAGCAGGAGGAGGCAGATGGAGAAAGATAATCAAGATTTGCAACAGAAGATGGAAAAGGTTGCCTTTTAAATTCCACGCTGCCGTTCTTTCTGCTGAGGAATCAGCCTGTCTTTTGCTACCCAGTGAACTACGTGTTTATTTTATCATGCATGAGATGTTGGTGAAGAACATTCTCATAGCCCACATAGCTCACTTGGTATTATCAGATATTGCGAATATGGCTCAATAAAGCTGTATTAGCTTCTGTGTAATTTGGGTTAAATTGCTTTTTGTAACTTTTCTCTCTGCCATAGACTAGCTTGCCAGGAAGGTAAACCTGAGAAAAGTTGTCATAAAAGTGATAATTACTTGTAATAATGCTGCGCAGCATATAACTTGGAATTACCTACCTCTCTCACAGTATGTTGGTGATAGCCAGCACTTGTTTGCATTTGTATGGGATGTCTCCCGATGCTAATATTGTTCATCTTCCTGGAGGTTTTTTCTTTCTCTCTCTTAAAATAAGAAATAACTCTCAGCCTTCAGCTGGGATTGTGCTGAGGCATTTAAAACTATTTTAACAAATGGAAAGAAATTCTCTAGTGGTAAAAGTTTGGATTCATTTGTTTTATCAGCCTAAGACAAGTAGATTTTCCAGTTTTGCTTGTAACATATTTAATTTTTCTCAGTATATGTCTTAGTATAGAAATTCTGTGTGGGAGGTGTTTATCTGTTGTTTCTTGAATTCTCTTGTGGTAAAAACTATGCTTTTATTTTTCAAAACGTCATTGATTGGCTTATAAATTTAGTTAAAAAGCTGACTTTGTTCTGTATTGTATTTGGTGTACAGGTTTTTCAGGGAACAGATGAACAGCTAAGGGATAGATACCAGAACCACCAGAAAACAGTGAAGGAGAAGGAGAAGAGATTATCAGACTGTAAGCGTGAATTAGACAGAGCCACTAAAGAATGCCAGAGGTTTAACAGCGAGAAATCAGAACTGCTTATTGAACGAGGTATTTAGACTTCATCTATAATCTATTTGTATTTATTTTTTAACGTAACTAAGATCTGAAATGGAACTACTGTTAAGAATTAAAGGGATTTGAACTGGACAAAACCCCTAAAGTGTGTGAGTTTCGGGCCAGCTGCACAGTATGGCATGAGAGTCTCGTAGGTGGACAGGCCTTAGCGCTCTTTTGGAGTTTCTAACGTGCACTTGTTGTTTTGACGTGTAATTCCAATATGTAGTGCCTTTGTTCTTAAATTGACCACTCTTCAAAAAAAATATTCAAGATAGGTAAGTTCTGGTGGCGTAGAATGATGTCAGTCTAGCAGTTCACAACACAGTTGTTTTCACTGGCTGAGCTTGCCCTTTCTTTAGGTGATGGAAGTGCCTGCTAACCAGCTATGATTGTGTAAAGGTGTTTTAACCAAGAAAAACATGAAAGCTGAATGCTCAGCTGCTGAGCATCTCGGGTGGGGGCGGGAGACTAGTCAGGGGGCTTTAGATCATATTCTTTCATATATCCTGTATTCTCTTTTAGATGGAGTATAGGAATTTCAGTAAAGCTGTAGTAGTTGAGACACAATATATGCCTGCATGAAATATGTTTGGGCTTGCTTTGTTTATATTTATCAGAATAATATTTTCAGTCTTTAAAGAAGCTTTCTTTTTAAGTTCTTGCTTTATTTAATGAATTAAAATTTAGTTACCTGCAATAGCAATCCCTCAGGCTAAAGCTTGTTTTTATTCTGGAGATTTTTGTGTCATTTAAAAATACTTTGGTTTCAAAGACTTGAAGAAAATTGTTGCAACTGCCTTTGATTTCTAGATGTGTGTTCTGCCTCAGTTTTGGAGTGTTGATGTCATGTTTTTTTCTGGTGAAGGTCGTCTTCAAATGCAAGCAGATCGTCACCAGGAACACATCACAATGAGGGATTCATTAATTCAGTCTTTGGCAGCACAGCTGGAATTGGACGGTTTTGAGCGAGCACCTTTCAATGAAAGACACATTACCAGTTTTCACAGGTTGTTGAAGGAGAGACAGAAGAGAGATACAGAAGCTGCAAATAATTTAATGGTAATAATTTTGTTGGTTTAGTAATGTAGTTAGTATTTGTTATTAGTGTGTTGTTGGTCCGTATGTGTCTTCATGGGGCTGGGAGGAAGACGAAGAATGTTGAGGGGGAAAAACTGAAGCAATTTTTTTTCTCCTGGAATTCTTTCTTATGAGTTACCTCGATCTTTCTGTGGAAATTAGTTTTGTAACTAAAAGCGGTCGTCGAGTGACCTAAATTGCCAAAGCTATTGACCAGGCAGTTCTTGGGATAGGCTTTGTACAGCAGCCCTCTCGAGCAGGTGGATCACTGACAAGGTGAAAAGCCTGAGGAATGGGCAATGGGCAACTGGTGAGAAAATAAGCAACTTTCTGTGAAGTCACCTTCAAAATGGACTTGCTCTCACAGAACACTACTGGTATGATGCATGTTTCCTGTCGAAACACTTCAGCAGAAAATTGTTGACAAGTTCTGGTTATTTAAGTATTTCAATGTTGTGTATTACACTGGTGAATATTTGCAAGCTAGTGTGAAGAAGTGTTTTTAAATGTTTTCCTGTGGAAAAAAATGATGACTATGTTATTGCTGACTTCTTTCAGAGAGAATTTGCACGAAAAGAAGCAATGAAACAAAACCAGATAGATGAAATAAGAGACAAGAAAACTGGATTAGAAAGAACCATTGACCTGAAATCAGACATCCAAAATAAGAAGCAAGTTGAGCTTAAGAATGTAAAATACGAGTTGCAGCAGTTGGAGGGGTTTTCAGACAGAATTCTGGAGTTGGATCAGGAGATTGTCAAGACAGTAAGTTAATGGTTGAAAAACTTGTAGAAGTTTGAAGTAAAAACTTCTGGCTTTTATCACTAAAAAGCACAAAACCATAATGTTTACTCCATCTGCTGCATTTTTGCCCTTTGGAGCAGGGGCTGTTCAGTACTTTGTTTTGTACAGTGCATGCATAGAATATACTGCTGCTGCTTGGTGAGTGATAAATAGGGTAATAGCCACAGCTCATGACATCGTAAGATTAGTCAGTCTTAAATTACTGGGCCAGAAAAATATGGCCTAAAGTGCTACGTTACCTGCATTTTACCTTAGAACTTGTCTGTGAGGTGTCCTGGTTGGTTACAAGTGTTTTATCCGTTGAAGTATTATAAAGTTACAAGCATTTTAGGTCCCAGTTGAACAGCGGGTTATGCCTGTGTAGCCAAATATTGTATGTTTGTTAGCAGTGTATGAATGCAGTGCTTGACAGTGTTTTTTCTAGTCTCCTCGCTAGGGTAATTCCAAATTTAATGTGTAGTAGATGCTAAAATACAGAGAATCAAGCTTTCTGAAGCTATATCATGTGGTTATGGCTTACAGTAAAAGCAGGAGCAGCTTGGGGCAGTGCTGCATTTCAGAACAGCGCATCCAGTATCTGCTTTACTTTCCCCCTGTCAGTATCACAACCTTTGTCCTTTTTCATGTAATCTTTACAAATCTTGTGTCATTCCTGTGACAGCTAACGATACTGCTGCTGCACAGTTTAAGAGCTTTCTTCTGTTCCCTTTAGTTAGAAATTTATTGATTGTTTAAGTCTTCTGGGCTTTTATTTTTTGTTTAGGAACATGAGCTGGAGAAGGCTGAGAGGAATAGCAATGTAGAAACACTCGAACTGGAAGTACAAGCTCTGCAAAATGAGAAAATAAACCTGGACAAAGCTCTTCGGAAGCTGGATCAGGAGATGGAGCAGTTGAATCTACATACCATGACAATTACCCAAATGGAGATGCTAAAGAAAGACAAAGTAATTTTTCTATTATCATCTCATAAGAGAGGGACAAGAAACTGATACAGTTCCTTCAAGATTTGTGTATTTTTCAGGTGTTCATCAACAGTCATATGTAAAGCTTCTGTCTGACTTCACAGAAGCTGTTAACTCCGTGAATGTATTGAGTGACATAAACTTGAAGATATGATAAAACTAACTGAAAATCCTTTGTTTCTGCAGGCAGAGAAAGAAGAGCAGATTAGAAAAATAAAATCAAGACATTCTGAAGAACTGACATCGCTGTTGGGATACTTTCCAAATAAAAACCAACTTGAAGACTGGCTTCATAATGAAAATAGAAAGATTAATCAGACAAGGGATAATCTTGCTGCCCTTAAGTAAGTATTAATTTAATTGATTACGGCTCCATACGTTTTTTTTTTTAATAATTATGAATTTAAATATTGGAAACATTGATATGCTTGACATACTTGTTACGTTAATTCTTTATTGTTTATTTAGGTATCTGCGAAATCAAAGAAAGCATCCTGCATAATTTTTGTAATGTATAGCTGATACAGTTTGTGCTGGTTAATAAAATCACAACATTTGTAGTATGACAAGGGCAGCACTAAAAGCAGATAGCAAAGAATTGTTCTGGAACATCCTCAGTTGTTTATATTAGTCCTGGCTGAATGAATGTGCTTTGGCGGGGAATTACTGGTCTTCTGGCTTTCTTACAGGTCACAGGCTGGTTAATGGCAAGTTCATGTGTGATTGATTACCTGCTCCTCATTTCACTTGATTATATAAAACAATTTGTTACAAACAATTTGTTAGAGAACAGCACACTACACAATGATAGACATTAAACTTCCACAAAACACAAAACCTCCAAGATTTTAAGTATAAGAATATTGACTATTTCAGAAGCATGGGATGTGGCTAGAAGGGTGCTAGCATTCTTTCCTGAAGAGGTTCAATAATATCTCATAAGCAATAATCGCAGTAGGGGGGGGAAAAAGTTAATACTGTGTTATTCTAGAAAGTTTTGTATGGCTTTGTCATTGGAAATCAGTTTCTCATCACCAAGCATCTAGAAAACAAGGGGGAATTAAAATGAAACGCTTCATGCTGTACTTAGATTAATGAAAAATCGACACTAAAGATTTCCTGAAAAACCATTAAAGAACCGGTGAACACCTTTGTAGTATCAATTTCAGATTAACTTCCTGTGTTTTTGTTTTTGCTCAAACAGTTTGAAATCTGGGTTTTTTCTAACAAATGTTTCTGCATGGATGTTTCAGCAAACGACTGGCATCAGTAGAATGTGATAAAACCCATTTCAGTAATGAGCTAAGAAAAAAGGAAGCGCAGTTGTCCCTTCACGAAACAAAACTTTTTGATGTTTGTGGAAGCCAAGATTTTGACAGCGATCTGAACAAACTTCAAGATGAAATTGAAAAAAGTTCAAAACAGCGAGGTGAGTTCGTATATAGCTCTCCTTTTTTTTCCCTAAAGCTTATTTTAAATGTAAAACACTGATACTGAGACAGTCTTTTCTTTGTGCAGGACAGTCAGCACAAACTGATGTGAGGGAATTATTGGATCTTACTATTTTTAAACAAATTTTCCTTACGTTCACGACTATTTCTGTATTATACTTAAGCAGGAACAGTTATTTTAATTCTTTCAGTTATTTTTCTTATTGTGTGTGGATGAAGTATCTGCTGCGGCTTACTGTGTATGTAGATCGTGATCTTCCCAAAGCGAAGGAAGCGTTTGAGTGCTTGGATATGCCAGGTGTGAAGACGAGTACAGAAGCAGCCGTTTGGTGTGGGTTTGGCCCACGGGGTCTATTGCTAACTGAAAGAATGGAATTTCTGAAGTACTCCTTTCCACTGTTAATTACAGAGGGATGAGTTTGGTTTAATAAAAGAAACTTGTACAGTAATTCAGGTTGACAGGGACTTCTGGAGGTGGTCTCGGGCAACCTGCTGAGAGCAGGGGCAGCGTTGAATTCAGACCAGGTCGCTTAAGGCCATTTTGGTTTCCAGTCTTTGTGATTTTGCGGGTTATAATTTTGTCTCGTTTATGGTAACTACATATCTAGTGTAGATCTGATTGTGCACTGCTTATGGTTTTATATAAAGTCTTTTGTTTCTTTTTCAATCAGCTGTGCTTGCCGGAGCCACTGCCGTTTATTCCCAGTTCATCACGCAGCTGACAGAGGAGAACCAGTCGTGTTGTCCAGTTTGTCAACGTGTTTTTCAAACAGAGGCCGAGCTGCAGGATGTAATTAGTGATCTGCAGTCTAAGCTGCGTCTTGCGCCAGACAAACTGAAGTCAACAGAGTCTGAGCTTAAAAGAAAAGAGAAAAAACGTGATGAAATGATGAGTCTTAAACCCCTTAGGTAAAGTACTTAGCCAACTCTGTTGTTGCAAGCCGTTTTCTTTCAAATGCTTGTTTTTCATTATTATAAATTATGTAGACGTCAAGGAAGCTTTATTTTAGGGTAGCTAATTCATTCAGAAATCTAATTGTTGAGAAATATTTTGCTAGCATTTGTTCTCTGCTTGTTTGGCCTTTTGTATTAACCTATTTTATATTTTTTGTATTTCTGGTCATTTGGGGCTTCTTGTGAGCGAGGCAGAAAAAGTGGTTATATACTGACTCTCCTACTAATTATTTACACTATGCAGACACAGTTTTCCTTTTTTATCATTGTAATTTAAAATAGACAGGCCAGTTTTGTTCTTAGTGAAATGTTTTCATACAGCATCCCCTTAAATACATTCCTTTAAAATGCTGAAATGGAAGTTGTATAGACAGAATGGGAATCCATATTAAACACCCTTTAATAATATCTTGATTTGTATCTCCTTTAACAACAGTTTTTGTTGCTGGCAGTTGTATGAATTACGATGTTCTAGAACAGCATCTTGGGATTTTATCGTGGATTCCCAATGCCATTTGTGTTTCTTGAGGTTCAGTCATGTGCAATTCCATCATTTCAGAATGTATCTCTGTCTCTGATACTGATAAACTGTATTAGAATGGACTGAACGTATTCTTTTAGTTACTTAAAATGTTTTTATGCTGGGTTGTTTTGGGTTTTTTTGAACTTGCAAGGTAATACAAAGTGTAGATTATACTAAATTCAGAAAGATTGTCTACAGTATTTTCCTATTTCCAGGCTGAATGTATATTTTTAAAGCTATGAAAATAGTAGATGGGCTGTTTTGCTGTTGTCTCCCTTTTCTCTTCCTGTTGTCTCCTTCCAAAACATAAACAAGTAACACTAGCCCTAAACAGTTTTTCTCAAAGTCCTGTTTTTTGTTTTCTTAGCATACGAACAGCTTTTAAAGTAAGAGTGTGCAGGTTTCCTGCCAGTAGGTGAAGAGGCTCCAGTCTCAAGAAATTTGCAGACCGTTGTTCTGAGAGAAGTTGGAGAATGTATGTTAGAGGGTAGACCTTTCCTTCACAAGAGGGCACTCGTGTACAGTGGATTTAAACCCTCTCTGAGCACTTGCTGTAATTAAGTTAAAACAACAAAAAAAATGTTGTTTGCTTGTTTGTTTCATCTCACCTGTCTAAAATGAGGGGTGTGTTACCTTAGCTGGGAATATAACTTAAGCGGAATTGAATGTGGGCGAGGTTATGGGGACACTATTTTGGCTAAATTAAGTCTTTCACTATTAAATCATATCACAGATTTTGTCATCTTGGATGTCTTGAATTTATGCTGCTGTTTTTGACAAAGGAAATTTTACGGATTTGTATTTTATTTAAGGCAAACTGTAGTTGACCTCCAAGATAAGGACATACCGGACTTGAGGAACAAGATACAGAGTGCAAACAGGGATTTAACAGGCCTGAAGGGTGAGATAGAAGAGCAGCAATCGCTCTTGCAGACAGCGTTGTCTAGGGAGGAGGGTGCTAAGGCCTGCTTACAGGATGTAACGCTAATGGAAAGGCACCAGGTAGGCTTTGGTAATTTCTTTAAATATATAAAATGATACTCACTTGCTCGCATTTAAATATGTAGTTATCCAATAATGCGACAAAACTTTGCAGTCTTAAGACTTTTCAAGCAAAGTAAAAATACTTTCAAAGACAGCATGACACAGGTGGTCTTGGGTACTAATGAAACTTCAAGTTTTATGTAATTATTTTTGCTTTTGAGGACCACAGAGTCCCTTGGGTTCTTACTCAATTCTGTGCTATAGTAACTGTGAAAAGAGATGTAATCCAGCACTTGTGCACAAACACAGGTACACCAAAGTGTTTTTCAGTCCTCATAGTTGTTATAGTTCATTGTATTCTCAGCATCTGCTCTGTGTACTGTCTGAAATCCACGGAGACAGGTAGCACATGTAACTGTTCTGAAGTAGCCCGGGCATGTTAAAAGCCCATCCATCCATATGGAGTGATTTCCTCTCCCAGTTGGGAATTACAGTTTCTAGCAGCTTGTGGGCTGATGTAACCTTACTGCTAATGATGGGATATCGCTCCAGCAGAGAAGATAAATTCGGAGGTCTTGAGTCATGTGTGCCAAAGATAAAAAGTACGTTGTTCAACACGAATACAATAATAAAAGTACTTTTCCTCATACTTGCAGACTGATATTAGGGATGTTGAACGAAAAATTGCTCAGCAGGAGGCTAAGCTGCTAGGAGTTGATTTAAGTAGAACTGTTCTACAAGTAAGCCATGAAAAACAAGAGAAAAAACACTTGTGGGATACAGGTAGGTCATACAAAACTGGTATTTAATTTTTATATTGAAAATAACGTTCTAAACGTGCTGCTGTTAAAAATGCAAAGTTTACTTATTTTACGCTCTGAAGGAACTATTCTAATAGTTTTGATTTTTTGGGGGGGTCAGAGTAGCTTAATTTAGAGTTAAATTTTCAGAAGGAAGACAATAAATGTTTTTAGTAACAGATTGACTCTTTCACTCTGTGTTTGTTTTCATCTACAGTTACTGGTAAAATTGAGTTAAATCAAAAACTCAAGCAAGACCAGCAAAATCAGATTCAGCAGCTAAAGAGTACAGTTAATGAGCTTAAAGCAGAGAGACTTCAGATTTCCAGCAGCATGCAGCGGCGGCGACAACTGGAGGAACAAACAGTGGAATTAACCACTGAGGTTCAGTCCTTGTGCAGAGAGATCAAGGTAGGAAATAATGTTAATTGTTAACCCTTATCTTTAGTGTCCTGGGGGAAAAAAACCCAATCTTGTTACATTTAACTTTATCTGTAAACCTAGCAAGCAAGATGTATTTTTAAATGTTTGTACCATTCTGCTATTGCATATCTTTGGGAATTGCCAGAACTTTATGAATACATATTTTCACACCTTTTCTTTCACACACACACAAGTCACCACGTGACTTTTTTTACCACTTGAAAAATTGTTGATCTTTAACAGAATGAGAGAATGAAAAGGACTTTCTCCAACTGCTTTTCAGGAAGCAAAAGAACAGGTGTTCCCTTTGGATGCAACTTTAGAAAAACTGCAGCAGGAGAAGGAGGATCTAATGAATAAAAGGACTGCAAGTACCAAAGAAACACAAGAGAAGGTTTGTTTCCTTTTGGCACAGGTGGGAGATAGGATTGTGTGTTGTTTTTCAGGGATGGATGGGAACCACCCTAATGAGTTTGCTTTCAGGAAACAGCAGTGACTTTACCGAGTTCTCTAGATTCATGCAGCTTTTAGGGAAGAAAAGGAACATCACCAAGTCAGGAGATGAACTCGATTGTAATTAACCTTTAGCAGCCTTGTAAAAAAGGCTTCTAGGGACATTTGGGAATATTCAGTGACCAATGGTATTAAAAGCAGTTCCCAGTAGATCTAAGAGAAATAGCAAGGATGACTGTAACCCAGCCTTGCCAGGAGACAAAGCTGGTTTTCCCAGGTGCAGCGGCCCTCTTGTGTAAGCCCAAATGAGGGATTTACCGTTTGTTTTGGAAAACATTTTCATGGTAACCAGGAGCATCTGGTTTTCAAAAGCTGAAGGCTTTATGATGTAGTTGTACTTTAGATACTGGACAACACTATTGTCAGTCTTTGATACAGAGAGTATCAGTTCTTGCACATAAAACTGCATTTCATGTGAAATATTTTCCCTCCAGATAAATGGCATAGAAGAGAAAGTTAAGGATATAAACAAGTACGTGAAAGAAATTGAAAACTATATTCAACAAGGAAAAGAAGAATATAAAAAGGTAACCTAAAAACCAGTCAGTAAAAAGTTGACATTAAAAGCGCTCTTGTGTTTAAATTGAGTACCATTTTATTTCTTTAGCAAAAGGAGTCTGAACTCGATGAAGTAAATTCTCAGCTAGCTGCCTGCGAGAAACAGAAGGAAAAGATAAGTAAGGAGATGGAAACGATTCGACAAGATATTGACACTCAAAAGGTAGACGGATTGTTTTACAGTAAAGTATATTTTACATAGTTGAAATAATTTCTGGTTTTGGTTTACGTCTGCCTAGGTGTGTAGTGGTGCAAAGTTTGTCTCCTCCTGATTTACTTAATCAGTTGTTAGTCAGAATAGCTGCTGTACATGTATAAGGCTTTAAAAAGTCTTGAGATTTGTATATGCAAAAGTAGGTACATTTAAAAAAACCTTTTATCTCTAACTGTCATTTTATGGTATTTCCAAAGGTTAAGTGTGTTGGGATAGTAGCTAGCATTTGCAAAAGTATCTGTGTGGAGAGCACGTACCTTCTGAAGTAAGGTACCAAAATGCAAGTACCAAAAGTTGCTAGTTACTCCAGATTTTGTCATGTACTTTAAATTTTTATGTGTATATTTTTAAAATACCTTTTTACATTATTTATAGGAAAGATGTCTTTCCACATTCTACCCCCACCACTTACTGTCTAACGTGTAGAACTGAGATGGGGGACTTTGTTAAATCTCCTCCTAAATTATTTGCACACTTTGAAACATCGATTAATATTCGCACGCAGAATCCCTCTTGTGTTCGCCTGTGACAATAAATACTGTAAGCAATGTATTATTTCAGATTGAAATATGAAATAATACTGCTAATTTCTGTTATACCCTATTTCTAGCACACTGTCATGATTTCCATTGTTGTCAATTATTTTATGCTTGCAGAGTGTTTTAGGGTTATGCAGCGCCCATACTTTGTAATTGAGAATCACTGTAGTGAAACATTATACCACTTCTTGTTTTCTGTGGAGACAGATACAGGAAAGGTGGCTGGAGGATAATCTCACTTTGAGGAAACGTAATGAAGAGCTAAAAGAAGTTGAAGACAATATAAAACACCTTGTGAAGGAGATGGGAGAAATGAAAGTCCCACAAATGAAAAAGTAAGCATCTTCCAAACAGAACAGCATGTTTCGCATGAGAATTCACTGAATATCTGAGTATAATATTCACTGTGCTTTAGTGTTTCCTGGTCCACCTTTCTCCCCATTCAGGCAGACCGCTTCCTTCAAACTCATGTTTACATAATATCCCCAGAATGACAACATCAATAACGTAGTGAAATTATATAGTGCTTCTAGCTAGAAATACATAGCCAAAGCACAGCAGGTACTAGGATGAAAATTAACTGTCCCAGCTGAAACCATGACATGTACATGTGCTCATACCTGTTCTGATCTAATCCATTTTTTTTAAATGGCTTCCACAGTTAAATCCACATTTAAAAAATAATTCATGTCTCTGGGTAAGAATATTTATTTTTCACTTTCAGTCTGCTCACTTAGGTTTCAGCAGAAAATTTTATATTTATTTCAGTAGTCTAATATTAATAGCTTAGATAATAAACACTTTTGAAAAGGAGTTAGCCCTATGCTGGTTCTTACATGTGAATCATTTGTTTAGCTTTCTAGAGGTTACTCAATTAATCTTATTTTGCTCAGTATCCTGGTTTAATTCCACCTATGAAATTAATTATTTTATGTTTCTACATATAGCACTTTGGCACTCAAACTCAGAATATTGATTTGAATGCGTTCCTAACAAAAAGAAATATTTTCTTTATTTCAGTGACGTTAGTACTATAATTTTAACTGTTACAGACTTTATATAATGTGCTACTGTCTGACATAAACTCAAAATTAGAACCCCGATTAAAAAATTGTGAAAGACTAAATACAAAACAGTTATGATTTCACAGTGAACAGAAACACTTAGAGGAGAAAATAGAATCTCTGAAAAGAAACCATCATGTTGCACTTGGCCGACAACGTGGATTTGAGGAAGAGATTATTCGGTTTAAAAAGGAACTTCGAGAGCCACAATTCAAAGATGCAGAGGAGAAATACAGGGAGATGATGATTATTATGAGAACAACGGAACTAGCGAACAAAGATCTGGATCTTTATTACAAGGCTCTTGATAAGTAAGTATTGTCACATGAGGGTAATTCTTAAATGTTTTAGGCTTTATTCCTATTGATAGCCTTGATGTAAAAGCAGCTTTCAACTTCCGACTTACGGGAGTAACTTAGAAATAATAAATTGATATCATTCTTTGGGATATGTAATTATTTCTCTTTATAAAATCAGGCATCTAAATGTTAACATAACAAGGTACAGCTTTTTAAGTAAATTAATGAAAATGCACTACAAAATGCACAGGATTGGTAGGATGTAGGAAATTTCTAGGTTAATGTATATAACGTACATACAATAAATGTATTGATGTAATCAGAGTTTAGTATAGTCATAGATAAATCCAGTGATCTTTATAATTTTAATCCAAATTCTCTGTGGGACCCTCTTTGAGCTACGGTTGTATGTGTTAGGACTCGTATTTACAATGCGACAATTCAAGTGAAGAGATAAAAGTGAGTGAACCCAAGACACCACCCAGCGGTGTGTCCTCTGATGAATTCTTGGTGTGAAATAATCTGCTGGTCTCCTGCCGGTGGTGGTTAGAGAACGTCCAGACGATAAACGCATTCAACTTTGTTTTTCATATGAAAACGTGTGGAAGAGCCAGTAGAGCCGCAGGCTGTTCCTCTGACCCTATTCCTCTGTAGCCTGTTCTTTCACGTGAAGGCATTTTTAGGAAGCTTTTGTAAGTGTGTCTCACATAATTGCTGATGTTTTTCCTTTCTTCCTGTAATTTTGGTTTGCTTGGTTTTGGGGGGGGGTTTTTGAGGAAAGTATTAGAGGATACACAGTGGGAGAACGAGTTTCTTAAAAGTCTGTCTCACCTGTTCTCTCAAAATACACAAACTCCACGGTGCGAGTTTAGGAAAGATGAAATCTGCGTTTAAATCCTTCGTTATTAACCCAGATCTTTCTTGCATAGTCTCTCATAGTACTTTCATTTCCATAGCAGCATGTTTTAGCATATTCTGGTCGTACCTTAACGTGACAGGTAGATTTCTTGTTCCCCATGATATTCTTCTCAAGTAAACAAGTGTGTTTTCATTAAAGAATATTACCATACAGGAGCGTTTTTTCCCCTTTTCCCGTATGGGTGGTTTTGTGCTTGTATTAGAGAAGGCAAGATCAAAAGAAGCAGGTCTTGCACAAGTAAACTTTATGACTGTTCTTGCTTCCTCTGGAAGCTTGTATTCTAGTCTTGGACTAACTGGCCAAAAATAGCACCCCAAAATTTGTAAACAAATACAAAGTAAAACCTAGAGCTCCCTAAAACAGCCTGTGTGTTCAGTTAGAATGATGGGATTGCAGTGAGCTGTTGCAGCTTGATGGACAATGGGGAAGGATCCTTGGAATCGGTGGATACCTTTCAGGAAATATGGAACTGATGCTCAGTGACAGAAAGATAAATTGGATATTAGGAACGAAAAAGAGAAAGAAAGAGAAACATTTTGGCCACTGTATGAGTTCCCAACACACCCATGTTTTGAATATGGTGTGGAGTTTTGGTCTCCTGTATTAAAAAGGGTCTTGTAGTGCTGGGAGAAGGAGCACAGAAGAGCAGTCCTGTGGCTGGAGGTACAGCATAATGGTCAAGAAGAGAAACTAAAGAGGTGAGAATTTTCCAAGTTGAGAAGTCTCAATGGTTATTAAACACGGTGGTCTAGGGGAGCCCTGGTTTAAGCAGTTTGAATTGTAAAATATAGGGGTTTTAATATTAGAATGTAACCTAATCCAAGATTTATCTTGTGAAGATTTAAATTGTTCAGAGCATGTATAATTCTTCCTTTTCAGCTTAAATGGAAATGCACTCCAAGAATTTCCCTTTTAGAATTCAGAATCTTTTTGTACGGTATCAACTCATCTATTGTTTCTATTTAAGGCAAAACAGGAAATCAGTCTTGTAATTTCAAGAAAAATAGATAAGCATCACTTATTGGTAATCATCTGAAAAATCGGTGAGACGAAATGTTAACTTTAATGGCCAGAGAATGAAACCTATCTGTAGCTCAGAAAGGCAACATTTTGGGTGTTCTGTGCTATCAGCTGATCTTTATTGACTTAATATTTAGAAGTTTATGGTACATATTGATGAGGAATGCATTCTTGGGTTTAAGTAAATAGTCGAACACACTTTCTTCTTTCTTCAGACTTAACAAAACTTATTAGAGTTGACACTTCAGTATTCCCCGGAACAGGTGGAAATAATTCCTTTAAGGCAGGAGGCAGAAAAAGTATATGAAAAAGTCCATTACAGAAGTCTATTTTATTTCCACGGTGTTTTTTTGAAAGAAGACATTGGCATAAATGCAGGAACCATTTTTTTTTATTACAGAGCACTTTTTCTTTAAAAAGCCAAGTTAGAAATGCAGCGTCCTGCCTTGCCTTGAATGCTTTCATAAGGAATCACCTATTATTGAACTAAAGTCATGTTGATACGTTAACCAGGGAAATGAAATTGAAAACTATTCATGACATCCTATGTTACTCTTGCTGCTAAGAGAAAGGTAGCTCGAGTCTTAGTATGTGTTTGGGTTAAGTATATTCTCGATAGAGAATTCTCTGCTCTGAGGAAACTTCACAAGCTTTCCTTTCCAACTGAGACCCGATTATTCGCATTTTTGGGGGACTGTGCCAGTGAGTAATACTGTTGTGTTGGAAGACTAAACATCAGATTCATCTTCTTGGTGTCACCCTGAAAACGTACCTCACACACAAATTATAAATGTCTTTAGAAGTCAGGTAGAGTTGCTCTCTGAGTGACTGACTGCAAATCTCTTTGTTTTCATTACTCTCCTACTTCTTGAGACAGCTGTTTGTGAGAGTAGCATTATTTACACAATAGAGTGTAGTTAGTCTATAGATACTTCTGCATTCAAAAAGAACTGGTGTTTATCATATATTTTTAGTAAAAGTATGTAGGGAATGGAAAGGGAGCTGCTTCCAGCCTTAAAGCTCCTCTAGGCCATAGCAGTCCATGCTTGCACCTAGAACAATTTACATTTTTCTTCTTTAGAGCAATAATGACATTTCATAGCATGAAGATGGAAGAAATCAACAAAATAATTCGTGACCTTTGGCGAAGCACCTACAGAGGACAAGGTATGTTGGTGGGTTTTTTTATTTTTGCCCACATGTATCCATTTGATAGCGAGCACAGCATACTGAAAAGTGTTTGTTCAAAATACTGAAGATCCAGGATCTGAAAATAGTTGGTTCCATTCTAAAGGCAGCATCTGTTGTTCACCACTATAATCTCCCTTTTATTACAGATTATGTAGTTAGTTACAGGATAAATAGAGGTAATTTTCCCTTTCTGATGTTTTCCAAAGTTAAGGTTTTCTTGAGACAGGGGACCTGCATGAGTTCATTCCTTCATTTTGGAAAAATTAATTTCAAAGATGTATCTATTAGTGGGAGTTCAGAATAGAATTTTTGTGGCTACTGTATATTATACCTCTTAACTCTGTTTAACCCTGTGATATTTTAAAAGATTTTTGATAATGTAAAAACTGTCTCCTTCCCATTTTCAGATATTGAATATATAGAAATTCGTTCTGATGCAGATGAAAATGTCTCAGCCTCTGATAAAAGAAGAAGCTACAATTACAGAGTAGTAATGATAAAGGGAGACACAGCACTGGATATGCGAGGAAGATGTAGTGCTGGGCAAAAGGTAATAGCATTTTATTTTTGGTATACAATGAAGAGGGTTTTGAAAACTGACTTGGGAATGCAAAAGAGTGATGGGTTCTGAAGTGATAGTGACGAACAGGTGGCTCCAGCTCTAATTTACAATTCGCTGTAACTTTCCTTCACTGTATCTGGGTTTTGCTGAACCCTATTTTGGGGTGCCAAAATCCATCATTTCAGCTGGGGACTGGCCTGAGTGCCTGCAGGAGAGAAGGGTTCAACTTCCCTCTCTCCTCAAGTTCCAATCCTCCCAGTCTCTTGCTAGTTATCACTGAGGTTTCCAGAGCTTTAGGTCTATTGACTTGCTCCCATATTTTTTCCTTCTTGAGGGCTGGTCCTTGGTCTCTTTTTCACAACTGTATCTACCTCTGAGTATGATAAGACCTCTTTATCTCTCCCCTGCTGTTGAACATAACCTTTCAGTTCATGTCACCAAATATCATGCCGTGCCATACTTTCGGGCATCGCATTTCATGCTGTCCTGTCTGCATCAGCAGTCAGCTCTGCAGTCTGGCCCTTCGGGGCTCTCGGTACTTTAATAACACACACTGGCCAAACGGCCTGATGTCATGCCTGCCGTGGCAGTGCCAGTGATCCATGGTTCACTTGTTGGGGCTTGAGGGTTGCTCTTTCCACCTGTCTGTTATGTTATGGCAGAACATCTAAAATATTCCTCAGCAGGAGAAAAGAACCAGCCGTTTTCATTTGCCTCCAAAATCACCATCTGTACAGATACTTTTTTTGACGAGCTGAGACATGGAAAAACCCCGTGATCCCCCGTAGGCATTTGACACTTGGTATATTGGTTGTGCAGCTTCGGCAACCAAAGCTACCTGCAGTATTACAGCAGGAAACCCTCCCTCTTCCTTAGATGAATCATTTCCACCAGAACAAGCCATCTTCCTAAATGCAGTGAAGGGGACAAAAATGCAGCCAGGGCTGCTCTTATTTCTTCCTTGCTGGAACACTTTCTGCCCCATCCTTTGCGCCTGCCGCACTGTAAATAGAAGACCTGGAGAGCTCTCCCTGATGCTTGAGGCTCTCGGTGCAAAGTGCCAGTGACAACCCAGCCCAAGGACTCTGCAGCTGTGGGAGGGAGATACATTCACCTTCCTCTTGTGCCGTGGGAGCCAGAGCTTTCTGGCTCCCTTTCCTCTGCACTAGCTGAAAGGGCTGCGATGGCAGCAGATTCAGATCTCTGATGTTGAGGAAAAATTGCCATTATCTGAAGTAGCAACGTCCCTACTTCCTTACATCCAGAGTAGCAATCCCCACTGTCTTCCAGCAGAGTTTCATTGGCAGCCAGGCCTTTTCGACGACCAGATGGTACAGACAGCAGTAGAAAATGAAAACAAGGAATGGAACAAAATGATACACAATGTTTTTAAGTGCATACAGCATGACTTCATGAAAGGCTATTTCATGAGAAGATAAATGCTGCGTTGTGGCTTGAATATGAAAAATGCCGTCAAATTAATTCCCACCTGAGTGTAGATGCGTACTTGGTTTTGAAAATTCCATACTAATTTGGGGGGAAATCCAAATCTTATAAAACAGCAGTACAGGCAAAAAATATGTCCTCTCCTAAAGCAGTCTAGGATGTTACGTTAGAGTCCTATGTAAATGAGAGTGAAACTTGTTCACAGTTTCTTGACTGATATTCTGAGAATTCTTTGATCATGAACTGTGATGCCAGCAGTTGTGATAATTGGAAAGTATTTTCGGCAGTAGTTTCCACCGAATGTTCTGTAATTTTCACTAGTTCAAGAGATCTAATAATAATATGATTAGGCATGTTAGCATAAAACTAACAGGTGAGGTGGTAAATTCTACTGTCTTCAGTTTTAGTAAGTAGTCGGGGGTTCAGTAACTCAGATTTCCACCATCCCTGCTGGTGGGGGGGGGGGGGGNGAACAGAGCATGGGGGTAATGCAGATGGCGATGTCCTCGTCTTTGCCTCGGATTGAAATCCTTCCTTCCAGTATCTCCTCAATTTTGAGTATTTGACTTCTGTGACGTTTTTCCCACAGCGCTTTGTAGAGTGGATCTTTCCATTCAAACTTCAAGATTTAATGTAGTTTTTCAGTAGCTAATGATTTATTGTCATTTTGTGAACTATCAGCGCATTATAATGTAAACTTTAGTCATGGTTTGTAATGGCATTATAATAGCGTGCTACATGTAGTTCCTCTGTAAATACTTCAAAAAGTGAGATTTTGGTCTCGTGGGTTTTTTTCTCCCTTAGGTGCTTGCTTCTCTTATTATTCGTCTTGCTCTGGCAGAAACGTTCTGTCTCAACTGTGGCATATTGGCACTAGATGAGCCTACTACCAATCTTGACCGAGAAAACATCGAGTCTCTTGCGCACGCCCTGGTGGAGTAAGTGATCTCTTCTTGTGAAGCTTTAAGATGGGTATTTTTCAAGTGTTAATAGTAATTGGCAGAAATGAATTACATTTTAAGCTGGCATATCTTTGTTGGCATCTGTAAATATACATACAAAGCAGTACCTTTAGATTCCCTGTCCTTTTTCCAGAAGAGGGAAAATATGTCTTCTATGATTTGGGATTTTTTTGTGTGTGTAAAAAGAGTTGCTAATCAGCATTAGATTGCTTGACAGCTCATGTCATTCAATACCAATTGTTAAATTATGTATTTACAAGTTCTCTAAAACTAGTCTTTAGATGTGATTTAGATAAACACACACTAAATAATATCTCTTTGTAGGATAATAAAGAGCCGCTCGCAACAGCGTAACTTTCAGCTTCTGGTGATAACCCACGACGAAGACTTTGTTGAACTTCTGGGCCGTTCTGAATATGTGGAAACGTTCTACAGGATAAAGAAGAACATTGACCAGTGCTCCGAGATCATGAAATGCAGTGTCAGCTCCCTAGGTTCTTATGTTCATTAGAATTTCTAGTAATTACGTATTATAGACTGGCTTAGCTGCCTCACTTCATAGAGCTCAAGTGAAGGCATCTGAAAGTATAGTTCTTTCATATCTTATGCTGCTGAAGATTTATAACAATTTTAGCTAGAGCCTGAAACTATTAGACTTTTAAACTTCGTATCTTTCTACGTATTTCTGTGCCTGGGTTTAAAAATCATCATGATTTGGGAGAATTTAAATGAGTACAATGCAGTTAACTTTTAGATGTATTTTATGCTTTAAAAGTGAAAATAAAGTTGTGATGTTCTTTGGCCGGGAGTTCCAGACGCAGATTCTTTGCAACAGCTGCAGCTCAGCCTCTAGAAAAGTGCTTGTTCTCCACCGCTGCGTTACGGCAGCTTTGGGATTGATTGGTGTCTCCCTAGTCAAGGTGTGTTCAGAGCTGCTACACAAAATTCACAGCCTTGAAAGAGAATTTTTACTACTTGCTTAAGAAGGTAACATTGCCCCGGCTCTTCAAAGTCAGAATCTTCGCAAAGCGTAACAGCTTTCTTCAGAAGAAAGGAAATTCCCATCTCTAACTAGATGGAATGAGCGAATGGATGACAGAAGCATGTTTTCACCATGTTCCCTTTGCTTAGTGTCATTTGCCTCTCTGCTGCTTTAAGGTGGTGACATCTACGAGAGTTATGTCATATTCTGATTCTCCATGAGATACAGTCACCTTCTGCGAAAATGAGACAGAAATGCCTTCGAGAGTTAACGTGTGGTGATGCCGACCTTCACCTGCACTGCTCCCCATTCTTCCTCAGGCGCTTTTCCTTGGTGCAGCAGCACCCTGTGCAGAACACAGGCCCAGGGGACCTGCGGCTCAGTCTGCCACCGGGCGCCCCCGAGGCAGGGGACGCTTCCACCCGCCCCGTGTTTGCCCGTCACGAGCCCCGAGGTCTGGGATGAGGGTTCCTCAGCAGCGTGCCTTCTCTCTGCAGCCACGCGGGCCCCACGGGATGCCATTTCTGGGCCTCTGGGTCTCTGTAGCTGAGTAAGGGGGCACCTCTTCTGCCTTGAACTCTGGGTACAAGTTCTCAAGCAGAAGCTGGACTTACAACTTCCTCAATCCTCGCAGACGGCAGCGCCGGGCTGAGCCTTCTGGGCAGGCAGCGCAGCGCATGACCCGCGCTCAGCATCAGAGGAAGAATCTTTAAACCCTTGTGCAAAAAGAGTTTGCCTTGCTCGCAGCAGGTATGGGAATGACTAGGGAATGACCTGGAGAACGTCGCACGCCGCCTGCCTCGTGTGCAGGGTGCAGGAACCCTCTTACCACAATTTCCCGGGGACGAAGGCCAGGCAGGGGGGGCAGAGCTGGCGGCTGCCGCCGGGCCCCGTTAAGCACCACGGACAGAGGCAGCCCCGGGACACGCCCGGGGCCTTGGCAGCGTCCCCAGGTCCCTGGATCTGGGCAGGGATGGCAGGAGAAGTCTTGGTTGGCAGGGACCTCTGGGGATCATCTCCCCTGGCCTCCCTGCCAGAGCAGGTTGCACAGGATGGCGTCCAGGCGCGTTTGGAATCTCCGGATTTGGAGGGGACACTTTACCCGAGGGGACGCTGACGCGTGGCTCCGCCTGCCCCCGGGGGCTGTGCTCTGCCTCCCTCCTGGCTCTGCTGAGCCCCTCACCTCCAATCGTCCCGACACCCACACCCCTGCTAGAGGCTGTAGGCAACATCTGCACCAAAAGAGACAACACCCAACAGTACCCCCCATCTGGTTCTTCATCACGATGTTCTCCACGGCCAGAGGGTCTCGGCAGTAGGTGCTCAAAGGGTGATGCCAGAAACAGCACTCAAGCTAAGGATTATTTCCACCGGAGTTTTCTGAAACTGCAAGTCACTGGAGTCAGGGTGGCCCCTGTCATCGGGAAACCACTCAAAGATAAGCAAATGAATAGGACTTCCTAGCAATTACACTCTTTCACCAATCCCCTGAAAAAGCAATTAACACCAAACTGGGGGGGTGGGGAGGAGGGAAGGGAAGGAAAATGCTGCTAACATGCATTACGTTTGCAGTTTTAAATAAGAAGCTTCACTGACTAGTACTACTTCCTGAAGGGGAATTTTCTTCAAGATACAATCAATAGAAAAAAAATGACTTTGAATTTTCAAATTTTCCTGTACTACCTGTTTATTTGAGCATGACACATACATGCCAGCTCATGAAGAATTACATTATCTTCAGAAGCGACTCCCCAGCCTTTGTGAATTCTGTGCTTTTTTTCCTTTCTCCCCAGTTAAAGCCATGGTTTGCAATTCCTCAATGTCGTGGTTTGAGGTAAAACAGAACCAATTTTCTTTTCAGTAATCTTACCTTTCAGCTAAGCCTCTTCTAACTACTGAAAGCAGTTTGGGCACATTTTTGCCTAAATCATCCCTTCTCTGTTTCCCGCCTACAAAGTTTATCCTTAGACGTGCATTCTGGGGATTAAACTTTTTGCCATAAGTTGCAACAAATACAGAAAATGTGGTGGGAAACCAATCTCTCCAATATCAAGAGTGCGTATTAAAATGATAAAAAATCATCCCTGTAATTATTTTTTTTTTACCAGCTTTCATTTGAACAATCCATGGACTCCTCTATAACTGATGGCGGGGAAAAGAGACTCCACCAGCCCCGTGGTTTTGGTATGGGCTGGGGAAACAAGAAGAATGTGCTTGTGTGAATCAAGTGTAGGAGGAACTTTAAACACTTTCATGATCTTCTGCCGCTGCTGGGCAGCTCGGGGAGGGTGAGGGGAGCAGCGGTCCCTGCTGTGCCCGGCCTTCACGGCACCCACAGGAAGCGGCCGCTGCAGACGGCGCAGTCAGCCGCCCCCAGCCCCACGTCAAGGGCATCCCCGCTCCGCCACGGCTTCCTGCCCGCGCTCCCGCACGGAGGGATGGCTCGGCCTCCTCGCCAGCCTTCTCCTGCGTGGGGAGGGCGGCAAGAGGAGCAGAGGATCAGGAAAAAGTGGTGTCACCCTCACCGGCATACACAGCACTACACAAACTTCATGCTCTGTAGCACAGATCCAAGCAGAGACATTTTAAGGGAAGCGGAGCAGAGCTGTAACTCATTGCGCGGGTGACAAAGTGGTGCAGAAACTGGGTCTCCGCTTGCCGTTCTGGTTGGAGCCCAGGAGGATTCCCAGCAGAGAAGCCCCAGCGCAGGGGAGCGGCTGCAGCAGCCGCCATCCTCCATGCAGCCATGCACACATGCACCTGCACGAGGAAGGCGCAGGCTCTCGCTCAGCCATGCCAGGGTGTAAGAACCAAAAGTCATGGACTCACAGAATCACAGAATGGTTTGGGTTGGGAGGGACCTTACAGATCACCCAGTGCCACCCCTGCCCTGGGCAGGGACACCTCCCACCACACCAGGCTGCTCCAAGCCCCGTCCAACCTGGCCTTGAACCTCCAGGGATGGGGCAGCCACAGCTGCTCTGGGCAACCCCAGCCAGGGGCTCACCACCCGCACAGGGAACAATTTCTGCCCAATATCCCATTGAAATCTCCCCTTTATCAGCGTAAAACCATTCCCCCTCATCCTATGGCTCCACTCCCTGATCCCCAGTCCCTCCCCAGCTTTCCTGGAGCCCCTTTCAGACACTGCCAGGGGCTGGAAGGTCTCCCTGGAGCCTTCTCTTCTCCCGCCTGAACCCCCCCAGCTCTCCCAGTATCCTCCCAGCAGAGGGGCTCCAGCCCTCCCAGCATCTCCGGGGCCTCCTCTGGCCCCGCTCCAGCAGCTCCGTGTCCTCCTGCTGTTGGTGGCCCCGGAGCTGGCGGCAGCACTGCAGGGGGGTCTGCCCCGAGCGGAGCAGAGGGGCAGAATCCCCCCCCGGCCCTGCTGCCCCCGCTGTGGGGATGCAGCCCAGGGGGTAATGAAAACTAAAAATAATTCTAGATGTTTCCATGGTTGTCTCGGTGTGACCGCAGCGGGATCAGGAGCCGAGAATGGGGCAGTGGCCTGGGACGGTGATTTCGCAGCCACGCAGCAGCCAGTGCCCCTCCGGGAGCACCAAGTACCTCCCGCGGCTGCGCAGGTGGGTGCTGGCAGGTCCGCCCGGGGAAGGGGGATGGGGGGATAAATCCCTGCAGGGAATTTGGGCTGGCTGCGGCCTCAGCCTGGCCGTGCTGTTAGAGCAGGAACGTGCCGCAGGTTGTGGGCTGCCCCACACAACGCTCAAGCAAATCCTTTCCTCCCACCTTTATGCCACAGCATTTATTTCTTCAGTAACAACTTATTTGGGGTTTGTCTGCACTTAGCAAGCAAAGTGGCAACTACTTTCACTAGGAAAAAAAAATAAAAAAGGCCTTAAGGACGTTGTTGTCTGAAGAGTCGTCTTTCCAAGCGGAATTTATGTTGGCAGTGGAAAACCAATCCTTCAAGTTGTGATTCTTCCTTCACTATCGCTTACGCCTCACGCCACTGCGCTGCCTGCTTACAGCCTGCTACCAAGGCAGCGCTCCGCCCAGAGTGTTTAAAACTTCAGAGAAGATGAATTTTTAAACCTTTTTATTATGATTATTTTGCAACCAACTGCTTTCTGACCTGCCTGAAGTGAGAAAGTGACTTACAGAACACGTAACTTGTAATTCCGGGACCAATGGTTCCGTGAGGTTCCTGGCTGCGGGGAGGGAGGGTGTCCACTTCTCCTCCTGCATGCTAGGCAAAAAGTTTCTGCATGCCCTAAGACTTAAAGCAAATAAACAAACAAACAAATGTGATTACCTGTAAACAAACACCACAAACCAAACCAATAAATATAGATGATGCTTTCAAAAGCTTAATCATTTAATGTCTCCTCGTAATTTTGTTAGCATTTAAATGTCACACTAAATATCATTTTAATCTATTTCAGTATGACGGTTTGTTTACTACCCCCCCCCCCCCCCCCCCCCNCCCCCCCCCCCCCCAGGGCAAGTTGCCAGGAGCCAGCGCTTACTCTCTGCTTGCTGCAAGATTACACCTTCGGGGAATGTGATGCAATGTGCAAATTCTCCTTCATCCGTCTTCATCCTACTCCGTGTAATTTGATTGATGCAGCAAAAGGAAATGGCTGTAGCTGTAGCTGTGGCTCACCTTTCCCTCCAGCTGCACCGGGCTGCGGTGCCGGCCCAGCTCCGGGGCTGAAACGCTCAGTTTGTAAACTCAACCGCTGATTCCGGAGATATTGCATGTGCTGATGCTAGACGTTATACAGTGACCCACATTTGGGGTTTTTTTTTTCATGTTATAAAATGTTTTATTTAACTTCTCTACCATCTTGTGAAAGTAAGGAACAGCCCATACGAGCAAACGGCCTGGAGAAAAATGCTGTGGCTTCTTGACGAGGATTTCGCAAAAGGCAGCGCTGGGGTGGCAATGGGAACACGGAAACCGTTAGTGGGGTTGTCCAAAATCAGGACCTCCAAAGTGACAGACGAGACCTGCAGCTGTTTGTGTCACCTCAACTGTATATGATTCTGTGGTCCCATCCTGTCCCTCCCCAAAAGCTACGGCGCGGTGCAGCGGGGGCAGCCGTGGGGGGGGACGTGGCCGCTGAAGCAAAGGTGCGCAGGCGGCTCAGCCGCCTCCCCTCGCCCGAAGAGCCAGGAAGAGGCGAGCTGAGCGCGGCAGGGACCCGCCGGAGGAGGGAAGGTGGCTGTACCCTGGGGATCGCCCGGGAGAGGTGGGTGCCGGGGTGCTCTCCCCACCCTGAGCCAGGGATGGCCAAAGGCAGCCGGGTGGGAAACCTCCCACTCCTCCCGCCGGCCACCATGACCCCGTGCTGAGACAAACCTATTTAACTATTTAAACTATTTAACTGCAAAGGCACAAATTCAGCCCATCTAAAATTATAGACCGTAGTTGCCCCATTTCCTACAGAGCCAGGAAAGAGAAGCTGCCACAGGGACCTGCAGCCCCCACAAACCTGACTTAGCCATCAGCCACACCTCTTTCTTTCCACTGATTCCATCCATGCCCACCAATGCCATCCCACGCCGGCAGTGGCCGTGGCTCCAGCCTACCCCACTGCTCTTCATTAGTGTGTGATGACTGTGGACAACCAACCTTGGCTTTGCTGCTGGAAAAAAGGAGAAAAAAACCCATGGCTTTGGACACAGAACAAAGCAAAATTTTTGGTTTGGGTTGCACCGAGGGTCTCCTCAGCCGGTTCCTCTGTTTTCTGGTGTCATCATCCAGAGACGCAGCTTTGGAAAGGTGCCAGCCCAGTGTGAGCCTTCACCCCCCAGCCTCTCCTCCATGTGGGGGCAAGAGGAGCCCGATTGGGGAAAAACACCTAAATTAACCACTTGGATCATTTTTCTGAATTGGTTGGGGACTGGCTTGGGGTGGCTTAAATCAGGCACGAAAAGTGCCGAGTGCGAGTGCAGGGCAGCTCCTCCAGCTGCTGGACCTCCGGGACCTGCCTCTGGCCACAGCTGGGAGAAGACCCCATTCAGGCTGGGTCCACACACTCAGGGTCCTGTGGCCACCCCAACCGGCAGCAGCGGAGTCAGGGACGTGGTGTCCCAGCCCCGGGCACCCCAGTCCCGTAGGGAAGGGCAGCTCAGCCGGCAGCGCCCGGCTCACCGCCAGCGCTGGGGATGACGCACAGGCAGAAATGTCCCTTACTATTTCATGGTCACCACTGGGTTTAGTGCTCAGAGCTGCTGACGACGCTCTGAAGGAGCTGTGTTGGTTTCCTTCGGGCCGATGACGCTCCGGAAGGAGCGCGATCCCCTCTCCCGTGCCACCTCTTGCCCCAGCCCCTGGCTGGATGCCATTTCTCAGAACTGCGCTCTGCATTCTGGCTATCATTTTCCACCCACACGAGCTGAATTGATACATGTCAGCTTTTCCCATCATCGGGTTCACGTTGCCCTATCGATAGTTTGGGGGATTGATTTTATCTGCCTTTGGGGGAGGTGACGTGCGCGCCGCGCAGGGTTTGCAGATGAGGGGTGTTGCCGGTCAAGGGGTCCCACCCCCCCACAGTCCCCCATGGCCCCACCATCCGCCCGGGACCACCGCGCCAGGGTACGGGGCATGGGACCACAGACATCTTCCCTGGGGCCACGGTGCATCCCGCTCCAGCATCCCGCTCCGGCAGCTTGGCTCAAGGGACACGGGCTTGGGGACAGACAAGACACATGGACACTGTACTGTGCTGCCCTGGACACACACCAGCTCCTACACCTTCCTCCCAACACCTGTGGTGGGAAACTTCCAGTCTGGCTCTCACCCAGTCTTTCGATTTTGAAGGAAATTCAATGATTGGGAATCATCACCATCTTTTTTTCCAGGAAAACCAATTTCCTCAGGCTAATAAAATCCATGAAGCCGGAGTCCTGCCATTGTGACGTGACATTTCCCATACAAAAAGAACGCAGTGAGATGGGAAGGGCTTGGTTTGAAATGCAAAGGTCAGCGCTTCCTCGGGCTTTGCAACACCTCAACATTACTGGAAAAAAAAAGAAAAAAAAAGAGGAGGGTTAAAATTTAAATGTTTCTACATTTGTAAAATGAATTTAACAATTTATAACTATTTACAAGCCTCCAGCCAGGTATAAGGTGAAGTCTAGGGCTCGTCTGGAGGGGGTTTGGCAGCGCCGGGGCAGCGGCACCACGGGGTGTTGGCATGGAGTGTTGGCATGAGCAGAGCCATGAGGTGCCGCGGGCACCGAGCCACTTCGCCTGTGCTTGTGGCAGTGCTTGGGAAAAGGCATTGAAGAATTTGGGGAAGAAACGAGCCATTCTGGCGAGTCAACTTTTTTCCCCACAAAATTCCCACTAACAGCACAGTCCAGCCACGGTGGGAAATAATTGCGGGTTCGCGTCTGCTCTTCTGCTCAAGGACGTGGTGGTTTGAGTCCCTGGGTTACTGTTGGGGTTCTGGTGTCCTCTGGGACATGGTGGGATGGCATGGAACGGCATGGGACAGCATGGGATGGCGTGGGACGCTATGGCCCATGGGCACAGCACCATGTGGGGCTGAGAGGCACTGGGCGCTGCCGGAGCCGTCCCTGCAGGGCGGGATACGTGCTACAGAGCTGAGCAAGTCCTGGTTAAAACACCCACACGCCAGAAAACCCCCTCAGCTACTTCTTTCCTTTACATGCAAGAGCATTTTTTTGTTTCTCTGCAGATGTTTAACATCTTGATAAAAGTTTTGAGGTTTTCTTGTCTTTCAAATCTGACTTTGGCTACCTGAGCCTGCCAGAGCTGCTGCCATCACGGCCAAATGACGTGAATTCGTTTTCTGACACACGGCTCAGCTGTTCCTCTCCAACAGCAGCTGCGCACCATTTCCTTCTCCAAAGTGTCGCTGTCACCACCAGCAATGGCCAAGCTGCAGCACAGGCCACTGTGGTCCTGGCATGTACCCCGGGCCACCACGGGGGAGAAGGGGCCACGTGGGTGGAGAGGTTCCCCATGTCAACGGGAAGGTGCAGCTCCCTGGAAAGCAATGTCAGGCACCCGGGTGCCCCCACCCTCATCCCGTGATGGTGTCCCCGGGGCAGGTGGGTGCCGAGTCACCTGCAGGACCCTGTGCAGAGGGGCACGTTCAGGTGAAAACCCCAAACACTTGCTTTTGTGTCACTTTGGCACCTGGATTTCTAACCTGAGGTCAACCTGAGGGTGACACCGATCCCTGGGCTGCGGATGCCGATCCCTGGGCTGCAGCTGCTGATCTCCGGGCTGCACCATGCCTGGATGGCAGAGCTCATCTGGCTCCCAGCGCATGGAGGAGAAACTCCTCCAAACTCACCCAGACACTCGCTGGGGTCATGTCATGCCTCATAAGACATCTGGGGCAGGAGCCTGGAGCCCGGCAGGCATCCAGCCCCACGCATCCGGGAGCCAGTCCTCCTGCGGAACTGTCTGTCCCCTGCACCGGCGAGCCAAGGGACGCTCCGGCAGGTGTTTCTCCACCCGTAAGGTCATGGCTTGACTTCACCTGAGTTGCAATGCGCTCGGTTAAGTCGTGCACACATTCATGGTTTTCCACACGCAGCACGTTACAAACACACTCGATAGTAAATAGATCCTCAGACATCAAAGAGAAATTCTCAACTTCTCATCCCGGTATCTCTTCATCTATCAATTAGATGATTAAAATCTGCACGGTAGCTGAATAGCAGATAGTGTTGGTTAAGGGCGCAAAGTCTTCACCGTCATTACATAATGCCCTTCTTTGGGGCGAGTGGCACTTCCCACCGTCGTGCCTGATCAGCACAGGAAGCCACCTATATTTGGTAGTCAATGGAGACTATAAAAATGGTGCTCTGCCAAGCAGCCGAGCAGAGAGGCCCTGGCCAGCCAGCCCAGCCAGCACTGGAAGCGCTCGGACGGCACCGGCAGGATGCTCCCCTTGCTGAAGGCTGCCTTCACTCTCCTCTCCCTGCTGGAGCTCATTCGGTCCATACCGCTGACGACTACCTCTCCCAGGCTAAAGCTGTCAGAGATCACCCGCCACATCCAACAGCTCAACTCAGGAGTGCAGGTAAATGCCGCTACACCTCCTGGTGTTTCTTTGCTTACAGACCAGACGAACGTTATTGACGATGATGATGATGATGATGATGATGATGTTCCTTGGTGCTGTGGGCACCCCAGCCCGTTTCAGCCCAGACTTTGGGTGCTCAGCGCTTGACTTGGTGGTACAAGAGGCTGCTGGGGTCGGGCAGGGTGGAGTTTTCCACCTGACACTGGGCACATTGCAGAAAAACACGCTGAGGAACAAGACAACCTCCCCCAGACCTCACGGCCCAACAGGCAGAGCTGTCTCGGGGTGACTGGGGCAGCTCGGTGAAGGGGACATGGTGGCCTGCCTGGCACAGTGCGGGCTGCCAGGTTGTCCCTGCTCTGCGCCGGTCCATAGCGCCGCTGAGCACCCAGGGACCCTCCTGCCCCTTCCCAAACTGCTGCTTGTGAGTGCTGGGCAGACCCAGGGCTCGGCTTCCCAGGAACCGGGGTTGAAGCAATTTGCCGAAAGACAGATCTCGGTGGTGGCATCACCTGGAGGGCATCCGCTCCGTGTCCTGCCGGAGAAGGATGGGGATATGGTGTCCCTTCCCAGGAGAGCTCACAGCTGGTGGCTCCTCGGGGACAGTGTCATAATGATGATCTCGTAATGACAATCTTGTAATGATGGTCTCGTAATGATGGTCTTGTAATGACGGCTCTCCTTTGTGTCACCTCTCCAGGTCCCCTGCAATGACACCCGCGTGGCACAGGTCGCCTTCACAGACCAAAAGGTAAAAGATGACGGAGAGGGAGGCGGAAAACGCAGCTGTAACAAACACAGACGTAGCCGGTGCCCTCCCCGCCGCCCCGCACAGCCCACGGCACAGGGGGAGGTTTATTAGTCACCCAGCAAGAGCTGCTCAAGTGCCAGTGGCCGGGGGCGAGCACAGGGCTCGCTGCGCCCCAGGACCTGTCCCCAGCGCCTCTGCCCCCCCGGCTCCCCCCGGCCCGGCCCAGGGCCCGAGTCCCCGCACCCGGCTGCCACCGCAGCCGCCAAACGGAAGCGGTTTTGGGAGTCGGAGTGAAATCTCCCTCCAGTCCCCGACCACTTGCTAAGTAGCGTCGACTTAAACCAGCCGCCCGGTTGTAACGGTGTTTTCCCCCCATGTCGCCCAGCTGTCGGAGCAGGAGCTGCTGTGCCAGGCTGCCATGGCGCTCACCAAGGTCACCCGGTGCAAGAAGGACTACGAGCTCTTCATCCTCAACTTGCAGAGCCTGCACGGCAAGACGGTAAGCAGGAGCTGTGGCTGCCCCCCCTCCCTGCAGCAGCCGTGCCCCCCACCCCGGCTTCGTCCGGCACAGGCTCCGCTTTAGTTCTGGCCCCCAGACTGGTGCAGCCGGGTTTGTTACGGCGCACGGGGCCAGCCCTGGGCACCGCAGCCTGCGCCCGCCGCAGGGTCATTTACCCTGTGGGAAGAGGCTGAACGTCCCCACCAGCCCCGGCCACCACCCCTTGGGGGCCACAGGGGCCGGGTGCTTGTCCTGAGCAAAGGACAAATTCCCAACCTCCTGGGGCAGCATCCTCACAACTCTTGACTGCATTATTTGCTGAACAATTTCTATGGGAGACACAGGCGATGGAAACAAGCCATCTGGCAGACCGGCTGCCCGCCCTCGGAGCTGCCGCCGGCTCTCATCTGTTCACACTTTTCCTTCCCCAGAACTGCTCCCTCAGCAACGAGAACGAGATCTACCTGCGCAACTTCTTGCCGGAGCTGGGGAACTTCACCCAGGGGATGTACAGGCGTCTGGCCACCTCGGCTGCGCAGTGAGACGGGCACTGCTCCGGCCAGAGCCGCCGCTGCCGGCCCCGAGCCCGGGGATCTCACTGCTGGCAGCTCTCAGAATAGGTTTTGCCGAGTTTTGTTTTGCTCCTCGTTGCACGCACTTCCTCAGCTCTGCCCCAGCCCTCCCAAACCCAGTGCAATCCTAACAGCGAGTCCCAGCGGGGACGCCGGGCACCCGGGATCGCTCAGCCGCAATGGGAAACCTCCCCTTCCCGGCAGGCGCCCGACATCTCCCAAGCTTCCCGTCCCAGTGCCGTGTGTCAGACGCTGCTCAAGCTCCGCAGAAGTCTCGTCTGGACGAGACCGCCCTTAGCGCTCCCTCACGGCCCTGCGGCTCTTCCAGCCGGGACACAGCCCCTCGGGAGGGATCCGACCCCTCGGGGGGGATGGATGCAGCCCCCTGGGATGGATCCGACCCCTCGGGAGGGATGTGAGCCCTGGGAAGGCTGGCCGGAGGGTTTGCCCGGCCGGGAGGAGCCGAGCATCACGCCTGGACCAGGCAGCCGAGGAGGTCGAGCTTTTAACTCGTTCACCTCCTCCCGCAGCGCCTACCAAAACCAAAACCAAATTATCTGCTTCCTGTTCCTCTTAGTGAAGGGAGGCTTCTTCATAATCATCGTCTCTTCCTAAAGAGATCAAAATCTAGGCTGAAATGATGCATTTTTCACTAACGAGCTACTACAGCAGCTCAGGGGGTGGCCGGGAGGAGCGGAGCCGGGGAAACGCAGCATCCGAGAGCGGAGCCGGGAGGGGAAATCGCGGCGGGAGGGGGCTGCCTCGCCGCCAGCCTGCACTGTCCCCCTAACCTCCAATGTGTCTCTGATATTGTCGGTGGGCTTTTAAGTTATTAATAGTGAAGACCAGGAGAGTCTGTAGGATAACTTTGGATCTAACGGGTGCTCGTTGGCATCGTACTTCTAGAGTTTATTTATTATTATATTTTATTTAAATAACTTATTTTTATACTGCGCAATCTAAAGATTCAAGACCAAAAAGTCCCAGCTGTTGAAAGCTTTTCTACGCTTGGGACCCAAACCAAAAAGGAAAAGGCAGCGTTCAGAACGGGCGGTTTAACTTATACAAGAACTTTAGTTTTAACTTATACAAGAACTTTAGTTTTAACTTATACAAGAGTAGTTCTGTGGAATACAGTCATATTTAAAATACTGCTACCTCATTCTTAGGGAACTATTATTGCCTAATTGCCTTTCCGCGACAACAACTGAATGTGTGCTGATGCATAATTTATTGTTCTTCCCTCTATTTAAAACATTTGTATTACAACAGAGTTAATATATTCAAATTACCACGTCTTCATTTTAAATTTTTTTGTTCATTTCAACTTTGCACTGATGTTAAAAGTGTCTCAGGGCTTAAGCAATAAACTACCGAATAACGAGCTCTTGGTACCAGTGGTTTATGCTGTCCGTTCCCCTCTTCTCACCTTCAGCAGCGAGCGAAGAGTGTCGGGGGGTGCCGCCTCCTCGCTCGGCCGGCACGGGGAGGGGGTGGGCCAGGTGCCCCCATTTCTTGGGGCAACACACCACCAATCTACCAGCCCGCCACTGGGAGCGAGTTCTCAAGCAGGCAAAAGGCACCAATGAACCCACCCGGCTCGCGGCGCAGGGGAACGCGGCGGGAAGGGAAGGGCTGGGGGAGCGCAGATGAGACCCTGTGTTTGGGAAGAGGGTCTGTGCATGGGGCCGGGATGAAGGGGGGTCTGTCGGGGTGCAGAGCGCGGCCCCGGGGGGTTGGCAGCAGGGCTGAAGGGTGGCAAAGCGCCGCTCCCCGCCGGGAACGTACACACGGCCGACGGAAGGGACTGGGACAGCTGGTGGGACCGGCCCACGCTTGGGTGGCAGCAGTGCACAGGTAGGGAATAACTGGGCAACCCAGCTGTTGGAAATCACTATAAATGCAGAAAATGGCTATAAATGCAGGAAATGGGGCATTAAGTGCAGCCTTTGGCTTCGCTCTGGGTAAACCACAGCATTATTAGCACCAGCACCAGACACGACAGGCGACGGGAATGCAGGAATATTGCAGCACGTCCCTGCCGCTGCCAGCCAAAATTTCCCCTGGGCAGCGCGTGACGCCCAGGCAAAGCTCACGGCCCCTGCTCTGCCGTTGTCCTGGAATCGCTCCGGTTTGAGCCAAGAACAGAGGGGGAGAGCTGAGCCAGCGGCTGTGGCTTCAGCAGACCCCTGGGCTCAGTGGCTGCGGAGACAGCGGTGCTGGGAGTCCAGGCAGGATCCTCAGGTGATGGGGAGACGCTTCACACCACAGAGCAGAACGGCAGTGCAGAAAAACTGAGGACACGTTTCTGAATCAACCACCTTCTTTTGGTAGGGAAAATGGCAGCAGGTTCATCCCCTGAATGATGGCTGGGACAAAGGCGCTGCCGGGGCTCTAGAAACGACCCTTCCGTCCCACACGGGCAGAGCCGGGGACCGCACCGGGGCCGGAGCCATCCCTCCAGGGAGCGATGGGGCCACCACTGCCATCAGCCGCATCCCACCCTCCGGAAAGGCCATGGGAATTTTTTCTTTCATTGGTGACTTTCCCATCACACAATGATGCAGTTTTCCACCATGATTCAGCCCGAGTAGTTCAAAGGTTATATTTTTCTGTTAATTTAGCATTTTCTGTTCATTTACTCCCGCTTCAGAGCTTTCCACCCTGATCACCAGGGAAACCACTGTGGCTGCGGGATGGCACCACCACCTCCATCCCTTTTTCCAGCATCACTTTTAGATAGGGAACCTCCCACCACCACCCCTCATCCCAGACCCGCAGGGTGGCTCCGGGCATCCCGGGGAGAAGCCCAGCCCACGGCCACCATCCGCCGAGGCCACCGCGGCGGCGCGGTCCCGCAGGCGGAGCGCGCTCGCTTATCTGCTCTCCATCGAGCACGGTGCAGGTAGGAAACGGCGCAGCACTCCGCTGGCAAATCCCTTGCAAAGATCTTTCTGAGTCAGTGGCACTAACTTCATCTGGGGTATTTCGTAACTAGACAAACAAAATCACTCTCGGTCTGGCTGCTCCTGGATTAATCGAGCACTCGCAAACTCTTATCAGGCATCTGATGGCAAGTTGCTATTTGAGTTAGAAAAATACCTATTAGTTATTACAAAACTCCAAAGTTTCCCAGCTCAGCTAATTTCTCAGCGCGATTTCCTGCGGCGGCACCAGTGCCACCAGAGCCCAGCGCTGAGCCGGAGGAGCCGGAGCAGCCTCCGGTTTGCCAAGACGCCGCTGCTGGAGCAGCGTGGCAAAACCCTGTTATCCCATGTGAGCGCCGGTGGCGTCAATGCCACAGGGCCACCAGCTCCCTGTCCCTCGCCCATGTCCCCGCAGGGTGTCACGGGCTGGGTCACGCTGTCCCGGGGATCCCATTTGTCCAGGAGAGCCCCCAGCTCTCCGTAAAGCCACCGACGCTCCACTCCTACCCAGGAGGTTTTTGCCCCCGCGGGCCCCAGGCAGGGCTCTGCCGCGCTTTCTGTTTCTGCCCAGCGCAGGTTAAGATAACGATAGATAGAAAATAGTATGCAGATGAAGGATGCTTTGCATGATTTGGAGATAGACACGTGAAACGTGGGATGGAAGAGCTTGCAGGATAGACAGAAAAAAAAAAAGGCACAAAGTTCTGTTATTTGAGCACAGCCAGGCCCGTGGGCTCCCCGGTTCGGCCACTTTCAACTCAAGGCGTAGAGGAAATCTTGGGATGCAGAGAAACGAAGAATCCCCAAACCAGGCAGTTTACACATTTTCTTCGTACGTGACCTGACTCTTACCACCGTTATCTTACGGTGGAAATTTCCTATGTTGAAACGTAATGCAAGATCAGAAGAAAATCTTGACTTTTACAAAAAAGACCTGTTGTCCTAATTGGATAGAAGCAACTTTGGAAAGTGCAGATAAGGGAAAAATAAGTTTTTCCTACGGGTTCAGCAATTTTACAGCCATAAATTGAGATGTTTCTTCAAGAGAGGCACACACAGGTATAGATCACCAAAATATCCAGAAACTGCGAGCTGAGGGGACTCAATCCAAGCAGGCCATGAGCATCCTGGTCCCGGTCCTGCTCACCTTCCTGGCGCTGTCAGCCTGCCAGGACCATGTGGCCGCTCTGCCCCACATCTCCAACCTTCTCCAGGAGAGCATCAAGCTGCTGAGCGAGCTGGAGACCAAGGTAGGGCTCCTTCCCGCGGCTCTGCCGTCACCCGCCGATGGGAGGGACAGATTTTTTTTGCCGGGCTGGGCGAGGGCGACGCTGAGTCAAAGAACACGGCAGGGCCGCCGCAGGGCACAGGGCTCACCGCGCTGCCGGGGGGTCGCGGGGCCGGAGGGAGGGGTGTGCATCTGCGCGTGCACGTGTCGGGATGGATCCGCCTTAGCGGTTTCTGATCGCTCCTCTCCTTCGTGTCTTGATAAAGGTTTCCTGTGACAAGATGAACGTGACAAATATTTTCGCAGACAATGAGGTAAGAGAGAAAAAACTAACTCAACCTCCTTCCGAAACAATCCTAGGGCCAGGATGGGCACCGGGAGAGGACGTAAGGGCTGGAGGAGGGCACGGGGCAGCACGGAGGCAGGCGGGAAGCCCTGGGAGTCCTGCCCGTCCCGGTGCGGTGCCACACGGGAGCGAGGAGCCCAGCGCGAGCCCAGGCAGAGCTGCCCGGCTGCTCCTGGCCGCTCCCGCTGCCCAGCACGGCCGTCCTCGCCTTCCGCACCCAGCTCCAGCCAAAGCAGCATCCGCTGCTCGCGGGCACCCCGGCAGCAAGGGGGAGGCCGGAGGGGCGGGTGGGAATGGGCAGCATGTGTCTGAGCAGCACAGAGGGGTTTTCGAGCTTTTCAGAAAGGAAGAGAGGAACTTCTTCCCTTGCCCTGGAGCGGTGCGTCACCATCTCAGACACCCACACGCGCCTATCGCGCAGCATCTCGAGCTCTGGTTAGACACACTATCCCTCTTTAGCCCCTTATCTGGGGGAAGGCTCTTGAGTTAGCAGAAGATTTAATAGCAGATAATAAAGCCTATTTCTGCTCTGAAAATTGCTGCCTAAGCCAAGCTCCCCGGCACCGGAGTTCCTGTTTTCACGGAAAGCCGATGCTCTCGCCTCGCACTGCAGGGGCGGGCGGCAGCCGAGGGGTGCAGCAGCCTCCCCGGGGCTCTGAGCACCCCTCAGTGGTCCCTGCACCCCTCCTGCCAGCGGGACCGGCCCCGGGAGCAGGGAGAGATGCCCGGGATGCCCCACGCTCCAACGCCCGCAGAGCCGGTCGTACGCATAGGGCCGGGCCGGTGGCGCGTGTGAAGGTGCCGCGTGGGTGAGAGCTGAGGAGACCGGGGCAGGCAGAGCTCCCAGCGCCCTGCCGCAGCCGGGCACCATGCGGAACGACCCCAGGGAAGACAGTGGAATCATTTTCTTACTACCGCCAGCACTTTGCTCCTTAGCACCTTCCACGTGTCGCTGCTGCAGGGGTTTATCCACCCAAAGCACCCGACGGAGGCAACCTCTTCCCAGGGGCTTCTGTTATCCCCAGGGAGCCCCTGCCCGCCCACACCAGCATCATTCCCTGGGACCCCACAGGGTACAGGGTCCCACATCGGTGCCAGGAGGACGATGCCCTAAGCACGTGGGCGCTCGCTGCTGCGCCAAACTCCACATCATCATCTCTCCGGAGGCTGCCAGCACCCTCCTCCTCGCCGGGGACGGGCAGGGACCCCTGTGGGCACACAGGTGGCCGGGAGGCTTCAGGGAGGCTCTGCCACCTCGAGCCGTACTTTACGCCAGCCAACTCAGAATGAAAACGTATTATTTGCGCTGCTTTAATCTGCTGCTAACGAAGCCGTGCCTGTACAAAAGGGTTTCCAAAAAAGCCACGTGCATTTTTTTTTCCAGAACGCCGACAATATGGAGATCTTATGCAAAGCCACCACAGTCACTTGGGAGGGCCGGAGCTGCCACAGGGACCTGGAGGCCGTTTACCTCAACCTGTTCAGTCTGGTCCAAAGTAGAAGCTCAATCCACAAGGTAAGGCAGGGCTCGCCCCCCGGCGAAGCCTCCCAGCTTCTCCCTCCATCACCGTCTCTGCTTCCCCACACTCCCCTCCCGCAGCGCATCCTAACAGCCATCTTCTCCCCTACAGGCCCCGTGTCCCGTGGCAGCAGGCAACACTACCTCCCTCAATATTTTCCTACAGGACTTACGCAAAGTCCTGCAACGATTAGTAAAATACCAGCACTGGAAGTGAAAAAAACCCCCATGGCTTGCTTTTAAACTATCATGACACTGTATTTTTCAAAGATTATTTATAATAATTCTTTAAATAAATCTATTTTTTGACTAAATTTGCCGGCATCACATAATGTGTTTCTTGGCCCGAAACGCATGAGCACGGAGCACGTTTGAGAGCTTGAAGGCGCCGGCCGGAGCGTGGGGCACCGGGCTGGGGGTCCCAGCCAGCAGCACCCATGCGCGGAGGAGCCCCCCGCTCCGGGGAGCCGCGCTCAGCCCTCCCCCACCACCAAAACGCCCAGGGGCCCAACAGGAGGCCACAGCTAGGACACAGCACCCTGTCACCCACAGCGGTGACAGGTTCCTAAGGGGAACTGGGGCATCAGAAATATCGGGGTTTAAAACCACGAAGTCAGAACTCACCTTTGTTACTCCGCCGCGTGAGCTGCAACAAGCGCGTGGGGATACAGCGAACGGAGCCCGCTGGCACGAGGCTGGCACCGGCACGAGCTGCCAAGACAAAGAGTTTGTCCCGCGATGGGGTTAAGGCTTGCACTGACATGAGGAAAGTAGGTCCAAGGAGAGGAAAAAGCCCAAGAGAAGCCAGATTGGAGAAGACAGGCCCCACACAGGCTGGTTCCGAGAGCCATGAGCTCAGAAATACACGCTAGAGCTGAGAAGGGAGATATTAAGTCCTTAGCTAAGCAGGCCCTTAGTTCTCCCCTCACTTTATAGTCCATTTATAGCCTATATTTATATTACAACCATGTATTTGTATATATGCTACAGTCCTTTGTGGCCCAGGAGTAAAGAGGCTCCAGCAGGAGGAACAGCAACAGGGAGCAAGAGGGAACCGCTGAAGGGATGACTCTACCCTGCAGCGGAGCTGGGGGGGCGGCTCAAGCACCCCCAGCAGCAGGGGCCGGGAGCCTCGCAGGTATTTAGGTGTCTACCGCTCGCAGCTTTGCTTTGGCGCAGCGTGGGAGAGCACTTTGGAAAGTCCCGGGACCACGCAGGGTTTGGTTCATGCATCAACTGAGTCACAGTGCTCAGGGGAGTCGCAATTCGAGCAGACCACAAAAAAAACCTGTTACCTACTGCACGAGCAGGCTGAAACCTCTTCCAGAGGAAGAAACACACTGCAGCCCAACGCAGTTGACGTAGCAAAGGAAATGGAGCTGAACACTCGCAATTAATGCAGGTAAATTCACCCCATCTGCACGACTCCAGGGTGTGACAGGTTTGTGGCGCGGCACAAGGACACTCAAAGCCAGCGCAGGCTGAAAGGCCACCTCCCTGTCAGCTGTGCCACCCTATGTGGTGCACATCGGCAAGGAGAGGGGGACACAGGCAGCGCCAGCTGCTTCAGCGGAGGGAATCACAGCACGGGGGGGTTGGCAGAGACCTCCGGAGATCAGCTAGTCCAAGCCCCTGCCACAGCAGGGTCACCTCGAGCGCGCTGGACGGGAACACGTGCAGGCAGGTTCTGAGTATCTCCGGAGGAGGAGACTCCGCACTCACTCAGGGCAGCCTCTTCCAGTGCTCCACCCGCCACCTTCAAAGGAAAGAAGATTTCCCTCACATTGAGATGGGATTTCCTGCTGCTCTCGGAGTGCTCTGGCTCAGCTGGGCTCTCCTCTTCCCCAGGGGCAGCTTGGGACAACCCCAGCAGAGGACAGGCATGAACAAGGGGCTCACCGGCTCCTTGGGACACATCTGGTGATCTGCACGCTGGCCTCACCCCACCCATCTTCCCCAGAATCCTGCGAAGCATCCCCTTGTTCTGCCCCATCCACCCCCCACCCGCTGCCCCAGGGCTTGGCAATGGGGGTCCCTGCGCACCCCAAACCCCCTCCTTAACTTCCGCAGTACGCGCTGTGTGTCACAGAGCTACGCGGGCCATTTTAGCCACCCTGACACATCTTCTGCCTCAATTAGTCAGAAAGATGCTGCACGCATAAAGTTATTTGAAAGCCACGCACAGAGGTGGAACTAGGAATCAAGAATTTTATTTTATGGTATGAACATGCTCCAGGGACACAATACTGATATATATATATATACACACAGTGTAATGAATAAACTTTAATCATAAAACAAAGAATAATCAGAAATAAACAGAGTTAGAAAACCAATAAATAGGAAGACAAATGACATAGACTAGCAGTTCTTCCTGTAGACGGGACTGGCTAAGCAGAGCCGTTGAGAAAGGTGAAAACTGGACATGTGCAGACAGTGTAAGTCAGTGAAAGGCACTAAGGACCATTTTCCCCTCCTCTTAAAGAAAGGATCAGGAACAAGTTAAATAGAAAATAATTCATTTACACAACATTAAACAACACAAAGCATCAAAAACCTCAATGTTAAGGTCAATGTTCTGGAATGACGGGAATCTTCTGGTAGCAAGATGCAAAGATGAGCACACAACATATATATTAGGGTAATATGATTTTTGATAAATACCACAGAGCACATACTGACCTGGGATGAGAATGGCTATATCAAGCTCTTAAACCCACACAAACCAAACCCCTTCCTCAGGAAAACGCCTTACAGACCCATTAGACATTCAGACTGCCCAGGGCTCCAGAGAGAGCCCGTGTGGTGAACCTGCCAGCCAGACTCCCTGCTCCTAGAAGTTCCCAGAACGTCAACAAAACCACCAGTTAAAAGGTACGCCAAGCTGACAGAACATCACAACCCTGACAGTGTTCCACTCAAAGTCCTCTTGTAAGAGCGGATAATTTGTTCTCCAAGCCCCTGTAACAGATTACAACCAGTTTCTCCAATCTGCCAATTACAGAGATGTGCAAGCAATTATTTATTAAGTGTTTTCTCTGCCCCAAGGCTCAGTTAAATACTTCGAGTACTATTGTTTTGAGCAGCAGGACTGTAACATTAAGTCGTAAAGCATATGCCTTTATAGTTAAGTTTTAAATATTTTAAATGCAGTGTCATGGTTCACAGTAGTATCTTTAAGCCACTGACGTCTCTCAGGTAAAAGAATTTTCAATGGTCATTTTGAAAGCACGACTCAGGAGAAACTCCCTTAAAAACAGATCACTCAAACAATCTTAGCACAAGATGTAACACAAAGGGAAATACAAGAGTTACCCCTGGCTCTGAGGAGGAGTACAGGCCAAAATTATGCATCTACCTGCCTGGACTGAGAACTGACATAAGCCCTAAGCCAAAACAGCATTTAAGCCATTTTCAGTTTGTCTTGTTTGATGACAAGTACATAACACGAGGTAACCCAACTCTTTCCAAGCACAAAGCCAGGTCAGCTCTTCAAGGGCAAACCCAACTACATCTTAGATCAGACAAAAATTCTGAGTATTTACCTCTTTAAATGCTAGGCTAGAGAAAACAAATGCCAGTGCTGGTATTTGTATCTTGTATGAACTTAGGTGACACTCCCTCCCCCCTCAAAACAGAGGGCAGGATGTTCCTCTCCTAGGTCATGATCCTGAAAAAACACATTAAAAAAAACCACACACACAAAGAAAAAGCTTACAACTCATTTAGAATAGCACTGAATATATCTCCAGAGCAAAATAATGCCCTTACAGGACCAGTTTTAACTATTACAGATCCTGTTACAGACCTGTTACAGTCACAAGGAACATCCAGTTCAGCATCACGACAGTAAGAAAGGGTCATCAACTTTTAGCTACTCTACTTACTTCACAGGAACATTCTGGTAATCGCAATCACAGCTACAAGCAAGAACTCAGGACACCTAAGGAGTTGTCTTCTTCCTTCTGTCATGCTCAAGGACTCAATTTCTCCTACCAGTAATCACAGCTTTTTAAACCTCTAGGTAACGTTAAGATCACATGAAGTTACAGCTAATTACCACCACCCTGGCATGGGAACCACTACAACGCCTGCAGCTGATGTGCTCCAGCATGAGTTACAAAGCACAGACAAACCAAATGAGATGCATTTTCTCTGTGAGACAAAAGCAATGTATTAAAGTGATATGTGTCTATTAGCAGCATAAATATCAAAGAAAAAGAGCAGCATCAATGGTTATTATCAGAGACCAGAATTTTTTTTGCTCTCATCAGAGCATAGCCAGAAACCCGACATGATACAATCTACTCAGGAACACAAACAGCAACAGTTATTTCAGGGAAGGTTACTGTTCTGGGAAAATTGGGCAATCCAAGCCTGTTTTATTATAGGAGAGTCAAATCCACCCCCAGTTTAGAGCACTGGTCCACTGCCCTTGTAGCCAGGGATGAGAAAAACAGAGCCATAACGCTCACAGTCCCAAGGCTGAAGCCAAGTCCTAATATTACAGCATTCCCCTTAAATAACCTCTGCTGTTCAGATTACTGAACAATTCACATACATTTAAAAAAAATTCCAGCTCAGAAGCATAAAAAGCAGCCAAAGCAATGCTGCAACACTGCCTTAAAAGGAGGGGAAAAAAAAAAGCTCTCTTTTGCCTTCGCATCAGAGGCCTCACTCTCCACAGTGCCAGATCAAACACATATAAAAATAAAAGCACTACTTAAACACGCTTGCTTTCTGTTGCACTTAAACAGAGCATGGTCCCTTCCCAGAAGACTGAGACTTCTTTAGTTTGTGTTTCCACTACCCAACTACTTTCTTTATACAGCAAGACAGCAAATGAAGGGAGGAGGACTGTGTATTTGATACACAACACGGTCAGGTTAACAGCCAGTGAGGAATATTTAAATAAAAAAGGGTTTGATGCTCTTAATTCAAAGATTTGCAGCAACCACATTCAAACACAGATCAGTGCAACAGAGGACAATAGCAAAAGCTGCCAGTTATGTGCAAAGCAGGGCATAAATCAGATTTGCCAGCCTTAAACTGCAGGATTTCATCAACCGTTTTGAGCTAACATGTCTAGCACTTAAACACACATCTAGAACCCTTATTTTCTATACATTTCAACAAGGATTGCCAACAATAGTTTCCCTGCGCAACACGTTTAACACATGGAACTTCACAACCATCTTATATACCAGTTTAATATTATGTTAATATAACATACAATATACGGGCAACTAAGGAAAAATACATTTTTTTAAAATAAAGCTCCATACCAGCAAGGCATGGATTTTACAGCCATGTCAAAACTGTGCCATCTCTTGAATTCCAAATTCTGGCCAAATCTTACACACTCACTGATTTTTACGGCAATTCTGAACAGGTCACACCTACTGCAGCAGAGAGTCAATGACAGCTCCTGGCTTTGCCGAACGTTTTCTGTTTGGAGAGCAGAAAGGAAAGGGAAAAATAACACCACACACACATCATTATGCTGTCTAGGAAAGACAGGGACCAGCCACATTTCAAGTCAAAACTACACAATGTTACTCTTCCACAAGCATTTGTCAAAACCGACCAACCAAAAATAACCAAGAAAACCCAGGCTGAAATCTCCCCCAATAACACATTACTCCCCGGTAATAACAGCACGCATGCTGTCAAGATGGCAGATGTTAAACTGAACCACAGAACACAGTAAAATAAAGCAAAAAGCCAGAAGAGGGGAATGCAGCAAGAGGGCATCAGCAAAATCCCTAGACAAGTCTTTCCAGACCAGTTTTTACTGTAGTAAAGAGATTTCAGCTTGGTTCTCTCACACTTGGTAAGCTTTATACCACACAAATTTCAGCATTTTGTCTTCTCATTAAGCAAATGTTTGAAGACTTACGCTGTTTGCATGCACAAACATAAGCCTTCCCCTGGGTAAATCCCCCATTACATATAGATACTCCAAAGTTCTTCACCTTCTACCCGTCTTGGGCCTGGATCTTCCCTTTGAAGTCCTCGGCCTCTCCAGCTTCATCAGAGATTGCCTCAAGCTTTCTTCAGTGTAAGCTAAGTAAACATGGGAAAGGTCCACTTCAAAGGGCTAAAGAAAACCCAAAACAACAAAAAACGCACAAAACAAAACCATCAGAATCATTTTATACACTGATCAATGGTGCTTTTATAACACTACAGTCATCTCTTCAAAAGAAAACACGATTGAGATTGGACAGTTTCCTTATAAATATGCAGTGGTAGGCACTGGCAGTAGAACTTTGACCTATGCAGTTCAATACATGATTATAAAAAGAGTCACTCACATCTTTTTCTTTTTTATCCAAGACAGGCGTCTGTTTCCTCATATTGTTTCCTGTATACGCAACACATTTCTTAAAGAAAGAAAGGTCTGTTAGTAAAGTCTACCGTGCACAGTAAAGCTGACTACAGCTTCATCAATTCACTTCTGGGCTCCTCTGAACTCCTCAGAAGCTCACGCCAACACTGGCTTGTTCATGAGCCAGTCGGCTCACTTACCAGCTGCCACTCTCCAATGTCTTCGTTCCAGTGAACGTAGTTTTCAATCATTTCCTAGATACAAATTAGAACAGCAATTGTTACAGACTCGCACGATCTACCCTCCAGATGCATTTTCCAGAACATACATCCCTAAAGGCCGGGTCAAGCTGCTTAAAAACAGCCTTGACCATTCAAGTTGTATTAACCAGGACAGCCGCATCACAGTCAGAAACCCCTACTTACATTCTGAAGACTCCAAAAGAGAAAAATACCATTCCCAAATTGTATGCACTAGAGTTCCCACTAAAACATGGGCTTCCCATTATGCCATCAGGAAAGCAATAAACACACATTGTAATATAGAAAAAGATTAAGGGAAATAGCTTTTATGTTTTCTATTAAATAGCATGCATCATATTTAAGCTTCTCATTAATTTCCTGGATATTGGGGTCATAAAGAAAACAAGTAGCGAAGAGTTCCAAGTTCAGTCTTACTACTTCGTATTAATCTCAGACATCAGCAAGCACAACTTCAAGCACAGTGGAAAGAAGTTTTGAACAGACCCAGAGCACGGGCACTCAGTGAATACACCAGGTAAATACATGGCAAATGTGATTTTAATTTTTTCAAAACCATTAGGAAGACATGCTGCAAGAGAACTGAGATTAGTACATCCCTCTGCTTACAACCCCTGACACATTATACACTGCTTCCCTGAAACAGATTCCATAACCATGGAATTGCAGCCAAAGTTATCAGAACCCCTAAGAAATACAACAAAGGTATTCTGCATTCGTTATCCGCATCATTGTGCTCAACAACTCTTGAAGGGAAAAAAAAGCCGCTTCATTCCATTTGTTGGACAGAAATAAATGCCCAGCACAATCCTATGTCGCAGCCTTCGGTTGTGTTTACCTGGTAGTCCTGAGGAATGAAGTTGTCTATGATAAGCATCTGAAGACGAAGTTCCCTGCTCAGCTGCCGGATATTCTCCAGTAATCCTTCAATCTCTCTCTGATGCTCCTGTTGCAGATCTGCCATCTGAAGAGAAACCAGGCATTTGAGAGGCAGAGCTAGCTTAAGACATGGTAACAGCCTAAAAAAAGAACAGTCTTCTGCCTATACAAGGTTTTTGGGAAGCTAAAGCAAACTCTAGTAATAAGTACTAGAATATTTGCCTCTGAACAAAAAACCCTCTGAGATGTTCCAGCTCAGAGATAGATGAAAATAGCATTAAATTCTCAGTTTCATAAAAAACAAAACTGGCCTTCTGCCAATCCAAGCTCTACACTAGCTAAGAGCAGATGAAGAGTGTGCAGACAAGTTATATATCTGGCAAGACTTCAAGAAAACCTCTGATTCCAAAGACAAAATGCACTTTTCATGAAGCAGGAGCTCTGGATATCAGCCAAAGGACACATTGATCCGGTGTGACTGAGGAAAAGACAATGAGGGCAACGGGCAGAAATAACAGACAGCTAAGAGCAGAGCAGCATCTGGGCTGCTGCAAAGCACTAAATTGGGATGCCAAGCAACTTTTACTTTGTTTCAGAGATAACCAGTGTTTTTCCTTGAAGTTCTGGATATCTTAGGGTCTCACACGTCCTGTCTCACACATCCCCCCTCCCACCCCCACCCCAGCCTGGCATGAGGGAAAGCTCTACAACATGCCCCTTTGAAGCTCTGACATCAGGCTTAATTAGGTATTTTTGAATTACCCAAGCCGAATGGACAGCACACAAAGACATTTCTAAAGATATGGCACCTTCCCAGTGTTACAAAGCTGATTGTTTACTCCAGTTCGTCTCTCCCGTGATCACAGACTGAGGACTTCAGACACTAACCTCAGATTTTGCAGCCATAAGCATGGTCCAAACTTTCTTCAGCTTTTTGGTTTTCCCCTGTGCTTCCTCCTGGAGGCTGGTGTACTTCTCCTCAATGTCCAAGCGTTCTTGCTGTGTGCAACATTTAGCAGACATCCACACATTAACATAATCAAAGAAACTATCTGCAATAACATGAATGAGAAACTACTTGAAGAAAACAAAGCATTTGCCAAGGGCAAAGAGACCTGACTTAGCCAGGCTGGCTCAGACCACAGCGATGGCACCGCCGCAGAGGTGAGCACTGCCAACAGGCAGCCTGCGAAGCACTTAGCTTCTGCTCTGCTTTCAGGGTGAAGCCACATTTCATCCATGTGAGCAGCACCAAGGCACACAACATGGTGTGTCCTGCCATTGCTATCTTCAGACAGCTACAGCATATAACCCCACCTCCTTCTCCTCAAGCTCCTTGCGAAGCTGTTCCGCTCTCTTCCTTCGTTCTTCCAGTTCCATATTTGATTCTTCTAGAAGCTTCTCTTGCTCCTCTGCTTTTGCCAGCAAGTCCACTCCTCCCACAATCACCTTCTTCTCCAATGCAGACAGTTTCTCCAGCAGGGACTGGTGCTCCTGTCTAGAGAGACAGGCAAGTGTAAAACTTTCTGTCCTTCAGTGCTCACAAGGCAGCAGGTCCAGCTCACTTCTACAGCCCAGACAGCATTCACAGGGCTGGAAAAACCTGTCTTGCTGCCAAGGGTTTAAGCAGGGGTGAGGCAGTGCAAGTGAATGCAGGGAGTTCCTTGAGCTCCAGCTCCCACCGCTTTCTCGCAAGCAAAACCAGGCCAGCAGAGGAGTTGCTCCTGCTGCCAAGTCCCCTCCGCGAGGGGCTGCAAGTCCCCGGTGATACTACCAGGCTACCCAAGGACCCCCTCCCCAAGGGCCCTGACAGCACAGCAATACCCAGAGGCAGCTGCAGAAATGGAAGTGAGGGAACAGAGATCAAGGCAGGGCAGATGAGATGCAAACCAGGAACGCCGGCTGCTCTTGGAGCCGCCTCTGACAGCAGGACTGTCCTATCTGCATGGGCTAGCACGATCTCAGCAGCTTCTCGGCTCCCTGCACCCAAACCGACACACGCTGACAGCGTGCTGCAGGAAGCCTGGCTTGCTGCACAGCTACTGCCCACTGACCAAGCAGTACAGCAGTATTGCTGCTCTTCACAGGTCTCCGGGTTTTGGAGGATTCATTTATGTTTCTGGGCTATCTTGCACAACTAGATAAACTTAAGAAAAGAAAGAAGTGGCAAAAGGATAAAGTTCGTCTTTTCCATCTGCTCTAAACTCTGAAGGCAGAATAAGCTCCTCTTTCACTTTGATAATAGCAAGAGGCAACATTGAGTTTATACAAAGGCTGACAGACACCTCACACCATGCATCTCCAGCTATCCGTAACTGAGTTGCAGATTAAGGAAGGAAAAACCCACACGACCACACAAGCTGCTCAGAGCAGGGTACTCACTGAGCTTTAAGCAAGTCTTTCTCTCTCTTCTCCAGTTCAGCTCTGGCTTTATTTCTTTCTTCTTCTTCCATATCAAGCTTAGTTTCAAGAGCTTTTCTCTCCTCTTCAATCTTTGCTTGCATCTCTACCATCTTATCAGGGGAAACTTTCTTTTTGCCTTTGGAAGAGATAGGGAAAACAAAACAGTTCACAGAAAAATAAGACGGCCTCTGTATCACCCCCTTTTTTCCAAGTTCAGATTCAATACTTGCATTTAACAAGAATTAATTTAATTAGACGTCAGCTCCAAGCTGGGCGCAACTCAGTCTTTCAAATCCCGTTTTAACATTGGCCAGTTGTCACCAGTTCCTACAGAGAAGGAACGCTATATAACTAACACAATAACATGATGCCCCCAAAACACTGAAGAACACCTGGAGAAGGAACGCTGCCTAAAGAGAAGTCTGAGCTGGAAACTCGGGATGTTCTGACTATGCAGATTAGGCCAAATGAAGGAAAACTGCCTCGACCTCCAGCAACAGGAGCTAAGGCACCAGGAGTTTACTCAGATTTCAGATTAGCATCCCCACCACACCCCTCGTTCATCGCCCTCCTTATGGGTTTACCTACTACAAAGCAAGCACATAGCTATTTTAAGAACACACTACTATGAAAATACAGAGACTAGGGAAATTCAGAACAGCCCTACAGAAAACAGGCAATTAAAGGAACTTTTTGGTGGTATTTGATGTATGTAACAGTGATTACCCACAGATTTTCAAGTACTGAGGTTTGCTGCAGCTTATCAACCGTGTCTTTACAAGATTACTGCTACTACTACAGCAGTCCAGCCACATTTCATTGAGGGTTACAAAGGAAGTGGCCAGAGCAACTCACTGAACTTATCAGCCCAAAGGCTTGGTGCCAAACACCTGAGATTTTGAAACAAAGCGTGAGGCTGCTGCTCTTGGAAGTCGCTGTGCAAGTCTTGAGTCAATTTTCATTGTAATCCCAAGCTGCCAAAGGCAGATGAACACAGAGATCCTTGGATGTCACCTGGAGTGAGCGAGAGCCTAGCCTACATGTACCTCAAATCCACAAGTCCTAAATCTCCCTTTATTCATCACAAATTAATACTTCATTTTATTGTTTTGCTCTTCTCCAGACATGAAAAAAAACCCCAAAGAATCCAGCTGCCTAAAAACCAACAGAAGGCATTGACTGTCAAGGGACTGTTTCACAGGGACATAAACGTACTCAAGGAAGCAGTTTAGTAAAAGGCTTCCCTTTCCTCCAGTCTTTGTGCCATTCAGCTTCATTTATATATATTATATATATATAAATACGTTCATATATACACAACCTCTAGCAAAAAACCAAAATGCACTGTATTTGAAAACATGCATGCACACATGTGCATATCTATACACGTGTTTGTTCACGCACACAAGAGAATTACTTTTGTGGCAATGTAAGGACTTCAGCACTACAGCAACATCTTAGCTCCCATCTGCTAAAGTTTGGAGTCAGAAAATAAGCATTTATTTCTGGATTTGTGGTGGAAAATTATCTCTAATTAGTCTGAGCAAGCAGCTTTCTGAAAGCGCTGTACAGAGCTCACGATATAAAAAGAAATAAACCAGGTGAAGGCTTCTTACTGTTAGTACACAGCCCTATATATTCTCAGTTTAGAAGAAAAAGGTGAACTAAACCAAGCTTTAAGGCCCTTTCACAAGCTTTGCAATTGTATTATAAGGAGGTGGAAATCAATTACACCAACCTGCTTGATCTTGCAATAAGAGGAAGTAGAAAGCAAGTCGCAGAGGCAGCATATGCATAAAGAGAGGAGGAAAGAAAATATATTATTGCTTTGATCATTTTGGACAAAGATCATCAGAGCAAACATTCATTTTATATGCATATTTCTAGAGTAGAAAATACAGAATAATCATCACTAAAAACACTCCAGTAGAGCAAACATTAATGTGTTGTGATTTTATGCTAACGCAGAGAAAGTTTCTGTACTTCAGAGTGTTTTGCGTAACCAGGATAATCTTCAGCTCAGCCTTGAATTGTTCTGCCCATTCAACACAATGCAGAATCTAAACGTAACATTATGAGCCTGCCGCAAAGATCATGCCCTAAGAAACAACTGAAGAGAGTAGATTTCTTCTTGAATAAGAGACTTAATGCTCCCCCCCGCCCCCGATAGCCAATTCTGTCATACTACCTGTAAAATATTAGCATACAGAAGACTCGTTCTAAGTTTTAACCAAGTTTCCAAGCCAATTCTTTGCAAGATGCATGACAGCTGCACATAGGGAGTCTCAACACAAGATTGTTCCATTTAATCACACAGGGTATTAGTAGGTTAATTTGCAGTAACTGATGCTTCCATAGAGGTATATAGCCAGTTTTGGTGATTCAAGCAAGAGCAGCAAAAAAGACAGACAGGAAAGGGATAATGAAAGCCACCACATGCAAAAGGGTCACGCTTGAGGACAGTTAATATCCCAAACCACATATAGCCACACTTATCCTAATCTCCAAAAGCCCAGTGCAACTTCCACAAAAGAGCTGCCTCCGAACTTGCAGGAGATGGACTCATCCACCCACTGCCACATCAGCAGTTTGCTATTAACTGTCCTCATCCAAATAAAATACTCGGGTTTCAAGCAAGCTTTGAAAGAGCGAGTTTGAAGCAAGCAGATTCCAAGCCTACCATCGTATGACCCACCCAAGGTCTCCCTCCGGTTGCGATCCTTCTTAACCTGCTACCACACCTTCTCCGAGCTGATGCTTTCCTCTAACATAACTAGTGCAGATGGGGTTGAGCTACAGAGCAATGCTTTACAGGCTCTCTCCACACAGGAAGGAGAGCGGATTGCATCTCTACAGGATAACCACGACAGCGGGTGAAGCCCCTACAAGCCAGGGCCTGAGATGTGATTTATTTCTTCAGTCATCACTAACTGATTGCAGGGTTTTTAAGGCACAGAACCCTCTCTCTGACCATGAATAGACCAGACTTCCCTCACTGCTGGACCAAAATCTAGATCCCTTATTCCTCTGAAGTAAGTCCCACAGTGATCAAGAACTTAATGTCCTGATGCAATTAAACCCCAACCACCAAGGATTGTTTTTTTCCCCTGTATCAGCCAAAATAAAGCCAATCAACCAAGCATTACCACATTTTCTTTGCAAGTATAAACCTTACGTTGTTTGATTGTTGACTGCTCCATTCATTTTCTCCAGAACTAGATTTGAGAAGGCAGAGTCCAATATAACATAACACACCCCTCTCAAACTGTTCACCTTTCTAACTGTCCCTTTTATGAACTCAGATTGCAGCACCTCCCATTAAAAAAAGTTAGCTCAGAGTTTTTCCTGGTATTTTAGGGGGAGTGTTTAACACTGAAGTTACAATCTGGTTGGGTTTTTTTTAACCTATTATTTTCAATTGTCTCTCACATATCTGGCTAACAATGTGCACACTGAACAACTGTTTCAAGCATGGAAGCAGCAAAGGAAAGGCATGCTTTAGCAGAGTTAAAAGCTCAGGTTTATCTTTCCAACGGACATAGCAGGGAAGAGTGCAGCATTGCAAAATGGAGTGTACAGATTATGGAAAGGCCAAAGCTTAAAGGACTTAAGAGCTCCCACTCACTAGTGAAGGACTTATCCAGAGGTTTCTCTATGACAGAGCATGTGGAGTCTGAACTACTGCTGCTGCTACTGCCTGGAAAACAGAAATGCGTCCCACAGAAAAACCCAGAGAGGAAGAAACATGCAGATGGGAAGTTAGTTCTAAAGGAAAGAAACCCAGAAGGGTCAGCAACCTAGTTCAAAAAGGCACAAGTTCCCGTCAGGAAGCATATGCTAGGATCCCTCCCAGACGCAGCTTGCAAAGCCACCGTTTCCCAGCACAAAACAGCATGCTCAGAAAGACACTTCAGTTAAAATCCCTCTGAACCAGCCTACAGCTTAAAACAACATGCCAAGGCAGCTTTCGTTTCAAGCAACAGCACAGAAAACCAGATCATAGTGGAGAAGGCTGTGGATATCTGCAGTAGCAGAGGATTCAGTGACCAGGAGTCCTTTCCAGTCTTACGTACATGGCAACGTGCGCTTTTCCTTCTGGAAGGCAGAATCAGCTCACACAGGGACAGTTACTGTGCACACTCCTGCTGAGCAACACCCTTACTTAGGGAACTCAACTAGAGTAGCTTGTTTGCAAAATTAAGTCAGTCACAGTTATTTGCCCTCTACTCCTCTCAAGCAGCATTTTGAAGGTGGTCTCCTCTTGGGAGGAGATTTGGGCAGGACTTTGTTCTTGATGAGACAGCAGTCAACCTTTCACCAAAAGGTGAAAATGAAGTAAAAGTTGTTACAACTATCACCAAAGGCATGACAAAGGTAATTTACAACTCTATTTGGACAGATAACAAAATGAAGAGAGTGCATCTAAAGCCAGAATGCTTTAACAGGCATTTTTAAACAAATATGGGTGCTCCGGGACAGGAAGACAGTTTGAATGTCAAAATTAGTTTACTAGAGAAGCTGGAAATTGAGGTGTAGCACTGGGCTTTACTTCTCTACTCCCCATGAAGAAATATCAGAGAGGTTCTAGAGGCACAGCAACCTTCTTGGAAGCTGCAGCATCCCATGGTACGCAGTAACCTAGTAATCTAGATTCAGCAACACCCCCTGGTGTTTAGATGTTATGCAGTAGCTTAACATTGGTGTAAGACAAAACAAACTTCACCATGGGATTTCCACAGTGCTCCCAAACAAGGATATGCAGCTCCCATTCAGCTTTTCAGCTTCCACAAAGACATCCAAAGGTCAAGTTCTCCCTCTCTCAACATAAAATAGAATACCAGAAGAGTCAATTACTGAACATCCATAAGACAGATGAATCCTTTGCCTAAACCACAGCCAAAATTCCCCTCTAACCATTCCCATGGTTATAAAAAACACATCTGCCTACCACTGATCTTTGGCGCTTTCTTCCTCCCACCTCTGTGAGCAGGGGAAGTTCCACACCACCAGTCACAAGCCATACACAGCCACCTTGCGGCAACCAGGGAGCCACCACAAAAGAGGATGTTACCACAAGCACAGCTACCCAAGTGGAAGCAGATAGTACACACAGGTTCAGAGCTGTCCATCTACAGAGACGGCACCAAATAGCTTCGTTTCTAGGAGAGGCATGATAATTGCAGCGGCAGTAGGGCAGCTCTACACCTCCATTTTTCTCCACCTTGCTCTGGCTACAGTTTCTGACACCAGCTCCTGGATAAGAGGAGATTGATGGCACTGACAGGAGTCTCTGCTGCCTTACCCCGCCGTTTCTTCCGCTTCTCCCCATCCTCTCCAATCTCCCCATCGTCATCTTCATCCTCTTCTTCAGAATCACTGGTCTCGGAACCAGATATCTCTTCCCCTAGAAGAGAAGAGTGTGCTTTTTGATGCGCTGTCCCTCCTATCAGCTTGTTACTGCAACAGCAGCATTCATCCAAACCCAGCAGTATCCAACAGCCGCTTATGAGCGCCTGCAGAAGTCATTAACTGTTGAGCAGACAGCCAGCTTGCCACAGCTCAGGAAGCTTAAGAAAAATCAAGGTAAGCAACTTAATGCTGTGAGGTCAGTGTGTATACGTTAAGATTCAAGTGGGTGCTTTTCATGGGAAATAAAGCATCCTTGCACTGCTGAAGCATTAAGCTACAAAGTTTTCCCAGCGGGATCTCCCCATACCTTCTCTTCCACCTGAGACGGAAGAGAAAATAGTCAGATGAACAAAGTTCACAGAGACTTGCTACTTAATGAGACACTTGTCTATATGAAGCTAGATGTCTATTAACTGCGAAAAACGTCCAATTTCATGAATGTTTATCCTTGTTGCCATTGCAGACATGATGCTCAGATGTTTCAGGCTGAGTTTGGAAACCAAACTGAACAGAATCCAATGTTTAACATCCTGACCTCCCAATAATGTTAGCAAACAAAGCCATTTGTTCTGTAGCTTAGAGTCCAAAATTTAAGAAGCAACCCTCAGCCCACCCGGGATGGAACAGCTACACCCAGCTCTCAGTCCCTGAAGAGAGTTACTGACCATTTTCTGCTGCTCCTGACTGGGGCAGACTCCAAACAGTGAGTTATGCTGGAGTGACTGCTACAGCTGTTCTGCGCCGTAAGCATCTCTCTGGAGAGAGGTGTTGCGCCAAGATCACTGTTCAGTAAAGCATCCCTCTGGCAGGGTCTTTCAACATTGATGGAACAACAGTGTCACAAGGCCATGAGGCTACGGGGCTTAAAGAAGCTTGTTTCTCTGGGCATTGTTTGAAAGTCAGCTCCATTTCTAGCTCCACGAGTTTTGTTCATTTTTCTCCCAAAAAAAGCATCCCTCCTCCTCAAACAGTGAAAACATTTGACCTTTCATTACGGTACATTTTAATACCCTACACTGTTCCCAGCTGTGCATAGAGCTCTCTTGCTCAGCAGGTGAGCCTGGGCACGCCAGCTTAGCCCAGAAGCTATCACTTACCCGAGTGCTAAGTGCCACCTAGAGGACAAAGCCAGGCCACCGCTGGGCCACCGACAGCACCCTGCTGCCCTCAGGAGACACCACTCCTGGAACCGAGCAGGGCAAAGCCAGGACACTGACCTGCATCAGCTACCAAACTCGTGTGACACCTCTTCAAATAGCGAAGAATGTTCACACTCAAACAGAATTAGCATTGCTATAGAGAGATACACCAGGAGGAAGGGGAACCTCACCTTCTTCCAGCTTTTTCTTAAGCTCTTCAATTTCTTTTTGAAACTGGCGCAGCAAAGCATCCTTGGGATCTTCGTTAATCCTGGCCTTGTTCTTTATGTTCTTGGCTCGGTTTGCGTACCTCAGAGTGCTGATAGTCTCATCGTAGTTGTAGTCTGCCGGTCCAATGTTTGCACACTGTGACACAGAGAAGACCAAGTTACTGGAGGACAAAGTGTCAGAGCCCAAAACAAGTAATTTCAGGGCCCCATCCCCAACTCTGCCAATCTCACATGGCTACTCTTTCCCAAGCTTTCCTACTGGTTCTACACCAAAGCTGCTTTTGACTACACAAGCACAGCTTTTATTTGTTCTTAAGCACATGTGTACACTTGCTCTGTGTTTAGAACCTCATCTGTACTGAGGCAAAGAAAAAAGATAGAAAAAATACACTTTAAAAGTTCTGAGCTGCAAGCAGCTCTGAAATAAAGAGGTAAACGTGAGGCTGTTCTCATGGCAAAGTCACCATTGTGCCCTGTAAAAATGCAGCTTGATAGCTGGCACTGGAAAGGGCGTCTCTCAGCTTACCATCATGGTTTTGGAGTTGCCCCCCAGAGAATCCTGAAGGAGCCGTGTCAGTTTGGAGTTACGGTAGGGCACATGGGTGCTCTTGCCATCCACCAGCGCAGAGATAACATTCCCCAGTGTGGAAAGAGAGAGGTTGATCTTAGTAGCTTCCTTCAGTCGCTGCCCTGTGGCTCCGGTTTTCGCCTGTCTTTCAGAACCCTGGAAAGGGAACAGGAAGAAGCAGCAGGAGTTACAACAGATTCTGTAACACATCTCCCTCCTCCAAATAGCACCAACTACATGCTAGCGGCCATGTCAGTAACCACCTGATCCATCATTAGAGAGCCTGGCTAAGTACCTCCGACACTGTTAAAGAGACAAGTCAAACAGGTCTTAACTGATAATGTAGCTGGGAAAATGGACATTTTGTCCCCATGAACAAAAACGTTAAAAGAAGCAAGTCAGCACTTCCGGGGCACCTCAGCTGGAGCTGCTAAGCACCATCTCCAGCCTTTCCTATTAGCAGATCAAAAGCAACGCTGCAATTATTTTAAAGGGTTTCATAAAGTAACCTAAACATACATTCTGTAAATGAAGTTAATATGCAGACAGTAACTGCCTTTAGTCTCCCCTTTCCTGTGCCTTCTCCAAGGTAAGATACTCCCATATGAAATTTGGGCTAAAGACACATTTTACCAGCACTATTACATTGCTTCCAAATGAGCAACAGAGGGACGAAACTTGCAAGTGATGAACCGCATGGTCACAACCCTCTCAAAAAAACCCCACAAAAACTCTTGCAAAGACCCAGTTCTGCTGTCAGAGAGCTCGCTCTGGTATAGTTTATCCATTTAATGATTCATTTACAGAACCAAGAGAGTCCTTTTACTGGGACAGGTTTTAGCTACACCAAAGACTTCCTGGTACACCTCTGATTTAAGGTCCCAAATGAATACTTCATAGAAGACAAATGCCAAACAGAACTCTGGGATTTAGCTGTGAAACATGGGGCATGCCCCATACTGCACCTTCAGCAGTGCATACCTGAGCAGCAACGCCCACGCGTGTGATGGCAGATCTGGCTGGTCCTACTTACAGCAAGATCAACGAGGTGCAGTTTGCCCATGCGCACGTGCATGTTTCCATCAACCCCCTTCTCACTGCACTCAATAGTGATCGTGAAGATGGCGTGCGAACGAGAGCTGTGCTCATTCATGTTTGTGGCACCAACGGAACCTTTTAATAGGGAGAAAAAGCAACGTCGCCTTCAGAATTAATCACATGCTCCTCTAACACTGTTCCTGCTCTCAAAGGAGACCTATCCCCACCTCTTTACCCAACCCTGTTTTTCAGAAGATGGAAGAGGGATGCTCAGACTCAGCAGCAAACTGGATACTTGGGCACCGAAGTTGCACCACATCTCCAATCTGGACTAGAAGTGTTACAGCCTGCTGTAGCTCTAAGCCAACCACAGGCTCCCATCCCAAGAGCAGCAGTAGTTCTCATCTGTTTCTTTAAGGCTACAAAGATCAGTAGCCTAAGGCATTCACAGCTGATCCCTGAAGACAGCTGTATTTTGAGAAATAAAAACACAGCAATCCATGCCAAGAGCAACAGTAGTCATAACTTCAGGTCATAAAAGATCTGAGCTTAACTAAGAAGCCTTCCAGAAAACATAAAACACCTCCCACTCACAGCACAGGGCCAGTTGTTCACCCTGATCAGAACCAAAGAGGGAAAAGAACCAAGATACACGCTAGTAGTTCTGACAACGCCAACTGCCCTCATTGTGTCTCCGCCTTCGCCGTTTCCCCCACTGGCACTGGCCGATGTGGGAGGCGCAACCTTCTTTACCTGCAGTAAAGGGGTTTGGGAGGAAATATGCTTTTTGCTCTGCTCAGTGGAACAATCTTTCCAGCATTAGAACTAGGATCTCTTACTGTGGTCTCATAACCAGACATTTGTCCTGTCTGAGCTATAAACCTGCCCACAGCAAGGCTACGTACGGTTCTTGTGGCCCAGAGTCATGATCCTGTCCATATCATCTGCATTGTTTACGACATAAGCTGAAAGGTCTTTGATATAAACTCCCACATCAGGTCTCTCTTTAACCTAAGGGAGAAACAGTTTACACTGAGCATCCTTAGGAGATCCCCGACAGCAAGTTTCAGTGGTACTGTGATAGTCCAATGATTTACTCCTCCGGGTTCTGGTTTGCACACAAAACACTCCCACACAGAATCAGAGCAGTTACAGAAGACTCATGCAGGACAACATTCCACTGATTTCCCCTGGTGGCAAACAGTGACTTCAAATCTCAGTCTCCCAATTCCTAGAAAGACTGCTGAGGGGCCTTTGGGATAGAACTGCAGGCACAAAACTGACTCAGATGGAACAGCCAGTTTCTCACTATGCAACTGACCGAGTGGAAAAGATTCAGAGAAGTCACTATCCACACCCAGATCCTGTATCTTAAAGGAAACGGTACCTACACTGAGGAGCCCAACCTCCCACTTGCCTTCAAGTGCTTCTCTAGTCTTTAAAATACAGTATTGCTCACCGATTTAAAGCAAACATCCCATTCAGAACAGCAGGCTCACCTCTAATCTCTGTGTCTGGTCTTTTCCTAGCAGGTCCCGTACTTCTTCATTGTAAATTTCCAGGTAAGACACACGAACTAAAAACCTGAGGACAAACAGTTGGGTAGCTTTCTTAGCAAGAAACTTTTGTTGAAGTCCAACAAACACAGTCACAGAGTACAAAGAAAATGCAGTGATATACCAACACAATCATGCTACCCCGCCAAGAACTGCCTAAGTAGGGATACTTTCAGCTAGGGCGAGAGGTACCGTTTTCAGTCACCATTGTCAAGGTCAGGCTCGTACTGCAGGCGGACACACAAAAGACAAGCACTGAAGAGAAGCTGTTTACCTTGTATCCCCCTCTGCCTTGGCAATGTGACCAAATATATGGGCAAAGGAATTGGGAATGATGCCTCTAAGCTCAGGAACTGCTCGGACCCCTTCCATGGTGAAAGTTTTGCCTGTTCCAGTCTGCCCATATGCAAAAATAGTACCTGAAGGATAAGAAGATACATGAACAAACTCTTAAGTCGTCGCTAACTGCAGTCTTATTTCATCCCTTCCTAGCCTGTCAGCTCTAAACACCTCTATTTTTATGAAGTTGAAATTTTCCACCCACTCCAGTAGCTACTGCACAAGGCTAGGAGCAAGAGCAATGCTGTACAACCATAGCAAACACGGCCGAGCCACTGTTTTACCCAGCCTGGAAGATACCTAAGAAAATGTCAGCTTGTTTTAACTGTGCAGAGTGATTAAAGCATGGTGTGCTAGTACACTTAGGTCTCACACACAAATAATTAAGGCAAGCCCAATTAATAACATGGTCAATTAGAGGAAAATCATTTATATACCAACTGCAAAACCAACTATTGGTAGCGCTCTAAGCCACAGCAGAAACAGCGTGAGGCTTCTACAACACAGGCCACAGCACAAGCCCCATTCTGAACCTGCAGAGGCAGCTACGACTCGGCCTAGCTCATCAGCCTGCACAGGAAGACATCCAGAAAGTTTACTGAGATCCCAGACTCTGGTACTCCAGAAATATGCTGGTTCTTAAGTTTAGCCTAGCCCTGCTGGACAATCAAGTTTTCATTGTCAAGCCACTGACATTACAGTTCGGAAAAGCTGAATAGAGTATTTCAGTTGGAAGGGACCTACAACGATCACCTAGTCCAACTGCCTGACCAGTTCAGGACCGACCAAAAGTTTAAAGCATGTTGCTAAGGGCATTGTCCACATGCCTCAAACACTGACATGCATGGGGCATCCAGGAAGCCTGTTCCAGCATTTGACCACCCTCTTGGTAAAGAAATGCTTCCTAACATCCAGTCTAAAACTCCCTGGTGCAGCTTTGAACCATTAATTTTTGAACCATGAATTTTCATCAGCTGAAACCTGGGTATGTTAGCGCAAGAGCTTATTAGGCTTTTTACAAACCTTTAAAAACTTTGTAATCTGTTGTTGTTTATAGCATACTGTTATGGAACGCAGTAATTTGTTTCCTTACCAGTATGTGCTTTCCTTTACATAATACATTTACATGCATAACTGACACACACAGAGCTGGTCATACTCTTCCCAGCTGTAGGAAGCAAGAGATTATCTGTAGGGCAGATGTGTTTAACCAGTCATCTTAGTTTAAACCAGCGAAGTTTAGAGGAGAAAACGCAGCAGTTATATGCACAAGTCTGGTATGCATACCTAGTTACTGCAGGACCGTGGCAGCTGCCTGGTTACTGAAATTGTACAGTGAAGAGCCGCTGAGAATTCTGACAATGAGATAAAGCGTATATCTTTTGCAAACAAATGATACAGAATAAAAAAACCATACAGCTAACTGACCTCAGCTGTGTCTTGTTCATCATTGATCTCCCACTGTCAATCATCATAGCAGCTAAGTACTCAGAACAGCAAGTACCTTCAGGCTATTTTAAGTCAGAGATCACAACAGAGACAACAGAGGATTATAGCCCTCAGAAGGTGAAACTCCCTTAAATAAGATCAGCAGGAACTCTACCAACGCACTAACGCAAATATTAGGGGATGGAACCCTTGACTTAAAACAACAAGGGACTTACCATTGTATCCTTCTAGGACAGAGTCAATAATAGGTCTTGCAGTTAAATTATAGACATCCAGCTGTTTGCTCTCTGGTCCAAACACTGTGTCAAATGTGAATGTCTTGGGAGGCTCATTGGATGAGTCTGTTTTATGAACAGTTATAGTTCCTCTCATTTCATCTACGTTGACTGCCATTTTGTAGCCCGTAGCTTTCTCTCGCTCATTAAGAGGCCGGCATCGAACAACCACCTTGACATTATCGCAGCTCTCTGGCTTGTCCAGCTTCTCAGGCTTGTTGATCTATAATTATTGAAAAAGAAAAAAAATAATACATGTAGGCTGTAACACTGCTGTTAACATACCTGTGTGTTTAAGCACAAACGCTGCTGAATCAACTCAAGCAGATGGATATGTCTCCACAGGATTGTGAAGTCGGGGACTTACAACTAGAACTGGTTTATAATTAATGCTGAGAGAATAACATACACTTATTCAGCCAATGCAATCTTCCCGTTTGCCAATGCAGAAATTGATTGACTAAAACTTGGGAATTGCATATTCGAGACCATCTATGAATTTCTTCAAGAAACAATTTCATGCTTGCAAACAATCTGCAAGCAGTTTGCTGGAAGCAGGTGCGGCCATGCCATTCTTTTACACCAACGCTGACCGCGCTCTCCCACCGGAGCACACCAGTCTCAAACCTCCCAGGTGACACCAGCAGGGATCAGCGAGCACCGCCTGAAGGAAATTCATTTAAGTTCCAAGCTTCAGTGCACTTGCTGCACTTTAAATTTAATCAATTAGAAAATTCACGTACCATGTTATAAAACGTCACAAACCTTTTCTTTCACAAAGTGGTTAAATATAAATTTTGGAGCAGCACTGATTAACCTGATGTCACGTGCTTCTCCTAATTAAATAAGCCTAAAGGCCATCTGAGCCAGCGAAGCCCAGGACTCTACCCTTGGTGACAGACGCTGTCGCTCAGCATTTAACTGCTCCTCAGGCAGCTGTCCGGGATGCCAACAAGAAACAAGCCCCGTTTCCAAGCGCCTCTCCCAGCAGCTGCCCAGATTCCTCAGGCCCCGGCAGAGCCCAGGGACAGCTCGGCGGCTCGGGCGGGAGGGCAGCGCGGCTGAGCCTCCCGGCGGCGGCGGCGGGAGCCGGCAGCCCTGTCCCACCGTCGCGGCTCCACGGGACCTTCCGCAACCAGCTGCAGAACCGGCGGGTCCCGCCGAGACAGGCGC
>VZSF01008232.1:97477-153248 GCA_013398295.1 Chionis minor
GGGGGGCGCGGGGTGGGGCCGCCGCCGGTGTCGCCGCCGCTCGGTGGCGGGAGGCCTCGTCCGGCGGGCCCGGCGCTGCGGTTCTGCGCCTGACGGGGCTCCGGGGCTGACAGGCCTCCGTGGGGCTGACAAGGCTGTAGGGGTTCTCACAGGCGCTCGGGGCCTGCCGAGGCTCTGAGGGGGCTCCGCGGCCTTCTCGCAGGGCTCCAGGGGCTCTGACGGGGCTCCCAGGCCCTGTCAGGTCTCCAGCGGTGACCAGGCTGCGGCCCCAGCCCGCTCTCCACATGGGCAGAAAATCCGCCTCCTCCTTTTCCCCATCCCTGCTCGGTGTCTCCCCACCCCAGGTATTTCTGCACACCCGAATCCTGCTGTGGGCAGGTCCCAGGCGTTGATCCCATCCCTCCCTGCGCTGCCTTTTCTCCGGACACCGCGGCCTGCGATCCCAGAGCCAGGCCAGGAGTACCCAGCAGTAACCAGCAGTAACCAGTAAGCACACACTAACCCAGGGCTGTAAGGCAGCTGCGCTGCATTTCTGCCAGAGGGCTGTAGGCGGGAGCAGGAATGTGGACAGGATTGATCTGGGGCTTCCAGAAGGGTTTCGGATCCCACCCACCAAACTCACCGGGGTATGGCATGGCCGGGAACGCGCTGGTAATGACAGGACAGAGCTGTTCTCTCCCCGAGCCGAGCATCGCCAGGTGAGTCAGGAAGCTCGAGGACGAGGTGTTAAGCAAACACAGTGGCGTTGCTATTTATACATTGCCACGGCATTACTCAGAGCTGTACTCTATGCAAAGATTTGTAGGCTAATAGAGTAATTTAGTGCCAAAAAATGTATAACCCAAAGGGCTGGCGAGACAATAGGGAGTCACATGTGGGCAGACAAAGCTGAGGAACAAGAAAAGGTTTAACATAAAATATTGGAACCAGATCCCCACAGAAAAATGCTGCGTGAGAAAAACAAAGGGAAGCAGGAGCCAAGGGGAAAGCGGAGGAGAGTGGTCACAGCATTTGTCGAGGCAATAAGCGGTGCCAGGAAATTGGGCAGGGGTGGATTTGAGGGCTCTGCTGAACATTTTCAGCGTTGCAGAACTTCCTCCTGATCCCAGGAATGCCGGGCTTTGCCTGGCACAGGCAACGATCTCTGTGCAGGTGACACAGACTCACGTGGGCTGAGACAACGTTCACCTGGGAAGCGCCAAGCGGTTTGGACTGGGAGAGCAGTGACCTGGTGATCCAGCAGAGCCGTTCCCCGCGAGATCACACTGTGAGCAGGACAAGGCTGTACTTTCCCAGGACAAGCATGTTTGCCACGAGAAGACTGCAGTCAAAAATGCACCAAAGTCTGCAAGAAGGAGCTGTGCCAAAAATCATAGAATCACAGAATGGTTTGGGTTGGAAGGGACCTCAAAGATCACCCAGTGCCACCCCCTGCCCTGGGCAGGGACACCTCCCACCACACCAGGCTGCTCCAAGCCCCATCCAACCTGGCCTTGAACCTCCAGGGATGGGGCAGCCATAGCTGCTCTGGGCAACCCCGGCCAGGGGCTCCCCACCCGCACAGGAAACAATTTCTGGCCAATACCTTAGCGAAATCTCCCCTCTTCCAGTTTGAAGCCATCGCCTCTCGTCCTATCACTTCATGCCGTTGTAAAAAGTGCCCCTCCAGCTTTCCTGGAGCCCCTTTCAGACACTGCCGGGGGCTGGAAGGTCTCCCTGGAGCCTTCTCTTCTCCCGCCTGAACCCCCCCAGCTCTCCCAGTATCCTCCCAGCAGAGGGGCTCCAGCCCTCCCAGCATCTCCGGGGCCTCCTCTGGCCCCGCTCCAGCAGCTCCGTGTCCTCCTGCTGTTGGTGGCCCCGGAGCTGGACCCGGGATTCCAGGGGGGGTCTCCCCCGAGCGGAGCAGAGGGGCAGAATCCCCCCCCGGCCCTGCTGCCCCCGCTGTGGGGATGCAGCCCAGGGGCCGGGGGGGTTCTGAGCTGCCAGCGCACGGTGCCGGCTCCTGGGGAGCTTCTCCCCCGCCAACACCCCCAAGTCCCTCAGGGCTGCTCCAGCCATTCTCCGCCCAGCCGGGATTTGTGCTTGGGGTGCCCTGACCCACATGCAGGACCGTGCCCTTGGCCTTCCTCACCCACCAGACAGTGGGTTTTTTACCATGATGCCATTATTAAACAGAATTTAGGTGCCCAGATGTTCAGCAGCACCTGTGGGCACTGAAGGGGGGTGAAACCTCTCATGGGTCCGTGGTGGGTCTCTGCAGGTATCGCCCCCTCCTCTGCCCACCCACCACCCTCCCCGGCGCTCCCCGCAGCCCCTGGTCGCTGTGCGGGACTGGAAGGGCAGGCCAGGCACTGGTGCTGCTGGAACTGCTCAGTGTCGTTCTCGCAGACAAATTCAAATTAACAGGAGGGTGAGCTTTTAATTAATTATCTTTCTGTCTGCTTCCCCTAGCTACAGAAGGATAAACTTTTCTGTGCATCAAACTGGCCAGCTAAATCTGTTCAGCTCTCCCTCTGCCGAAACGATCCGGGCAGTCTGGTTTGGATGCTCTGACATCCAGTGGCAGCGAAAGCTGAAGTCATGTGCAGTTCCTACTTTCAGTGAAACACACACATCACCGAGCTTGAGCTTTAGAAACATAGAACAGTTTCCAGAGGATTCATGTCACTTTGGGATTTTTAATGGAGCTGTAGACGTAATGGCGTGAGCTTCCAGAAGTGACTGATGAGGAAGCCCACATCCACCACACTTTAACAAGAAAAGCAGGAATTTTGTATCGAGTAACATCTTTTTTCTGCTTTTAAAGAAATACTAAAACGTCAGCACTGAAATACTCAGTTTCAGGCTGAGATGTTCTCACTGCTTGGTTCTTACCTGATATTATTCAGAGATGTGCACTTCATCTAAAATTTGTGCTTGGTCTGGAGAGTGGAATTCCCAAAGTTGTGTGTCTTCAGCAGCAACAGAGAAAGATTAGGCTGCTTTAAGGAAAACTGTTAAGTGGGATTAAATTTCCTAAGAACAGTCATCTTTTGAGCTTTGGTAGGGAAACAATAGACCTCGATTTGCCAGAAACATCAGGTGATAATGGTTGCAAGTTAATAGCTCTGCAACTGGAGAGCTGAGTGTGTGAAACGAGGTACCGGGAGTAACACACCCTGCTCCAGCCGAGGTTGCCCCAGCAAGCCTTGACACAGCCCGGCAGGAAAACACCTCAACTGCACTGTTGTTTAGCCAAATGACATGCTTTCTTTCATCATGAGCTTCCCCTTGTGGAAAACGGATGCCAGGATTGCTCTGTCTGCAAACAAACAAGTGGTACGGCTGCTCCTGACTTCGTCCTCAGCCTTGGAAAGGCATCGCGAGAGGAAATCGTACTTGGCTCAAGGAGCGGGGATGTTGCTTTGGTAATTCTTGTCTTGGTTTTGAGAGCGGCTCCCATCAGGGAAACTGGCTCAAAGGCTTCCCACGAAGTGCCCTGGGCCTCCAGAGAGCTCGAGACTTGCCTTTTTCCTGGAAAATGCCTTAGCCAGAGAGGCTAGAATTTGGAAAGTGCCAGTTTTCCAGAATCTCACCCTGAAGGCATTTTCTCCTCTCCTCTTTGGAAGCGCCGAAGGGACGCTGCAGAGATGCAGTCCTGGTCCTGCCGTCTAATCCACCTGAACGCAAAAATCATCCCACAGGGACTAATCTTAAGGAGTGGCAAGGGAGGAGGGTCTGTATTTGCCCCATCTTATGTCTTATTAATGCCCCGTGTAAATCAGGTGCTTTGCATTTTGTTTTGACTCAAGTAGTTTTGGGAAAGGTCTGGATCAGGTAAGAGCAGGTAATTAATGATAAAGCCATAAATATGTCACGTTAGAGTTAATTGTGCTCAACTCATCTAGTCAGATGGGAGAAGAGGGAATTCACTGAGTCCTAACAGAAACCCAGCCCCTGAAACATGTGAGCCTGCTCCCTTAGGAAGGAAGCTACAACACTTACTGGCCTCTGTGCACAGCAGAAAATTAGGCTCAGCTGCTCCTGTGAAGTGCATCAGCTCCATGGGAGAACGCACAAAAGCACCCTGCCAGCCTTGTCTCTGTTGCAGTAGTGCAGAAATGCTGTATTTTACCAAGCAGTTTTACTACTAAAGCAAACTGGTGAAACAGATAACGTGAGGAGTAACGTTAAATGACTTGGTGGTAAATGTTGCCTGTTCTGCGTAGCTGCTCGGCCCTTTCAGTTCTCCTGCAATGATGATGTTCAAGTACGTGCCGTGGGTCACGTGCGGCATTGTCACAGCAGCCAGAGCCAAGTCCTTCCTCTCACCTCAACGCGTCTTCAAATAAGACACCAGAAAGAAAAACGTGAGTACGTTTTGCCTCGTGCCTTGGGGGAGCCATAAACCTGGCTTCCGTTGTCCCAGTGCCAAGCAAATTCAAGGGCTGTTAAAAAAGAAATCTGGAAGAGTAAATCAAAACCTGCTCCCAACTCCAGTTTCTCTGCCCCTGTCGGGGCTGTCGGAATGAAACACGTGCTGCCTCGGAGGCTTCGGTGTTCTCAGGCGAGGGAAATCATGAGCAGGGTCGGCGCCTTGTTTGCGAGAGCTCCGTTTGGTGGTTCACGTGCGCTGTGCGAGGGGGCGCCGGGCGCTCCCCCTCTCAGTGCTCCAGTACAACCCAGCACCACTACAACCCGGTACCAGTACAACCCGGCACCAGCACTGTGTAGGCACAGCTGGAGCCCGGCCGGGTGGGCAACACAAATGAGGGCTTTAAACTGCTCCCAAATTTTTCCTTAGCCTCACACTGCAGACACAGCCGACAACTTACTTCGCTGCAAGCCTCCAGACATCTGAAATGTTAATTAGAGCACTTAGAATTATTTGAGTCTTCCTTTAGAGATACCTTAACAAAATCAGCAAAGCACTAACTGTATTTTTCTTCTAACTTTTTCTTCCCCTCAGGGCACAGAGATCTCTCTGTCGTGTTATATGAAAGCGGTTCTCTGGACTGTGGAAATAAGCTCTCAGTTCCAGTGTTACCCTGAAACCTTTTCCTTGGCTACCAGCATTCTTAACCGGTTACTGGCATCAGCGAGGGCAGAGAATCTCCGTCAGCTTTTTCCTGGCTAGACTACCCACTGGGGATGTAAGGAGTGTGTAATCAGTTTATAGACAAAGCAGGTACTATGTTTGGCAGCAGATTTAGGGAGCAGTCAGCGTCTTTGCTGGGGAAGGCTTTTAAGCCTTTTTTTATGTATATATAAACTCGAGCGTTTGCTGAGGTTCCACTGATTTACAGTCCTCGGTAGAAGTGTTTGTGTGAATTGTAGTCCACATGCTGTGATAAGTACAAAGAACTCATTATCATCTGCTTGTCTCTGCTAAACAGAAAACATTTACATTGTCACTGTTAATATTTTAGTTTTGAAACCACTATTTTTAACCAAACCATGGGGCCAACTTCTCCTGCCACTGAAGCAACAGCAACGTTATGAGCTGGACTGAGCCTTGCAGCTCACTTTCTACTTAGATCCATTCTACCATTTGGCAAAAGCGCATTAATTAATATCTCACCCAAGAAGGGGAATAACGTTGCATTGTAATTACTGTGGCATCGCATAGTCTTAAAATCGAGAGAGACATGAATAAAAATTGCACCAAGAAGGGGACTCATTTTGTTCCATGTTGGATTTCCTTGCTCTGTTTCCAGCTTCAAATGAATCTTTCTGCAGCTAAACTAATTCAGAAGCAACTGTGACTTAAAGGAAAGTTTGACCCTTGTGCATCTGTTGTAGAATGACAATTATTTTCCCCAAGACTGTTATCTTCTTTACTCAATGTCTTCTTTTTCTCCCTTCAGGCCCAATTAAAATCTCTTCAGTGCAGAGCAATTTCCTGCCTTGTCCTTGCAGCAGAAACCAATGAAGAAGATGAGGTCTGTATGTTTAACTTCAAACACACTAAACTCACCCCTTGTGTTCAAGTTGTTCCTGTTCCCAGATCTTTCAACAACTTGGGCATAATGAGGAAGTGTTATTTACCCCAAGTAGTCCTTAAGGGGTGACAGTAACATTTTTCAACCCTGTTTCACCATCGTTTGGAAGAATTGTGACCTTTCTGGATGAAGGACTTGTGTTTGCTCGCGTAACGGGTGTGTTTCCCCGCTCCTGCCCTTGGACCTCCCTCCTCTCTCCAGAACGCAGAGCTCGCAGTAAAGCCCAGCCTGGGGGAGCGCAGCCGAGACGCGCACGCGCGGTTTTGTGGGCGCAACATCAGGCTGCTGCGGCTCCTTGTTGGAGGTCCTGGGAGGGACGGGTAGGCAAGACAGAGCAGAGTCTTCACTTGAAGCTTGAGATGGATGCGCTTGTTTGGAGTTGAAACTGGTTTCTGAACCTGGCGAGGAAGCGACGTGGGTCTGCGCCTCAAGGTGAGCGTGTAACATCAGCGACTGCCCACGCAAGTGCGAGATTACGCGGGATGATCTCTCCCGGCGGAAGCGCATGGACAGGCGGCTTCAGACACTCACTGACATGAGCCCAAAGTATTCCGGATCGCATTTCTCCACCTGCCTTCATTCTGCTTTGGAAAAGGATAGGAAACCTGAGAGGTGGAGTCAGACATGCATGACTCTTCGGACAGCCCCTGCTGCCGGGAAATGCTCTTCGCAGCCTTCGCTGGGATGTGTCACGCTGCGCTTATTCCTCTTTGCCCCTCAGCTGGAAAAGGAGAAGCTGAGTCGAGGACGGCGGGAGACAAGACGCCTGCAGGAGGCCCCGGAGAACAGCGGGGCAGGAAGCTGCCCCTTAGCAGCGGAGCAAAACTCGTGAGACAGGTAAGCAGGGAACAGGCACCCCCCGCAGTGCTGGGGAGGCTCACGGCGAGCCGGGAGGTGACCGGTGTCCCCCCTGGCCACACACTGGGTCCGCAGCCACCTGCCCCGTGGCCAGCGCGGGCCACTCCCCAGCTAAGATGGGAGCGACCTCGGAAAGCAGGCCCCTGAGCGGGCCTTCTGCTCAGCTCTTGGCCACCCGGATAAACTCCTCAGAGCCCTTCGCAACACAGAGAAACACACACAGCACTCGGCAGGGCGTTGCCAACTTTGTATTTTTTATTATTATTTTTTTTTTACAGGTAATACCATCGGTGAAGATGCTCGCAGCGCAGGGTGGTTGTAAACGCCCTCCAGCTCAGATCTTGAGAATGGAAAGAGTTATACTAGATAAGCTTCATTGGGATCTTTACACAGCAACACCAATGGATTTCTTAAACATCGTAAGCACTAAGTTTTGCTATTTGTTTTTTCTTTAAAGAAACAGCTCCTTATCAAATAAGACTAGAAAACACAGATGTGCACACATACACACACCCACACATTCTTCCCAAGATGCTTCTCAAACTACCTGTTCTCAGCTATCTGCAAGTCTTTCGAAGACTGTTACAGTGATTTTTTTTTTTCAATTTATTTTTAAAATTTTCTGCTATTTAAAACCTTTCATTTTGCTCAAAAAATTTACTCCTATCTTTAAAGGACAACTAAAACGGACGTTAAAAAGATTCTCATAATGCACAACTATACACCATTTTAATTTTTTTTTTTTAAATACGCACTGCAAAAATATTTCTAACTATTTCCATTCTATTAATACTGTACATAGAAAGCTGTCAGAGTTTTGCTACATTTCACACACCATTTTATTTTTTTTCCTTAAACCATTTTCCTTTTCATCCCACTAATGACCCTGCCTTGTTTTAGGCAATGAGACTACCCCAATCTGGCACTTAGTTCACATTGCAGTTACATTTGATAGAAACAATTAAACTTTGTTTTCAAGAAACGATCATGTGCTAGTAAGGCAAAAATCATGTGATACAAACACATCCTGGGTCCCTTTTTTAAGGTTATGTGCAAATATTAAGCCATCTTAGGCTGCTGATTGTGAAAACTGCCTTTCTTAGGTGCTTGTTTCCTCAGTAAATTCCTAGTGCAGTCCCTGGTACTGGATTTACTCGATTCGTATCTGCTGGCCTGAACGGCATCTCCTGGATAGCAATCTGGATAACGTAGAAACTTCAGAAATTGTTAGGAAACACAGACCTTGTACATTCATTAGAAGCTCAAAAAAACAGCGGTTGGCAAGTACGAACACAAAACATGGAAAAAAAAAAAAAAGGGGGGGGAGGGAAGGGAAATCTTCAGGTTTCCTGATACGAGATGAAATAGTCTGTATTTCTGGTTGATAACATACGAAAACATACAAAGTTCACTGACCTCTGCTTTTGTGGTTTTTGTTTTTGTGGGGTTTTTTTGTTTTTTTTTTTAAATATACGTATACTTTATCTTCTCTCCAGTTCCATGCCATGGTGATGTCCAACGGGCCCCAGCTACGACCTGGGCTGCCTCAGAGGAATCCTTCCCGCCAGGTCGCGTTCTTGACCAAACAGCCACAGCACTGTATGGCGTGCCACCAGCTGGTGCAGTTTAAGGGCTCCACACTGGTTTTGGTGATCATCACCTTAGAGCTGGAGAGGCTGACTCCTGCTTGGTTTCCTGCTATTACTGATCTGCTAAAAAAAGCACAAGTAGGAATCAAAATGGCCTTTGGTCACAACTCCGGAGGCCGGGATACCGATAAATTAACAAAGCGCACGTGTTATTTCCAACCAACATCGCACAGCGCAGCGCTTGTCCGTGTCCTGCCTTTGCTGCAGACCCTGCTAGCGCTAACGAAGAGGGAGTAAAGGTGCAGTTAAGGGCTGGGACTGGGGAGAGGGAACCCTTTGGCAGGGAAGGGATGTTTCCAAATTCCCAAGGGGTTCCCTTGCTCGACCCCCACCTGCCGAGCAAGGAGAGAGTCTCCCGCAACGGGAGTGTCTGAGAGCACCTACAACCTGCCCACCGTCCCCACCGAACACCACCAGGGCTCCCAAACACACATTGCTTTTCAAATACAATTGATTTGGCTTGTAATGATGCACGTTAAAGGCAAGTTCTGTGGTTCATGTTTTTTAAAGCCTTTCTCCAGTTCCATGAAACACAAGCCATTTAAGAGAGTATTCCCAGCCGGCTGAAAGCCCAGGCTGGCAGCTCACCCGCGGCGCATTCTGTGGTCTTGAATTTGGCTGGAATAACCCGGCCTCCTGCCGTCCCTCCTGATGGTTGTCGCCTCCCAAAAAGCAGGAGCAGAAGCGCTTGCTCACCTTTGGTGTGGTAGTTCCGGAGCTCCTGGTCCAGCATTCCGCATCAGGGGCAATGCGCCTGGTGCTGACACGCACCCAACGCAGCCCAGCCCTGCCCTCCCCCTAAGTACGGAGTTTCGGCAGCGGTGGCCAGGAGAGCCAGTAAGTTAGCACAAACTTACAGAAAACCCACATCTGGGTTAACAGCACCGAGTTCATCCATGCGGAGAGCTCGTGGAGCATGAGCCAACGCGCTCTGCAGCCGTCCAGTGCTTTTACAGCCGCCCGGCGCAGGTGGCCATGAACTGTACCAGAGAGAACCAAAACGCCCCCAAGTCTATTTTTAAAATAGCTGTGATGAAGTGTGTCAGACCGAGCCTTTCGCCCACCTCACTCCATTGTTCTCTCATTAGAGCTAATTGACTGGCCCCACGGGAGAGCCAGCAGGAGCTGCTGCCCAGGAAGGGGCGCTCCCGCTGCCGACTCAGTGAGCGTAGTCCTCAGGTGGCACCAAGGTTTGGATTTATCGGGAGAAGACTGAGAACCAACCCCTCCTTTTTTTTCCTGAGGGACTTACTCTGTCCTTAAGGACAACCCCAGGGGCCTGGGGTTTGTCCCCCTTCCCAGTTAAGCCATTAAAGCCCCAACCCCAGTTCTACAAGCTGTGGGAAATCACTTCTTGTCTGCTCTCCCTGTCACCTCGGGTCCTCGCCAGCCAGCAGGTGCCGTTCAGGGTTTTTAAAAGTTTATTCTGTCTTACCAGACTGGATAATACAAAATGCCTTTAATTAATTCCCCACCACCACGTTAGTTTTTATTAACTGCTAATCTCCATAGCAAAGCATTTTTATAAATGACAAAGGTCAGTTTAAACCTCTATTGCACTATTTAAACCCAGCCTTACACATTCTTTTAAAATAAGTGGGGTTTTTGTTGGTTTTGGGGGTTTGGTTGTGCAGGACTGATTGATGCCCTGAGCAGCTCCATTAGCAGGTAACGCTTTCTAAAATACTACATTTGCCAGAACTGGCACTTAAAACAGAGTGAACCTTGTAGATGTGCAGGGAGAAAGCTGTGCTTTTCTTTTCAAACAGCACAGAAAGCAGTGGCAGGTGTACCAGAAAGAAACATTCCGTACCAGAGACCTGGAGCAGATGACACGTGTGAGCAGATGTGACCCGAAGCAGCGGTGAAGCCGAAGGAGGTGCCAAGTCAAAGCCAAGTCAAAGCCAAGTCAAAGCCACCGCAAACCCAGCGCTGTGCTGCCAGGGAGCCTCTGCCCTGGCTGGGGGACACTGCAGGAGCAGGACGCAGTGCCCAGTTTTAGACCAGAGGAGGTTTAGGAGGGGCCAGGCAGCGGCACGCCTGGGGTAGGTTATTTATTCATCCTGCCCATGGACCACAGGGGAGGCTTTAATTTTGCGACAGGGCTCTTCCCTCCCCCCAGTGCGGCACCACCCTTCTCTATCACAAGCTGTGACTTGACTGCCTGGCTTTTTGAAGCGGGTGAGTTGAGTTTCGTAGTTTTCACCACACAAAATGTGTTTGGTCTGCGCGTGGTCAGTTTGCTCCTCGAAGAGTCCAGCCAAAAGCTGGTCAGGTCCCTGCAGGAACCTGGGGTGCGCCTCCGGCTCGGCATTCCTCCCATCCCTTTGCCCTAACTCAAGCATCTTCACCAGCTGCATTAACCAGTGGAAATGCCAGCAGAAAAATTCTACACACAGTAATTAACACACTATAACTTTATACCACATAACCACACTTGGTGTTCCCCCCCCAGCTTTGAGACTACGTACATAGTTTCTCCCCTGTAAGCTGGATAACACATTAAAAACCGTGAACAAACCTGCTTTTCAAAACCTCTGCGCATCTACATGATCAGCATTCAAAAGTTACGTTATCAGGGGGTTCATTCTAAAAGATGGTGTCAGAGCTGAAATGCCCACCAGCATCCTGTGTTGCCAGTCAGGGTGCGAGATGCCATACTGGGATGGGAACAGTAAATCTGGAGTCTGGCTGCTCTCCCAGGATACGCTGCTGCTTCTCCAGAGGACCTTTCTGCACACCTATTTCCCTGCTGAGTTACAGTAAAGGAACCAACACTTGTGCCTTGGCCTCAGCAGGTCAAAAGCGCTGCTTACCTTTGCGTTCCCACCATCATTAGGAGCGCAGCTTCCTGCCCTAAGGAACAAACCGCAAACTTCAGGACAAAGCTGCTGCTGCAACAGGATCATTCTTGTTACGGGAAAAGCGTTTGCTCCACAAATTCCCTTCTTCCTGGCAGAATGTTCCTGGTTCCTCAGAACCTGAGGCTGGCAACATCTTTCCCCTCACCGCCTGGACAAGCACCAGTAACGAGACCAACGCGCCAGACGCCGGGTGAGAGCAGTAACACGAGCAATCTTTTTGCCCAGCCGAGTTCCAGAGACGATGAACGTCTCACTTCTCTGCCTGCCTGGATGGCGCACAGCCTGCACGCTGCGGCCACAAGTTTATTCCGCCTGCAGCTGGACTCGCCGCTGTGGAGCCCGTTACCGTTTTGCTACACACCAGTTCCTGGAGAGAACGTGCCAGGTTCAGCCAGCACAGCGAGTGCCAGCACAGGTCAGCCACGTTTAGGGCTAGTTTTGTGAGGACTGTTGTTTTGGGGAATACTCGGTCCCTGTAAAACTCCAGAGAACATTTACAGAGTATTTCAAAGAGCTCTTACGGTGCCTCATCTTGACCTGGTACGGACAGCCGCTTCCTCGCCCTGCCCGGGCACGAGCGCAGCACCGCTCCTGTCCTGTGCTCCGGCCCTCGGCAGAGAAGCGAGGGCGGATTTGTGCCAGCGGTGGCAGGATCCCTTCCCCTGCAGGGGCCTCGGCCCAGGGGAGGCAACACCTCTCCAACCTGGACTCCCTTTGCTGCTGCCTTACTTCAGGCCAGACTTGCAGATGCCTGGAGTTAACACCATCTTGTAAACAAAGCTGCAGTTACATCTGAGATCCCCTCCAGGAACTACCCACGGAATTGTTTTGTCCTTCAAGAAGTTTCCTGGCAGACACCACGGCTGCACAGAGACACGCAGCTGCTGAATCAGAACCCAAAGATAAACCAAACATTAAATCATCCTCAGAAACAGTGAAGCAATTTAGAGTCATCTCCAGTCGCCACCACATCTCCCATTCATAAACCACCACCAAAAGGAAGGATGTCACAGCTAAATTAACTAGAACCGTTAGGTGCAAGGATGAAGCTGCCTTACTGTGACCCAGCGCTCGCCACCGTCTCAGATAATAAACCTGACTCGGTACCGCTACTCACAGGGGGCGTGTGACAACCTAGAAGAAGAGTTCATTTACACACTTGCACAAATAAACAAACTTCTGTGGTCAGACAATGGATCAACATACAAGAAAACAGCAGAGGGAAGAGCAACAGTCACGATAGTTGTTTACCGTATTACAGGCTTCTGACAGAATTTCTTGCTATGCCAAAGAAACGCACAGAAGGGATCCCAGCAACCGCACCGGGATCACAGAACGACCCTCCAGCGCAGCCGGCAGCCTACCTTGAGACGTCACCGACACCAAGTGCTGGAGACAGGGATAAAGCCTTTATACCGCATTTATGGGGTCGCCTCTATGTGGCTGTCGGGTTTTAGGGGTTTTTTGGCTCATTAGCTTTAGTGTTTGAAATTCAATTTGAACAGTACTTACAGTTCAATTCTTTAAGAACGCAGAAAAGTGGCCTTGGACCAAGTGACGCGTGAACTCCTGGCCGTTCTCAGCAGCTCCCCCTCGTTCTTCCTCAGCAAGACGTGCCACCTGAATCCCGTTGGTGACCAAACTGTGGTCATGGCAAACAGAACTTAATCAAATCTTCTGAGCAATTGTGGGGCAAGGGGGAGAAGCTTTTATTCCCAATTCACCTATTCAGACGGGAATCTAACTTCACAATAGCTCCAAACTCGATTAAAGCTTCGCCAAGGGAATTAGATGGGTTTGCCTCAAAAGAGAAGAGAGGCAAGGTTAAAACAGTCATCAAAGAAGCAGCAAAGGGTGTTTGGTTGCTCAGCCCGGCCGGAGGGTCACCCCCTGCTTCAGCTGCGCTCCCAGTCGGTTGGTGCGGGGCACAACAGACATGAAGACGGAGCCGTCAGGAGTGGAATTCCAGCTCTGAATCCATGGGCCCTGAGACAGCCGGGTCAGAGCCCGGCTGCTGCTCACTTGGTCCCAAGGCCACCAAAGCACGGGGTGCAGCACCCTGCCTGCTGCGGCAGCGGGGACAGGCAGGGATGAGCCATGTGGGATGAACTTGGTTGTCACGGGGCTCAGTGCCTGCTGCCTGCAAGCGGCAGGAGTCTCCAGCGCTGCCCCGGTGTCCAGTGTGCTTGTTTGCAGACCACGTACCTGTTACTCGCCGGGACTTATTTCCAAGTTCTACCTTACGCCAAGGGCATCCAGTGGTTCCGGTGACTGTCGGGCATGACGCACCCCAGGGACAGGAGCTCAGCGCCTGCGGCTGTCAGTGCCTCCACGCCATCCTCAGTCCCACCGAGCTCCCGGGTGGTGACAGAGACCAGCCCGCTCGGCGGGAGCCTCCTGTCACCCACCCCGCTGCTCACAGCCCGCTCCGCTCCCGCTCCGGTCCCCCCACCCCACGCAAGGCAGGGCTGGGGGCTGCCGGCTCCCTTCAGCCCTCCCAGCAGCGGCTGGGGCTCAGGCTGGCCCTGCGCCCCCAGCCCCGTGGGCAGCAGCAGCCTGGAGAAGGGGACATATGGGGACACGCAGGGGACACCACACTTCAGACAGGGATAGAGAGGGCAAGGGGCTTAACAGAGAGAAACGGGAATAATCGTGAGGGTTGTGAACTGGGACGCAGCACTCTGCTCTTCCAGCGAACACAACTAGCACACAAAATGGGGGTTTAACAGATGTTTGTTAAACAAGTCAGTTTTGTTTTTATTAAACCCGGCTTTGGTACAAGCAGGTCATTCCTGAGATTCATTTACAAGGTTGTTTTAAAACAAAGATCAACTGGGGCCTCTCCCAGTTCCTGTGTGAGGTCAGACTCGGGCACAGACATCACACTTTTCCCCCCCTCCCCTCCTTTTTTTGTTCCCCTCAAACAAGTATTTGTGTAAGGGGAAGTCAGTCTGTTACAAACACAGAACTCACGACCAGGAACATCAAGTCTCCAGCTTTAAACCATTTCCCCTCCGTTAACATATAACATTTACTTGTCCTTTAAAATGGTTCCCTTCTCCCCCGCCACATCCCAGTAGGATGTGCCGGAGCCGGGCAGGGTTACTGGTCGCGGAAGCAGCGCGTGGGGAGGTGGGCAGGGGGCTCTGGGAAGGGGGTAAGTGGGGAGGGACGGCGGAGCAGCCCGAGGAATGCTCAACAAATGAAGGGGGCGGATTTTGGTTATAAAGCCCGTAAGTCTACGGAAAAGAGCTACCCAGAAGAGTTATTGCTCGGAAAGGTGAGAATGCAGCAGAAAGGTTAGGGACGTTAGGAGGTTCTCCAGTTCCATCCTGACACCAGACGGAGGAGAGGACACGCGGAAACCCCGCCAGAGCGGCAGCGCAGGCTGAAATCTCGCCTCGCGCTAACCCAGCTTCGTCCCTCGTCTCTCTGGACGCTCGGTCAGTGTTAACTGCTCCGTGCGGGCTCTCGCCCCGAGATTAGCGTTCTGGTTTAGTGCGAGCCATGCAGCAGCCTTAATTAGCAATTTATCTTTTGGCAAGTATCTTAGACTTCAACTTTATCGAGAAACCTGATCACGTAAACTTCTCCCAATCAAAAGATGCGTCTTAGTCCTTGCTATATAATCTCTTCCGTGCATTATATTGCAAGCTTAAAGGTGAAAGCACCAATTAATTTCTTCTGCATGAGATGTTTTGGCCTTAATAAATCTTCTAATTAACATGTCTTCCTGATGTTATGGAGCACGCACTGGGAAGACTAAAAAAGCTACAGAAAGAACAAAAGAGAATCAGTGTTTAAGTTTCAGTTGTTTACATTAAAGACAGCATGAAAGGTCAGAGCACAAACCCGGCTGTGCCACCCGACAGCCTGCGGGGCTGGGTACAGACACTGGGATTTCAACCATCGCAACGCGGAGGAGCTCACACGGCTGCCAAGATCCCCTTTGGAACCGGTAATCACAGCCTTGATTTAAAATTTTAATGAGGAGAGACAGCTGACAGGGAAGATCTGGGAGGTCACGTGCCACGGAGACACGGGATGGGGAGAGGTGTGGACCATCTCCAGGCCGTCTCCGGCCAGGACCGCAGGCGCCACCAACCAGCACGGGCAGCCCGAGCCGGGTGTCCCAGCGGGCAGAGCCAGCGGCTTTGCTGTGTCCTGGCCTCGCGGGCTTCGTCCCTCACAGCTCTGCCCTTTCCCTGCCGAGTGGCCTAGGACAAGGAGACGAGGCTGGGTTTGGGTTGTCTCCTGAACGGAAAGCATCAACGTGTCCTAGGAGTCAGTGGGCTCCAGCTCTGGAACTGGAAAACACGGACAGCACCTACTCGCTGCTCAGCTGGTTTATAACGACGCTTTGCGCTTCTCCGTCTCTTGCAAGTGTCTCTAGGAGCTTTGCACAAATACCAAGGAATGATTTTAACATCGCTCCTGTGGAAAAATGCTTGCCAATATATGTCATCCTGAATCACCAGGTGGCCCATCTTTAAAACGGCCAGCCACTCTGCCACCTCCGTTTCCCTCAGTTCCAGGTCAATTCTCACGTACCTGAATGCTCTTTCTCTTCTCTGGCCTCTGAGAAGACTTGGCTTTAAAACGTATTGGATGGAAAAGGTCGTAAAACAGATGATACAAACCACTTGTATCAACTCTAAGTCCCCACTAAGGCTTATCCTTCAAGAATTTAACAGGCTGAAGCGACCACTCTAAGCCAGTGCTGGCCCAGACTCTCACCCATAGCACACCAGTCCCCGCCACCCGCTCTGCTCAGCTCCCTGCGGGGGGACACACAGCATCCGTACCACGGTCCCGCAGCCGGGATCACCACCCCGGCCTCGTCAGAAGGCGGGATGCATACAGGCAGCGCAGAAGATAATGGGATCTGCCCTCTGCCTTTTAAGCAAGCTGCGTGTTCAACGCAAAAAGCCGAGCTCTGGCACACAAGCCGACTCCTGCAGCGACAGCGCGTTTCCCGAAAGGCGCCAGACGCAGCCAGTACCTCCGACCCGGCGGAGCGCTCGGAACGGGGGCTGCGGAAGAAGGTCCCAGCAGAAGCACCGCTTCAGCGAACACTCTGCACCAGCAAAACTCCACTCCTTGGCTCTGTCTTAAGTGCAGCACCGATCACCCTCCAGTACCAAATAAAACCCAGAGACACCCTGAGGTAACTGAGCAGCAGGTGACACGCAGCGATGGCCGCAGGACAGACACCGAGCACCACGTGTCTCCAGGTAAAGCGTCAGCAGCAGCTCTCTGAAGAGAGAACCCCAAACCAAAGCTGGGCTCTTATTTTTTTGGCCACAGTCTAAGCATATGATGTGCTTCTCCAGAAAAAGCACACAGCTTTGGAAGTACCCTTGGGAAACTTGGGTCCTGTTAATTATTATTGTTAATTATTGGGTCCTGTTTAAGAAATGAAACAGGTAGATTTCTGAAGTACTCAGAATCTAATACTTGCAAATTATTTTCAAGGGAGTCTATCTAATTTTGTGAAAAATGTTTTATCAGGAATAATAATTGGAAATTTCTGATATTTCCTCCACCTTCCTTTTTTTCCCCAATAATTAACACCCAATAATTAACAATAATAATAAACCCTCCCTCTCTGTGCCCTTTCCATCCTGCCCTTCAATCACCTCTTTGGGCAGCGTTGCAACAGGTAAACTGCTGGTAAATCCACCCACTCAGCCACCGGGTCCCATGGAGGAGAAGTACAAACAAGCTTAAAGGCAATTTTTGCGCAAATACGGATGGCGTGTGAATTAATACCTTAGAATCTCTCCCCAGATTACAGATGAGGTGCTTACTGGCGTACTGTATGATTAGCTAATTGTCAATTAATTAGCTAATTTTATTTTTGAATGTTCCCAATAGTCACAAGACGCCCTGGGACGGGTAAGCTTTCAGTCGTTACATGTCATTATTTACAGAGAGATCCACTAGATAACACAGGAAATTCACCACTAAATAAACGACACCACAAAAACTCAAAATACATGTGAGATTTAATAAAAGAAAAAAAGTACAAAGTGAGTGGAAAGAACTGAAAGTCAAAAAAAACCAAACAAACCCAAAACAAAACAAATCCAACACGTTTGGAATGACAAAGTGAACGGATGCAGCACGTCCCAGAGGCTGCCACCCCCCGGCAGGTCCCCAAGGCACCTGCTCCGAGCCAACCACCCCACTGCCACCCCCGGGGCATCCACCACAGCCAGACGCGAAGCCTACAGAGCTCAGCACCCCGCAAAACACATTTTAAATTAGAAAGCAGACAACATACATGATGGTAGATGTTTAAATGATAAAAAAAATGGACAGTTTTTCCCATTAATACCAACCTTTTACAAATAAGTAAAATCTTCGGACTGCAGTGAGATTAGCATCACCACGCATTTGTAACTTGTTAAATAAAAATAAGACACAGAACTACCCTATATACCACATAATTAAATCTTGTCTCAGCCAAAAGGAAAAATCAAGTACTAGAGAAAACCAGAAGACCGGGTCCCATTGGGGAGATCATGATGTCAACTGCTCTAAAGAACAAGTAACCGCAAGGAAAAGGTATGTCTGTCACAACAGAAAGTCAAGGTATAGATAATAATCATCATCATATTAAAATATTGTTACATACATTCTGAATGTCTTCATCAGAAAAAGCTGGAAGTTTCTCCACAATGCCCATGGATCTGAAGGTTTTTACTCTTTCATTGTTATCATCATTATTCGTAATTCCCTCTTATTCTAGGAAAAAAGGATTGATCTCTGACGAGCCAGGGCAGAGAGAAATCATTTGCATAGATCTCGCTGGCTGCAGGATGAGACCGGCAGAAAAATATCAACTGGGAAATCGACGGCGCGGCAGCGCTCCGCATGCCCACGCCGACAGTTATTGCTTCATCCCAGCCTTCCTAGCACTGGCCTTGAGAAGCGGAACAACAAACCAAATAGCGCTGCTGACTCATGCAATTAGTGCACCAGGGTTTCTTTCATTAGCAAAAATCAAAATCTTGCCCCTAATTTGCTATGTGAGTGGACTGTGGTCAGCGGTGAGCTGGAATTGGCGTCTTGCATTATAACAACAGGGGGGGTTCCCTGGACGTTTCTCTGAGAAAAACGATTTAACCCTCTTAATATTTGACAGCTACTCTTTAAAATACATCTAACCTGGAGGCACAGCCTTAAAAATGAAGTGTTCAGCTTTCAGCATACTCCTATGAGGTGCACGTAATTTTAACTCTTTGAAAAATGGCCTGTTCTGAGAGGTACCTGTGCGACCTTCGCGAGGGTCTGTCTTACACGCATCAAGCAAGACTGACATGGTTTTCAGCGTATCCATACGGAAACAGTTTAACACCTGAGCATGTATTCAGAAAGAACAAAAAAAGCTGCTTTAATGGGATATGCAAGTTAAAGAACCGAATTTTAGAATGCTGCAAAATGTGACCCTCAAGCTCTGATGCAAGCCAGAGCCAGGTAAGGAATCTGCTGACAGCTTAGCTTAAAGACAAGTCTTTAAGAAAAAAAACAAACTATCAGAGAAATCCCATAACATTAATAACTAAATAAAAATGCACATACTCACAACTAACACTTAGCCAGCCAGTGTTTTTATAAACTCTAAAGACACTATGTGGGGGTTAATATAAAATATTTCCTTTCTTTTAGCCTATTATCAGATGGAGGGATGGAATCGGGTCCAACTCTTTTTCCCTGACAACATAGCTAGTAAGGCTCTATTCAGTTATTGTCCTGCCTTATCACAAAGCAGTTTGAGGGGAAAAAAATAATACCGATCCTAATTATTCCTCTAAGCTCAGTTGCCCAGGAAAACAAGGCTGCGATTTCTAGGCAGGAGGAGTGTTAAAAGCAGCACCTTCTAAGAGGAACGGAGCCTATCAGCATAAATACGGTGAATGGCTCAAGATCAGGCGATTCTCCTTATTAGGCACATAATAAGTTTAAGGTTAAAGAGTGAAAGTAAAGATGACCGCTTAAATAGTTTTTTCACAACAGTAAAATACATTGGTAAATGACAACTGAAAAGTTACACAGATCCTGTAGTTCCACGTTATACAACAAACTCTTATGAAAAATCTTTCTATATAAGTGTTCTACTTTAGCAGTAAAGAAAATTCAAAACATTGTCCCATTAATTTTATTAACCACTCTCTCTTTATATATATATATATTATAAATGATGTAGAAATTGTTTAGAGTAATTCAGGATTAAAATATATAATTACTGGAATGAAAGTTACTCTGACTAAGGTTCCCAGGGCAGAGCGCGCTGTGTTTTTCTGCCCATTCTAAAAAACTTACTCAAATGGAGAATTTTGTTAGAAAAATAAACATTTCAGCATTCTTCATACCACTCCTCACATCCGTGCATGTACATAGGAAGACAGATGAGCCTCGAGCAGTCGTCTTAGCCAATTAAAAAGAGAACAAATCTAGAAAGCAAGTATTTAGCTGGTGGGTAAGATGAGTTCAGACAAACAGTTATGGTCACTTTATACACAGCTGCTCGATCACTGAGTTTAGAACAAAACATCTTACTTTAGGGATTAGTTAACTTTGTATAACAAAATGTACACGGCAAGGTTACTCCCTTAAAACCTCCTGATAAATTCTGCATAGATAACAGCGAGTCGTTACACTGCAACCACCGGAGATGCTCATTTTCTCTTTCACTTTGGTCCACTCACACAATGTTATGAGAAGGGTCACGGGGTGGGAAACTCAAGCAACTTAACACATGAAAGCACCAAGTCCACTCTTGGCCTGCAAGTCTGTGTGTGATTAACTGAAAGAAACAAAACATAAAAAAGCATGAATTAAAGTTATGAAAACTAAAGAAAAGCAAAATGTAGCGAAATATGTTAAAAAGAAAAAAAGGAAGAGAGGGGCAAACACTGCTCGGGCACCTGGAGTCTCCCAGAGGAGAGCAACCCCCCGGCACGCTGAGCCCCCCGCCGGGACACAACCTGCTTGGGAGCTGCAAGCGCCAGAGAGACCCTCAGCACCAGCACCGCTATTTCCTGCGGCCGCCGTTCTTCCCTCTCCATTTTTTACCTATTCAAGCTACAAAACCCACTGTTCAATCAGGAAATGATAAAAGGTTCAACTAGCTCTCCTAAAAATTCAAACAAGAAAACACCCCTCTACACCAAGATCCCTGTCTTTATTCCCCCTCCCCAAGTTCACGACATATTCCCAGTTCCTGCAAGGTCCCAACATCTTGCCCGTAAACCCAGGACGTGTCTCCACTCGCATCCCCATCCCCTGGGGAGCTGCAGGGGCTCTGCCGGCAGCGATGTCCCCCCACTGCCATCCTCCGGGTCCCACTGCCATCCTCCGGGTCCCGCTCCCCTCGCACCGGCGCGGGCGGGTGCCGGCCCCCAGCTCGTCGCACCCTCGGCTCTGCGCGGCACCAGCTCCTCGTTGACCAAAGCCCGGCACAGCCTGAACCCTCAGCTCTGCCATGACACTGCCGGCCACCAGCTCCCCAAATCCCAGCTGCCTCCCAGCCCGGCTTGCTTGGAAGATCTTGATAAGAAAGCCAGCAAAGACATTCCTGCTGTTTGCCAGGGAACATGTGGATCCTCATAACGCCCGAGAGGTCTGTGGGGTCCACATCAAACCAGCCACCGGGGATGCGGCGGTGGGATGGGGCATGGCTGCGCTCCCAGATGAAGAGGGGGTCTGGGAAGACAGGTCACTGGCAAGGCCAAGGGGAGGCACCTGCCTTTGAATTATTATTTTTTTTTTTTTTTTTACAAATTTTATTATCCTGCTTGAGCAGAATCACCCAAATACCACACTCTGAAGTAGCTCACAGGTTTGAGAAAAAGAAACCAAGGCCCCCCTCCCAAAAAAATAACCCCAAAAGCCAACCCAAAATCCACTTCCTCTCCCTAATTTATTAATTCTGTTCCTGGTGACTGTGCACCTCCCTCTAGCTGTGCTCCGGAGCTGAAGAGAGCGCCCCGGCCCCAGCGCCGCGCAGGGGTCCCCCCCGCGCAGAGCACACGCTGGGGGTGCCCCTTGGTCCCTCGTGTGCCGCCCGAGCTGCCTTCTCCTGGCCCCGCTTCCCACCAGGGCTGGGTTCTAATCACCGCTGGGAAGAGGAAGGGCATCGGACTCACGGCTGCAGGTGTGCTAAAAGCAGCAAAGTGCAGGAAAGCCATTTCTATTGCCGACAGACGGAGCAGAGGGGAAGCTGCAGCGTTTCCGCCGGGCCAGTGCACACAGTACGTCTGTGCCGGAGCATCCCAACGACCGGCATCGCTCGCACAAGGTAACAGCGAGCGTGCTCGCCTTCTTCAAAGCAGACCCGAGTCCCAGGCTACCCCGCTATTAAGCCCCTAGTTCCCGTGCGAGCTTAGCTGGATTAAATCCTGCCCTCAGCCAAGTATTTCACAAACCATTCTGGACTGCGCGTGAGGTGGGACATGCCCAGAGCAGGCTGAGAGGTCTGCACAAGGGAGCGCTTTGGTTTTGTTCTAACACCAACACGTTTACATTCCAAGGAAATAGGCTGGATAACACGCACTCTTATCTTCCATCAGAAGAAACAAATTACTAGCGTGTCAGTACACAGAATGAGCTTCTCCAGCGCTGCAGTTCACAGCAGAGAAATGACAGCGCAAGATCTCATCAGCAACGTGAAGCTGAACGTTGCGCTGTCAAGAACGAACTCGGGTGCTGCTACTCTCAACGGTCTTATCTTCTTTTCACGGTTAAAAGGCTCAGAAAGCGTTGCCACTAGCTGCTTCTGGATTTGACAGACTGTGGTTCAGACTCTTAAGCTGCTTCATGCAAGGGCAAGTAACAAAAAATGCTGGAATAACAGAATTACCAGCTTGCATGATGGCACTTTTCATTTTCCTCCCTAGCCAGTATTCCTTGAAGACTGGCTTGAATGGAAGCAGGATCACCCCCCACACCTTCTCTTTTTAAACCTGTTTGCCCCATTCCTGCTCTATCATTACACAACCAGAGGCTGAAAGAGCATTATTTACATGCCCTCACTCCACACTCTTGCTGGCTTCAGCAATGTCAATTAACTTGCAGCAAGCTAATGTAAGAATTCTGCCTTGAGGGGAAAAGAGCTTTCTCCTAAGCAGAACTGTGTCTTGAAGCCCTATTTCACACAAAGCCCTAACAAATTTCCAGTTCATCTTCACTCTAAGCTGCTGTTTCCCTCTTCACAGCTCTGCCTCTAAAAATAAAGAGCGAGCACCCTCCAAAGGGGGCGCCAAGCCTGCAGATCACAGTGTGACAGGGGACTTCATCTGTAAGACATTACAACTGTGTCACGACTGTCCCCACTCCTCTCCACTGGGGAGAATATGCAGCTTATTTCTAGTCACCTTCCCGTCTGCCTCCAGGAGCAAAGGGCTCGCCGGATCGCTTGGAGCTGGCTGTCACAGAGGCAACGGGACTCTCAGCCTTTCGGGAATGCCCCCAAACTGCGAATCCCTCCCACCTGTAGTCACCGGGACTTCCCCAGGACAGTGCCCGGGCACAGGAGGACCCCGTCTCTCCTCCACTTTAAGCAATGAGTCAGAAAGGTAGGAATGAGAGTTCCAAAATCCCCTTTTCCAGTTGCTGTCTAAGCAATTGACCAAACATTAAAGTGTCTGAGCAGACACCCGGCTTCCCAGCGGTAGAGGAGAAAGACTCAAGTTCAGCTACTTACTTTTTCTTGTCTTTGTCCTTCTTCAGCGGCTGCTGTGAGGTAGCCTGCAAGGATTGGGACTGCAAGGTCTCCACTGCTACTTTCCGCCTGTTGAAGGCGTTCATCTCTTCCTCCAGCTCCCTCCTTTTCTCCTCCACCTTCCTCTTCTCTTCCTGGTGTATCCTTTTTAAGTGCTCAAACTTCTCATGCAGCTGGTAGGAAACAGATCCTCTGAGCATCGCGCCCAGCACAAGTGTCAGGCTGCGCCCCCCGCCCCGGAGCTGCACGAACCGCCCCCCTGCCCTCCGGAGACCGCCCAGCTGGCGGGGTACAGCCACCCCTGCGCCGCGCAAGTCCCTCGGCAGAGCTGATCTCGGGGCACTCACAGTCTCTTCACCGAAAGCGGCCAAGTTCAGCTCTGCCTGACAGCACGCAGCAAATGGGGTAAGCGCACTGAGGATCTCGGCTCAGCCCGCAGCCCCACCGGGGGGCTGGGGGCATTGCGAGCTCTTTCGTTCCGCACTCATTTTGAGGATGGTCCATTTATTTCCTCCTCAGCCACAGGAGGTGCCCATGGCCTCACACCAGCGACCTGGGGACTCCAGCCCAGCTGCCCCCTTCCCCCGCTGTCCAGTGAGCCTCCAGGGGTGACGTCTGCCCGACAGGCACCCTCCAACAGGGGGGACGTCTGCCCGACAGGCACCCTCAAACAGGGGGGACGTCTGCCCGACAGGCACCCTCACAAAAACATCCCGCGTTGCCCTTCGCTCACCGAGCAGCAGCTGCGTCTCCTACGCGCTACACAGAACGGGGAAGACTGTTGTTTCTGAGGCACCTAAACCTCAAAAATGCTGTTTTGAAAACATTGCCCTGCATCCCCTCCTCTGAGTGGGGGAAGGGGGGTGTGTGTGTGCGCTTTGGCTGGTGAGGTCTGCTCGAGAGCCGCGGCTGCCTTCCAGGACTCATACGTTGCCCAGACCAAGATCTTATGCTGGCTGTATTTTGGGCTCCTCTCACAGGTTTTTGGCACACCCACCTCTCTCTCCTTCTCCTTCAGCTCTGCCTCGGTCTCCTTGACTTTGTTAACAAACATTTGTCTCATTTCCTCCTCTTTCTTCTGGAGCTCGCCCAAGAATTCTTTCCTTTTGGTCTCGTATGTTTCTTGGAGGCTGGGGAAGAAAGCAAACGAAATCCAGACTCTTTGGACAGCAATGAGTTAGGGATGGGGAAATGCACGCCTCTCTGCAATGCCTAAGGACAAACAGGCAGGGAAGGGAATGCCACCAAAGTCAGCTGCAAAGTTCAAACCCACTGCTAGTATTTTCCAGCCCAGCATCGTGGATACCACGTGGGACAAACCTCCCATTTTTTTGGGGTGTCAGTACCAAACTCCTGCCCTAAGCTGATGTTAGATGCGAAGGCTGCTCACCTGAAGGGCTGGCTGTCTGGGTCAGTGTCCTTGAAGCCCATCTCTTCCAGTTTGCACCTCCTGTACAGCTCGTAGTGGCGGGTGTGAGTCTGCTCCCGGAGATCTTCCATGTTGACTCGAATCAGCATTTCCCGCAGTTTCACAAAGTCACAGTGACTTTCATTCTCAACTGACGGAAGCAAAGGGAGAAGTCAGCAAACTACACACGTGGCGAGGGAGCATAAATGCCAGCACAAATTAACTCCAGAGACTCCCCTCCCAAGGAGCTCTACCTGTTGTCCCACACAGGGCACAACACGGCCCCTCGGGTGCAGAGATTCCCGTTGACCGCTACTCGCTGCCAGTAGGAATGGGAATTCAAAGGGAAGATTGGCCAACCCGCAGAAGGCTGCACAGGACATTTCTGCAGCATTGGGCACCTTCCCGCAGACGCACTGGTGGGAGGGCAGAGCTGGAGAGGGTGCCAGCGCGTGGACACACAAGGGAGGTTTTCGGCGGGCGCCCGGCTCGCAGCGCCTTACCTTGCACCACTCCCCACGGGTACTGCCGAGCTCTCACCAGCTTGTTCCCAACTTTCACCTCCTCCGTGCTGCCGACCACAGCGAAGGGCAGATGAGCCTGAAACAGAGCCGATGCCGGGGACTCAGCGCAGGGGTGAACCCCTCCCAGATCAGCCTGACCATCAGATCCCCCTCACCCAGGCACAGCATCGACCTCAAAAAGTCCTTCCTCTGAAGCTGACAGTCTCCAACACTCAGACCAGTCTCTACCATGAACTGGGACATTACAACAGAGAGCAGCGTAGGGCCGCATCACGGCTCACTAGCAATGCTGGCCGGACTGGGCTAGCTGGGGAAATATTGTGGAACGCCCTGATCAATACTCATCTCCCCCTGTCCATTTGCCAGGTGGTTCCTGCAGCTGCAGTCTCTCCACACGCCAAGAGCGGGGCGCTCCCTGCCTTGCAGAAAGCACAGGCAGAGACATCCGCAAACAGGCCTTGGCACAGCAGTTTGTGTGTGGGCACTGGAAGGGACGTTTGCAGGATACGACATGAGGAGCCGCTGAGGGAGTTGGGATTGTTCAGCCTGGAGGAGAGAAGGTTGAGGGGAGACCTTCTCACTCTCTACAACTCCCTGAAAGGAGGTTATAGCCAGGGGGGGTCAGTCTCTTCTCCCAAGGAACAAGCGATAGGACAAGAGGAAACAGCCTCAAGTTGTGCCAGGGGAGGTTTAGGTGGGATATTAGGAAAAAATTCTTTACGGAAAGGGTTCTCAGGCATTGGAACAGGCTGCCCAGGGAGGGGGTGGAATCGCCATCCCTGGAGGTATTTAAAAGCCGGGCAGACGTGGTGCTGAGGGACATGGGTTAGGGGTGGGTTTGGCATAGGTTGATGGTTGGACTCGATGATCTTGAAGGTCTCTTCCAACCCAAGTGACTCTGTGATTCTGTTCTGTGACATGTGCTTGCTGCTCTCCCCGTCTGCACAGCACCTGGCGCAGTAAGGACCCGGGGGACCGTCCTCAAGCACGGCAGGAGAGGAGCCACACAGCGGGCGCTTCAGCGGGACGAGGCTGACAAAATCCTTCATGTTTAGGAGGAAAGGGATCCAGAAGTGAGGAATTGGCGAGGTGGCCAAATAAATTTCCACGGGGGGAGGATGGGACAGGACACGGCAGGGACGGATGGGGACAGGGGACAGGACCAAACACGCACGGTTCCCGTTTCTGTCCCCAGGGCGCACAGCTTGCAATTATTTTAAAAAAAGTGCATCCTCCAAATTTTTCATGAGTTCCGCAAAAAAGCACTATTCTAGTGAAAATAGGTATCTAGTTAATCCAGAAAGAAATTAGCTACTGAAATTTTAATTAAAAAAAAAAAAAAGGGAGGGAGGGCAGTGAAAGAAAAGATAAAGCATGTAATCAGAAGCAGCTATGCAGGAAAACGTTCATTTTGATGAAAAAGCTACCTTTTATCAAAAAAATTAACATGGAAACATTTCAGCTGTTTCTACTGCAATAACTACACTGACGTGGGTGACAGGAAACTTGAAAGTGTTTTGCACATGCTTCAGCCAGGTCTGGGTTTGATCTCTGAATTTCAAAAAAGACAAATTTTTTTCTTCGTTTTAACAGTCATTTATAACAATTTTTCATCTTTATTTTTAATTGGGTTTTCTCTGCTTAGCCTCCTTAAGTCAGAAGGCTAATGTAAACCTTAACTGTACAATTTTTATTCCGAGTTTCTCCTTCCTCAAATGAAAAGTAGCCTAAAAGCAGGCAGAATTAATTTCTTAGAAAATATTTTTCAAAAATTCAATATAACAAATGTTAGAGCTGAGCTGAGTTTCTCCAGAGAGCCCACAGCTTAAACAAGAGCCACATGTTAATTAATTCTGCATGCAATAGCCTGAGGTGTCTGTCAGATCCACAGCTCAGCTTTCAAACAGATCTAGCATCTGGACAATCCCAATGAAACTTGCCCTTCAAATGCATTTTTGTGCAGCAATTTAATTTGTCACAACTTCTGGCGGCGACGCAACTGGCAGCGTTACTCACGTTCATCACTGAGTTGATCTCAGCGACTGCTTCGTCGTCGGTGGGGAACTGATAGATCTGCACGCCGTTGCTGACCAGCTCGCTCATTATCTTTATCTTGAACTTGTGCAGCTCGCTCTTGGAGATGGTGTCTGCTTTGGCAATAATGGGGATGATGTTCACCTACAGCAGGAAAAAGGAAGGAAAACCACCCAGGTGAGCAGCGGTCGGGCAAGCAGCTCCGTCGGGAGCGTGGGTGCCCGCAGGGTGAGCCGGGTCCGACCCCGCAGGCTGCTTTACATTTCACAAAACCACAAAGCTCCTGCGTTCTGCACGCGTGCTGCAGCACAAGCCCAGCCGAACACTAGAGGGAAGAGTCTTCCAGGATTAATTTGGCTACAAGACTTGGAGATAAACCGAAGGCAAACACCCTGCGATAAATACACAATGAGCAGATCAAAGCCTCTGCTCTTGCCTGTGTATTTAGTTGCACACCCCGAGGGAGGCAGAGGCAGCGTAACCGTCACACCTGGAGTTATCACCTCCCTGCTCCTGGCTCTGCTGACAAGCCGCTTTATAAGACAAGCGCAAGGATGAAACGCTGCAGCGAGCTGATGTGGAGCCTTTCCGTGCTCAGGCAGAGGGAGCAGGGACTCCTCAGCCACTTCCACAGCAGCTGCGCCTCCTTCCCAAGGACTCCCTGAGCCTCTCCGTAAGGATCACAGCTCGGGCGTGCTGTGCGGATTACACGGACCACCGGGGAGAGGTGCAGGGTGCCACGCAGCAGGCGGGAGAGTTGTTTTCATGCCTCTGTGGCTCAGCTTTGGTTGCGCATCAGCGGTCACGGAGCGCAGCACGGCGTGCAGCTGCAGCAGCCCAGGCTTCACAAAGCCGCCGGCGGGGAGGTCCCCCCCGTGCTCAGCGCACGCAGCAAATGGGGGCCACATCCCACATCCTTCGGGAGGGACATGGTTCGCTGCGAGCCCGTGCTTCGGAGCGCTGCAGCGGGGCAGGATGTATGACGGAAACCTCTGTTAGATAATGCTGCTACACCCAGAAAAGCCAAATGCAACGCTGCAAACCACTGCTTAAACAAACAACAACAAAACCCGTCTGGCTGAACAGCAGCCAGTTTCATAGCAGTGAAACACAAGAATTCAGACAAACAGGGGAAAAGTCTGATTTGCCATCTAACGCTTCCCAGCAGCCAACGCTTTTTGTTCTACAGAGCAGAAAATCATAGCAGCCATTTGGTCTCCAACGGGTGCCCATTAAAATAAATAACCTTGCTTTCCCAGCTCAGCTTCTCTCTGTAGCTCAGTGGGGTTTTTCCATACTTCTTGGGGTTCCCCCCCCCCGCTTTAGCACTCAGCTAAATACAAGAGCGCTTACTTGCTCCAAAATAAAACAGTCTTAATTTGCTCATTGCAAATTTATGAGAGAGGATAAATTCCTTCTTTTTCTCAGCCGCTGACCTGACCTCTTTTACCAGGGACCACAAACCCACAGAGAACAAGGTCTACTGCTCGCTCCGCTCCTCAGCAGGTCAATGTCCTCGTTACGGAGGTAAAGAGGGCCACGACCACAGCTGGGTGCCTCCCTGTCCTGCTAAGAGCCGAGGTGGCTTGGATTCACCATCGCCCACGGAAGAAGGGTCAGCTCAGGGCTCAGGTACCGTGCGCCCAGGAGCGGTACCCGCAGGGGAGAGGCACTGCCAGGGAGCTGCCGCCTGCAGGGCTCCACGCTCTCCATCCTGCCAGGCACACTCACAAACCGGTACAAGAAGAGATTCTAGTCTGTTTTCAGTTGGTGTAAGCAATTCCCACCCCCTCTTCTTGCAAAAAGCACCAGCTCGGCGCTGCTCACAGCAGGGCAGGAGGTGCAGAGCCTGGGGCTCGGCAGGGCTTTCCCAGCAGCAGGGGAAGACAGGCTCTGCCGCCACAGCTGCCTCCCCAGCAGCGCTCGAACAAGGTGCAAACTGAGGTCGGCTCACGTCCCCTCCAGCCAGGTTCCTCAGGCTTTGAAAAGGCAACTCCCAACCCAAGTTCACAACCCAAAAGCATTTTACAAGTAGTTGTATTTCCAGTAATCAACAGCCAGCATCCATCCTGTGGAGTCCTGGAAACTGCATCTGAAGCTCTTTCTCTCCTTCTCTCTTCTTCCCTTGCGAGTTCCTTGATTTTTTAAATTACTACTGTTTTTATTTTGATTTCATGCATGCCTTGGAAGCCCTCAAGCTGGAATCCTGTGGTTCACAAGCAATACCCAGAGCACCATTCAATTATCTTCCTGTTTTCTTTTCTCTGATTTTGAGCGTTAGCACCCAAAAGCTGTCTCAGTGTAGAATGAGCTCAGCCCTTTATACTAAGGAGAAAGGATGGAAAAGTTTGAAAACAAGAAACAAACGAGATACGAGATGTTACCGAACCAAACTGCATGTCTAATCCTGCCCTCCTACAGCACCTTCCACACATCTATTTCTGTGCAAGGGCCACTAAGTGGCACAGAGATTAGTGCCAAATAAATTGATAAAACAACTAGCTACAGAAGACAAAAGTCACCTCTCCCCTCCTTCCCGAAAAGGTTTTGAAAACCCAATAAAAGGAAGCGATGCCAGAACTGTGCGAGGTTTCTGTCTCCACTCCCACTGTTACACAAATAATGTTTACCTGGTGTTGCAGGGAAAATCCCAGAGCAACATTCTTATATTTCATGATGGAAGAGCAATATTCTCTATTTAAAGATCTAGTAATAAAATCACAAAGTTAACTACTGGAGCTTCATCACACTGAATGTGACAGGCGTGCAGTGTCCCCTTGACTGTCAGTCCCTGTGCTGGAAGTCTTTGTGGAGCTGGAATTATGACGAGAGGAAGTCTGCGCTTCAGACAAGACAGTGAACTCAGACGCACAAAGTGCACCTCATTCTCAAGTCACTCTGACCACAGAGTTATTTCTCATCTCCAAAAATAAAGCTTGCAAGAACACGCCAAAATAAGTCAGTTGGTAGAAAACAATTTTGCTAATATAGTAAGGCTACGTGCATTATCTCCCTGTGAGCTACAGCTGGGTTTTTCCCCATCTCCAAAGTGTCCCTGACTGCAAGTCCCAGGGAAGCCACCAGGCAAATCCTACCTTGGAAACCAAACAGCAGAGGCACAAACTGGCCTGAAGTGTCCCCGCTGGCCAGTGACCCGCCTAGGATGTGCCAGCTCACAAAGGGCAAACAATTAGCCCCAGCTCGTAAACAGCACACGCTGACTGGAAACCATCCAGGGATGACAACCCGGGAGCCCCGGGATGCCCATGGCAGCACACAGCTGTGCCACCACTTTCCAGGGCAGAGCTGTGTTTTAAATCAATAAATCATGTTCTCATCTGATACAGATGCCATTATATTTATCCTCTTTATTTATCCCCTCCTTTTCCTGGGTTAAACCCAATGGAAAGCCAACCTCTGCCAGGTCATACATGCTTCCCACCTACCAGTCAGCCACAGTTCATCTACCCAGACCCACTTTTGAAGATGCTTCTAGCCCTCTGGCTGTCATGAAATACCCTGGACAACAGCTGCCCAGGAGCTCAGCCAAACAAATATTGTATTACCCCACAACGGCAGATTTTGTTTACAAAACAGCTTTACCCAGAAGGGATTTTGTAAACTTTACAAGCAAGATTCTTTATTGAAATTGTTACACAGACTCAAGAGCCTGCCCAGCGCCAGATGCCATGTCACCGCTGTGCTAAGGCAAAGGTGTAACCGAGCCAGGTTCCTACAAACCCCTTGTTAACCCAGTCTCAGAGTCGGCAGAGCACGCAGCAAAGCGGTGCCTCCGATACACCTTTTGTCTCCTCGGGCTCCATCCTTCAAGTGTAGAACAGGGGCCACCAGCCCTGTAAAGCTTTCCCAGAGGAAAGCCAGGTTCAGGTGCACTCACACAACTGCAGACGTGAGTCAGAGCACGTCACCCCTCTGCTCAGCCACAGGAACCACTCGCTGTTACCAGTCTGGGGCTCGCTGGGCCCCAGACACAAACGGTTGACGTGTACTGGGAAAGGTACACAGCACTGTCACACACAGACCTTTAAGGAGCGACTGGAAAGCACCTTGATGTCCTGGAACAACACTGATGCAGAAATGCAAGATAAACCCCTGACACACAGAAAATATCAATGGCCTCCACCTGCTCATGCATTTCCACGCGCGTGCTTTTTGAAGCCACCACATGCTGAAATCCAAGATGTTCTCAGACTGTGGTAACAAGGGACCTGAGAGCAAAAGGATAAAATGACTTCAGAGAGCACTATTTAAGTGGAAGTTTAGAAGTACAAAAAACTTGTGTGCGCAAAAAGTTCCCATTCCTGCACAAGTACAAGAGATTTATTTTGGTACTACCCAAGGACCACATTAAAGGCGGCCACGGGGAGATGTGAAAAGCAGGGAATGCAGAAGGAAAGGAAGAGAAAAACTTTGTGGGACCACCAGCACCAAGGGGAATCGTGCAAAAGCTTTCCTCCAAACATATTTCTGGGAACATGTAATGCTGGCACAGCACCAAGAGACAAGAGTTTATTAAGGGAAAGTTTTTGGATTCCTGATGAAGTCAGTGTAACAGCCACCATGGTTACAAACAGCCCACTGCAATGGGAAGCCAGCGCCTGCTCTGGAGTGGGGCCAAGGAAAAGCAGATCAACAGCTCGGGGTGGCAAGGGCAAACAGCAGGGACTCTGCGAGGGGAAACTCTACCCGCCAGAAAAGCTCCCATAGAGCTGCACGTGGACAACAGATACCAGAGACGAGAGCGTTCACCAGATATAATCCAGGGGATCCCCAGTTACTGCAGGGTCCCAGCTGCCTTGCGTGCCCCCTCTGTAAACCCATCGGCATCTGCCATCTGAAAGGAACCACCTTGCTGATAAAATACCGCCCTGAAAGACAGGAAATTCTTGCAAAGAGGAGAAGAGATACTGCTGCCACTAGTGACCTTTGAAGCCTCCTGCAGCTCCCTGGAAGCCATCTGGAACAACCAAAAGTGTGTCAGAAACCTCCTCCGAGCTGCAGGAATACCAGTGGTAACCAGTTAAGTAACCCACTGCCCCCTGAGGCAGAACAGCTTATGCACAAACAACCCACCCCCCAGCTAGACCCTCTCACAACCCACTTTTAGGATCCCTATGACCGTGACAACTTCTCAGCGTATTTACATCTTCAGAGGATGCTGTGATCCGCTATCCAGACGACCCGGCACTACCAGCAGTGACAACTCACACACTCCCTGCGTGCCAGCATGCACAACCACTGCTTCTCTTCAGCCCCATCTCCTCTCTACCGACCACCACCTTCAGACAACTACAGTTCTGCTGGCTCCAGCCCCGCTGTCCCTGCTCAGAGCAGAGGTGGCTCTGCAGTTCCCACAGTTCAGCTGCAGGAGCTGGAACACATCCTTACCCGCGCACCTGTAAAGAAGAACTAATAAAGATGCAATTGATGTCTTTGATAAATACAAACTAATCCCGGTAAGGTTCTTACAGTAATGGACACTCTAGACTTCGCACAGCTCGCTGGAAAACAGGTTTTTCACCTGACATTTTCAGGAAAGCCGGTGAGAAAAAAAGCACAGGACCTCAGTAACCCACCAGGGCAGACAAAGTTTTACCAGAGTCCTCAAAATGGCTCAACTAACACGCAGGGATCGCTCCAGCACTCACACGGAAGGAACAAAACCTTCCACGTGACAATGTTAACAGAAGCATCACCACTTCCAGGAAGAGGGATCGTGGTGTCCAACTCCTTACCTTGCTATCCAACTTCTTCATCGTCACCAGGTCCAAGGACTTGAGTGAGTGGCCGGTTGGGGTGATGAAGTACAGGCAGACGTGAATCCTCGTGTCATGGTAGTTGAAGAGAGACCGGCGGATTTTCAGCTCTTCTTGCAAATAGTTTTCAAACTGCGTATCAATGTACTCAACTATCGGCCTGTAACTAAAACCATACCATTAGCAACCTGGACCTCAAAATTAAACAGTTTGAAGGCTTAAGGAGTTCTCCTAGACATACCATGGTATCATTTAAAAAGTAGTTATAAGACTCAATTTAGCCTTTCAACAGGAAAAGTATGGCATTTACACACAGACCTTATAATCCAAAGGTTGCTGGAGTCTCCTGAGGCTGCACTGCAAAGCCTAAGGAGAGCATGGAAAGACGACTACTTCCACAAGCCAAGCTTTGCCCAGATCTCAGGGCTGAGCTATCTGGCTGTAGCAATGCAACAGGACCAAGGAGAGACCTCGGGAGTCCCAGAAAGGCTTTACCTGGGGCCTGAGCAAGATGTCTGTGTAATTAAATGAGATGGGTCCAGAGACACCGATCACTGCCAGAACAGGTAATTCCCACCCCTGCACTGAGGACAGCTTGTTAACTGCTGACGCCCCTGGAGGACACCATTCTCTGCTGGAAAGACCTCCTGTAACATCTCTTTTTGGCTTCTCACTCCACTCCCTCTACACTCAGCCCCCAGAACGAGAGCCCCTGCAGGGAGCCACTCCATGAACACCTCCTCTGCAACACCGCAAGCAGGACTGCAGGCGGTTCACGTCTGAGCATCAAAGGCAAGCCCAGAAATGCCAAGCAGATGGCACGAGACCTGCCTTTCGTCTTTATTTATCTGATCCCCAAATCCAACCGCATCCACAATTGTTAGCTTCAGGTGGACGTTGCTCTCCTGCAGGTCATAGGTCCGTGGCCGCAAGCGAACTGCGCTCTCATAGTGACTGGCTTCCTCCGTCTCAAATGTGGTATTGAAGAGGGTATTCATTAGTGTGGATTTCCCAATGCCGGTCTCACCTAGGAAGGAGAAATCATCAGCTCACTGCAGCGTGAATTTGTCACAGGTACTTCAAAGAACATTAATTACAGAGCAGAGCTAAATTATACTGTGAAAGGTTACTGCAAACTGCTTGTGGACAGACATATAATTGTGACAAAGGTAACCGCATTCTTGAAGGCCTCCCATGCTTCATGCAAAGCTACCGCAAAGCACTTCATCTCCCCAGTGAGGATCACACAGCACAGCAAAACATACTATTTTCCTTTCCATGTGCCCTGACTTTGCTTGGCATTCTGCACCAGGGAACCTGAGGAGAGCACAATTTTAGTAGAATCTTTGGAGTCTTCAGATGAGAAGGAATAAAACTCAGGTGCTCCTACTGACAAGGACCACCTGGGTGAGCTGTTGGCTGTCCCAAACACAGCGATGGCTCCAGGCACCACTGCAGACCAGCGCCAGGCAAGGGGTGTTTGGTGGGGAGGGGACAGGGAAGTCTGGCAGTGAGGTTTCCTCACTCCCTTCAGTGAGATTCCCGACTTTTAACAGGCTTCTCTGCCACCTCCTCTCCTTGCTTCATCTTGCCACAGAAGTCTCTGGGGACCTGCCTTTTTTGAGCGCGGAGACCCCTGTGAGGAGGGAATCCGGGGGCCTGTTTCAGTGCAGAGAAACAGGCAGGCAGCTCTGGACCTGCTCGGACAATTTGCTACCAGACTGAAAACCTCTTTTCGCAGCAGAAGAGACGCTGGATGAAGATTTCACTGTGCAGCTGAACTCTAGCCTGCCTGGAAGCCTTATAGCAGCTTGTCCCTCTTCCACAGCCTCGACCCTGTAGTCCCACATGTCCCATTAATAACTGTCGAAGGACTAAAGCCCATCCTGCTGTAACCCTTTCCCACTCCATCCACACAACAGCTACGCCCAAGTCGGCTCTGTGGCTCATTTGCTCTCTCCCCCTTCTGAAAAGCACCACAAGCTCCGCACAAGGCACTCGGTGAGCTGCAGAGATCTGGCTCGGTACACGCAAAGTGTCCAAGACGGTCCCGTTGCGCACAGACACGCCACAGACAGCATGTCTATGCTTTGAGATGATAGAGCCACCCGTGCAGCAAATAGAAATGGCCAAACTGGAGGAAATAAGCAACAAACTCTTCCGTCACACCAGGCAAGAGCTTCCACGGGCATCCAAACAGTCTCAGCGAGACACTGGCTGCCTGACAAGGAGCAAGAGGTGCTGCTCTGCCCTCAAAGCTCCAGCTGCACCGGCACATCTTCCAGCCCAGCCCAGGTGATGGTGTCTGCAACACAACCAGTTTCATCTCATATTGCTCTTGATTTTTGGACTTCCCCTTTAGTATTTCTGCTTTCTTCAAGGCTGCCCTGTTGCCCCATCATTCTTCATGCCAGACCAGCCAAGGAGAGACAAGAACACCGTTTTAGGGGAAAACACAGTGAAACCAATAGCAAAATGCTATATACACATCCGTGACACAGAGGCCAAAGCATGACAATGTTTTCAGAGGCCACCTTCCACAGTGCATTTTTACTGCAGACTTCAGCAGATCACTGTGCTGAAGCGGGGCACTTCCGAGGCATCTTCATCTTTCCAGTAGTAGAAAAAATTCTGCCAACTTGAACCTCTGAGATACACAGAGGGAAAGAACGTGGAGTCATGAGGTGACAGCAGAGAAACTTGGTAGGGAGAGAACAGTTCTTAGAGAACAAGTAGGGGCATGGGAAGCTTCCCATCTGTAGTCCCCCTGTTCCAACAGCCGTTGAAGGACACCTGGGATGCATCACAAAGCAAGCTCCATCCCAGAATATTTGGCTCACAGGCTGTCTGTGAGCCAGAAAGGCTCTGAACTGCTGCTCCTGGTAACGAAACGAGACCCTGACATGTTCCAGATTGGCCTTCAAGGGGCCCCATTGAAACTCCTCATTCACTACACACAGCCCTATGGGCCAAGGGAGTGAAGAGAGGCAAAATCCAAGGAAACAGTCTTCTACTCCCTGCTCGTTTCCCAGGCAGTCCATCGTGCCACACCTGCAGCATGGACGGCCTCCTGCTGAGTGCAGCCCCTCTCGCTGGACCCAGCCACCCCCCTGGAGCCCCACAGTGGACACGCCGATGGGAGAGCAGGAGGGCAAGCACGTTTCTGTCCGAGGCAGGTGCCATGCCTGCTGCTGCCAAGGGGTTGGGGCTTTTTCCTTCTTCAAACACCGCAGGTTCTGCTCTTCACCGAAGAATAAACACCCCATGGTGCTCAGAACAGGACACACACACATCACTTCCTACCAGCTACGGCTAAGAGCTGCGCAAGGGAATAAAAACAGCCCAGTGTTCTAGATGAATCCAACAGGAAAGCCATATGAAGAACTTGCTACTGATGCAAGCCACGTTCTCCTCTTCAGTTGCAGGCACAGTTGGGAGCAGGAACTGGCAACAGGGGTACAGAGGTTTTTTTCCTCTTGTCCAAAAAAAAAAAACGCGGTAATTTTTTCCAGCGTGTCACAAATGGTACGGCCAGATGAGAATGCAGGAGCATCCATTCTGGTGTCCCCAAGAACAACGCTAACTAAAACCATACTGCCTCTGCTGCAACTGCCCTTTTGCTAAGAAGCAAGTCTATGAAGTTCAACTGTGCTTTCAGCCGTGCTTTTTACTTGTGGCTGGACATGCAGAAGTGGCTTCGGTGTGGCCCAAGCACCTTGTGCAAGGTGGCAGGTTTCGCCGCACAGTCTGTACGCAGCCGTATCCTCTTCGGGCAGACCGAGGGCAGGGCCGGGCAGGGAGCAGCTGCCTCTGGACGCGTTTCTGCTGGTCTAGCAGGTCACAATACTTCAGACACAATACGAGAACCGGCCAAATTAAAATAATGCTCATTGCATCACTGGAAGGAGTTGGTTTCTAGTACTCTAGCCAGCACCGCCTGCTAGATCACATCAATACCAAAATTAAAAACCAAGAATATAATGAGGTTATTTTAAAGTCAGCCTCTCGCACCTGCTCACAATCTTCAAGACAAATACTTTACAATCAATAAAACCAGGGACGCTCCCTCTGCCTTTCCCAGCACAGAGAGGGTCATGCTTCAGGCCCCGGGGAGGGATCGAGCAGGCATGGCTCAGACACAAACCTCTCATCCCTAGCTTTGGGGGCTGACACGCAGAAACAACCGAGTTATAACCAGCAGCTCTCAGCTAACACATGCTCTGCCTGACGGCATCTACTTGGACACCATATTCTCCGAGAAGCTGCTCATCCCAGCCGCCCCAGTTTGCAAAGGGAAATATTCAACTTGCCACATACAGTCTTTCCTTATTCCTTCCTATGGCAAAGCTACTGAAGCAGAGGAGATGAGCAACATCTCACTGATTACGGAAATTCTTCTGGTTTGACTCACGAGGTGCAGCCACGCGGACCTCTCTGCGACTGCACCTGTAGCTCTGCTCAGTGCAGAGCTGGACAGTCCCACATCCATTTCCTCCCCCTCCCTCCTCACCAAAGGCAGAAAGTTCATATATTAAAGCTTTTCCCAAAACTCTCTCTAATTTTGGGCAATGAGTCTCCAACAGTCACTTCTGAAAGTCACAACTCAGAAACACAGAGTTCCAGAGAACTCAAGTTCACTGAAATGAAAACGTGTCTTTCAAAAGAGTTAGGCATTTCTGACTTGCTTAAAGTCGCCGCTGAGCCCCGTGGCACAGCAGGACACTCAAGAAATCCTGGTTCCAACCTCACCGCGCCACCAGCTCTGCCCATGTCCGTTTGCAGAGGACCGTGCTCACCCACACAGAGGATGTTGAAGCTGAAGCCTTGTGTGACCGACTTGCTGACCAGCTGGTCGGGGAGACTGTCGAAGCCGACATGGCCCCCCAGGGACAGGTTCCTCTTCTCTTCATTCTGGTAGGGAGAAACAGCCAGATTAGCAAACTGCACTGAGATGCCAAGTCAGATTGATGAGACGCACCATCGAGCCCGAGAAATAACCACCCTCCGGAGCACTTGCAGAGCCACCGACATAAACCCCGATGCTGCCACAAGAGCTTGTGTTTGGGCACGCCACAGCACAAACCCACCGACAGCCACCAACAACAGAAGAGAGAGGGACAAATACAGATCTTAACGGGGAATCGGGAGAATTAAGCTACCAGGCTACAAACAAAACACTAGCGTGAGCTCCAACAACACGCAGCTGGGAGAGATTAGCAAAGGAAAACCCACTACCACCATTGTGTAGTGGGTTTTAGCACTCATTTCTCCTCATCCTTTTTTATTTTACTTTCTTAAACCCTCCAGCACTGAATTCCGCTTGACAGACTCCGCATTTCCCCCTCCTTCAAGTATTTTTTTTTTCCCTTTGCTCTTGCCATAAGCAGCATGGTTCCATTCACTCACGCGTCCAGGGGTGCTGGTCGCACAGGCAGGGCAAGGAACCCTCTTGCTTTACCATCTGCCACCACACAGTTTTCCACCGTTGCTCTGCTGTTCCTGTTCCTGCCTCCCCCATATGCACTTTAGTTCCCCCTTCTGCCGCCTCCCTCCCCAGAGGAAGGGGACGCTGATCACCTGTACTAAGACAATACACATCCAAAGAGACAACAGGTCTATGCCCTGCCTTATACTGAAATACAGCCCGGATCTGCTGTAATTCCAGAACAGAGGAGCTGACAGCAGGGTCATTTCTGTTTCTAGTAGTTAAGAACAGGAGGATTTGGATTTGCACAAATATTTCAACAGATATTGCCACTTCTCTATGGAAACATGCGACGCTGTCCTAGCTCAGGGACCAGACCCCTGTCCCTGCAGCCCTCACGCACTGTTACCCTGCCATGGAGAAGCAAGGATACAGGATTTCAGAGCTGATTCATTCACCCTCACAGGTTCTTTGGTAAATCACTCTGTTTTTCTTAATCACCAGCACACAGTGGAAGATGAGGATGGGAAAAGTGTCTGCCCTTTGCTGGGCTCTGGCTCTTCTGTCTGTCCCTGACTATTCCGACTTAATGTCCCAGCACTAAGACTGTAAGACAAGAGCACACCCCGAGAAAAGCCTAAGCTGGCTCTCAAACTTCAAATTAACTCAAGAGGAAGATAAAAGAAATGACGTGATAAGCCTTCAGTATTCCTCTATGCCTGCTAAACAAAACACGAATCTTTGTTCAACTGCATTTCGAGTCAAAGCCTCCTTTAGTTCTGCCTTTGGTAGAATAAATATTCTCAGCTTTGCAAAATAAACCACTTAAATCACAAGAACAGCTGAAGCAGCTCCTATGCCTCATGTACAAACCTGCTGGCTGTCCTGGTTAGCATTTGTCACCAACTTCCCGATGCTTTTAGCCCAACACCCTCCCAAGGCACCCCCTGGACAGAAACACCACCGAATCGTAGCTGGGCTCCTGCAATCAATTCTGTTTTATCCCATCAGGATCGATTGCGCTCACTAAGCGGAAACAGCAATCATTTAAAGCTTTCCCGTGGGATAGATGGCATCAATTAAGGTTTTAACGTAGTCAAGAGTTTAGGTGAATTAAAAACGGCCCCTAAGACAGGGAAACCTCCCAGTTACGCTTTCTTCTGCTCATCTGCCACCACGCGGAGATGCTAAAGCTCAGACTAACACCTCTGCCGGGATGGGCCCCAGCTGCAGGACGATTTCCCAGCGCACAGGGAGAACAGGGAGTCCACACCGATCCGGGCAGCCCAACACTGAACCACGGATCTGGCACAGGATGGTGCAGCCGCACCACGAAGGGGAACTTGGACACACACGTGCCAGGAAAGGGCTCAGAGTTGTTCAGGTTTGGTTTTCCTGCTAAGGAGGGGACAGTCCGAGGCAGAGACATCCATCAGCAGAGCTCGGGGGGGTTCCCCGCACTCCCGGCCCCTCAGCCCGGGCTTCTCCTCCCCCCCAGCCCCCCCCGGGCCACCACCTCACAGAGCTCCAAATGCCAGTTCCCACCACCGCAATGCAGTGACAGCCCAGCAAGCCGTTCCCACAGAAAGTCCCCGAGCTTGACGGTTACACTTTGTGTCTTTTAATTTTAAATAATAAACAAAAACAAGCAAACAAAAACACAAACCAGAAGCCTGGGATGACATTTTGGAAGGGAAATAAATAAAGGCTGCCGATGGCTATGATTAGGCTGAGAGTGCCCGAGGCTGGGAAGAGGTTTCCAGGCAACAGGCAGCACCACTGCTCGGGATTTTAAAATAGGCTCCAGCTCGGCAAGGCTGCATTTTAAAATAGGCTCCAGCTAGGCAAGGCTACATTGAGAACTCAGTCATGCTCCGGCCAGAGGAAATCCAAAGGCGTTCGCACAGGGCTTTCTTTTTCTCTTATTTTTTTGGTGTTTGGTCCCTGTTCATTACGGGACAAGAATGCACTTACTCAAAACTGCTCACTGTCTCCTAAGGCTGCTAAACCAACGAGCCAAACTTCAGTGAAGTATTTTTGTCAGTGACCTTGAAATGCGCAGTTTGCTTTTATTTCTGTAAGCAGCGATAATAATCTGGTTCAAGTCCAAAACGCTGCTGATACCAAAGCAGAAACCCATTTGCTGTGCTCGCAGTGCGTTCAGCTGTCATTCACCCTCCAAAGGGATTTTGCTGTTGTTGCTGCGTTAGGACAAACAGCAGCAACAACTGCTGGAAAGTAGTAGGGCTGAAAAAAAAAAAGGAAAGAAACAAAAAAAAAAAAAAAGAAAAAAGTTTTCTCTGGTTTATTCTTTCTCTCCAACCCATTGGGCTTGCAAACTTGACAGCCTCGCGAACACAACTGATTTTTCTGCTCACTGGTGGTGTTTGGTGCATTGACCTGCCCTGCAGAGGAACCTACCCACCACCTTGATGAGCAACCACCGGCACTTCTTCCTGCATCCACCTGCAACTGATTTGTGAGTCTCACCCCCAATGACAAACACTTTTGGCCACCTCCTGCTTGCCCAGGGTAGCTCAAGGACAGCTTGACATGGTTCCCCTACCCGTAAAGACAACAAGGTCACATTCAACATTGAATTCTTTCCAGCAGAAGCAGCCAGCCTGCAAAGCTCAGCATAAATAATCAATCCAGAATACAAATGCTGCAATAAACGAGGGCAGCAGTAATGAAGCAATGCAGGGTTTCTTTGTTGTTTTTGTTTTAAACAAAAGCTAAGAATTTCAGGAGTTTTCCTGTGTTTGGTGCCAGGGATGCAGCTGCCCTGCAGGACAGGAGCAGGCAGATTACGTGGCAGAGCTGGATGGGATGGGCCATGGCGAGCGGCAGGCAGGAACCCAGCCCTGCCCTTTCCAGTTGCACTGGTCTCTGCAACACTCCCGCCCTCCCCAACGCCCGCTGAGAACTGGGTCCCTCATCTCACGGCCTGGAGAGATGACTCTCCTGCTTCTCACCAGGCGAGACCCCGTCCCAGGGCTGCAAATAACCACGGGGCAGCCAACCTTTCCTGAAACCCATTTATCATTTTGCAACATGATAATTAAGAGTTTGGGATGGCTCCGAGTGCAAACTCCCACCATAAATAGCCACTGCAGCCCTGAGCATCACTTCTTGGGTCACTAATGGCATCCTGGGAAGGGCAGCTACCAGGATTTTACTTGGAGCCTTTGAAGATGCTCTTTGAAGACCTTCTGTGCCTTGAGCTGATCTTCAGGGCTTGAAGCAGAGAGACAAGGGGATACTTTGTATTTTGAATCTGCAATTTGGTGGGAAACAAAACAGTCATCAGAAGGTCAGAGCAGAATTTATTAATCCAAAGTCCTTCAAACATTTTCACAGATGCTCTGGCCAGGCCAAGCAGCAGAGTCCGTCAACAGAATGGGCACACAAATGGCATCGGCTGCACGGCCACGGGAACAACAGCCATCCCAGAGGGAAATCGATCTTTGGCTCCGGTTCGACAGCTGTGTCACGGGACCCTTCTCCTGGCATGCAGGAGAAAAGCAGACGTGCCCTCGGTAGCACAGATGGCCACACTTAGCTGAGCACCACAAGAACCGAGAAGAAACCTCCAAACACGGTGCTTCAAATCTGCCGTAAGGGACCGGCCACCCCAGCTCGCAGCCACGCGCTGCTGGAGGCTGGGGATGCCCTTGGGATGCACGACGGCACGCTGGCTCGTTACACCAACACCAAGCTGCTCAGGGAACCAAAAACCAGCGTTTCAAACCCACATCAGCTTCCTAAGCCCATCCATGGTGGGGCCAGGCAGCGGGACCGGGGGGCTGGGAGGAAGCAGGGGGCAGCGTCGCTGCGGACCCGGGCAGCCGCGCTGCAGGCAGCTGACCACAAACCACATCCGCAGAAGATGATACGTTATTTGGCCCTTTATCACAAGTGAGACAAGAAATGGCAGAGAAAAACAACCAGAGAGAGCAAATCCAGATCTCTACAAGATCTACAAGAGTCAACGCAGTATTCACGTATTAATTAGGCTCTTCCTAGTAGACAGAGGGAATAAAGAAACCTGTGAGAAGTGGCACAGACTACAGCATCATCCAGTGTGCCTACGATCCTTTAAAAAAGAAAAATCTGATCACAGTTTCTGTTCTTCCAGTCTTTTCATGCTTCACCTCCAAATTAGCATCAGTTTCACTTTGCGTCATTGCATTTTTCAGCAACCTCTCCCTGGAAGAATGTCTTTATCGCTGCCTGCACAACCTGTGGGGGATGTGAGGAGCGAGGAGATCGGCTCCACATTCAGCTGCCCCTCAGCTGCGGAGTTTTCCAACTGGGGCTCCTGCGCAGAGCAGAGCAGCTCACTCTGCTTTTAGATGTGCTGCCCCTGTTCTTGCTTTCACACCAGGAGCAGCATGAACTGACTGGAATTTGGATATAAAAGACCATTCTGACATCAGTTGGTTAAAAAAAAAAAAAAAGAAAGAAAAAAGATATATCATCTTTCAGTTAATCTCAACAAGAAACGCTCTTTGGTGACGTACGCTTGCTTTTTCTGTTTGAGACAGCCCTCAGTTTTGTTCTCCTGAACAAAGCAGGTGAAAGCATATGGGTAAACAAAAGCATAATTAAATGCCACAATCATAAACGGCCACGTTTATTTTTTAAAATGATGATAATTTTTTTTTTTTTAAAAGAACTTGGCATGATGGGAGTTGTAATGTAAGTGTTGGGTCCTGCTACAGCAGACTCATTGTACAAGCAACGTGTGCATATGCCCTGTAAAACCAAAAGCAAAACCCAAAATCACATGGTTTAGCTGATAACAGCTAAACCATGACCTGAGTGAAGACTCGTGGTTTTATACCCGGGGGGACAGCACAGCACTTCTCCGTATCTACGTTGCCTTTTCCCATTTCTACAGCCCAACAAAACATGAGTGAGCAGGATGAACAACTGACATTTTCTGAGGCAGAACAGTGAGGGCCCACAGGGGAGAAGACAGGGGGAACTCCGTCCCTTCTTCTTTCTGCTAAATGAAAAGGGCGTACGCCTGAGCAACGACAGAGGGATCTGCTGCTCCCGAACACTCCCTCCGGCACCACCTTAGAATCACAGAATCACTCGGGTTGGAAGAGACCTTCAGGATCATCGAGTCCAACCATAAACCTATGCCAAAACCACCCCTAACCCATGTCCCTCAGCACCACGTCTGCCCGGCTTTTAAATACCTCCAGGGTCGGCGATTCCACCACCTCCCTGGGCAGCCTATGCCAATGCCCGATAACCCTTTCCGTAAAGAAGTTTTTCCTAATATCCCACCTAAACCTCCCCTGGCACAACTTGAGGCCGTTTCCTCTTGTCCTGTCACTTGTTCCTTGGGAGAAGAGACTGACCCCACCTGGCTATAACCTCCTTTCAGGGAGTTGTAGAGAGTGAGAAGGTCTCCCCTCAACCTCCTCTTCTCCAGGCTGAACAATCCCAACTCCCTCAGCCGCTCCTCAGGAGACTTGTTCTCCAGACCCCTCACCAGCTCCGTTGCCCTTCTCTGGACACGCTCCAGCCCCTCAATGTCTCTCCGATGCTGCGGTGCCCAAAACTGGACACAGCACTCGAGCTGCGGCCTCACCAGCGCTGAGTACAGGGGCACAGTCACTGCCCTGGCTTCTCCCTGGGCTGGCCCCGAGCTGTGGCCAGGCTGCAGCTTCCCAAACACCAACTCCGCTGGCGGGGGAGAGGCACGGCCGCTCGGACGAGAGCTCTCCTGTTCCAAGGGCTCACAGGCAGCAGCACTGCGGGTCCCTCTCTCTTCCCGGGCTCTTCCCATTGACTTTTTCCACAGGCGCTTATAAAATAGCGAGAGGCAAGAACACAACCTCCGCACAGCACTTTTCCACAGCGCTTCAATTCCCCCTACCGAGGCACACTTTTGTTTATAAATTCCTCCATCCTGGATGACACCTTGACCTCACACAATACCAAATCCCGCGGGACTCTGCAGCAGGGGTCCCCCCCCAAGCCCGGGACGGGTGCGTCACCCTCGCGCCCACATGCACTGTACAGCCCCGGCCATCCCCACGGTGCACCGTTTTGCTCGGCGGTAGCACAGGCAGACGTGGAGTCACGGCCCAGCGTGCCAGGCACCCTGCAAAGCGCCGACCACGGGCCGATCCTCTCCCTTCCAATTTACAATCAAATCAAAACAGAAAGATAACACCGCGCTCGCAGACAGATTGCAGCTCCCCGACCAGCGTGACTCAGAGACCAGCGCCAGGAAGAGCAAGAGGAAAGCTCCCACGGGCCCCGCTCCGCACGGCCGCAGCGCCTCTGGCAGCGCTCCCGTGGCGGGACGGAGCGGGCATCGCTCGGCAGGGGCCGGCTCGGCACCCGGCACAGCTGGGGACTGCTGTTAGTCACAAAGCAATGACTTCACCCTCTTGATTCCCCATCCACAATCCACCACCACAACAGGGCGTGCAACAGAAATTAATATGTATACCAGTGGGGTTTGCAGGATGTGATCCCTTCGTCTCCTGAATAGAAATGCATGGAATCAGGAAATTATTCGGTCCTGATGCAGGGAGTCTCATTTGCAGCTGAGCAGAGAATGGACTGAATGAGATCTGGCCGTTTATCAAATCCAAGCGGAGCAAGCTGGTCCCACGGACACGCTGACACATGCTGGCACCCCGAGCGGCCACGCCGCCGGCGTCGCCCGGCCCCTGGCAGCCTGGGAGCTCAGGCAGCAGGGAGAGTCGAACTGCCCACGAACCCACGGGACAGCGAGGTCTGCTTCAGGGTCCCGAGCCCAACCCCACAACCCTGCGATGCCGAGGGGGCCTCCCCCAAACACACGTTGCTGTGAAATGCCTTACAGAGGCGCTGGTAGTTTTGCTGCCGTTTCACAAGTAAACTGAGTCATGGAGCAGTTGAGTACTTGCCTAGAGACCTTTGGGCAAACAGCGTCGGAAGCCAAATTCAGCATCTTTGTCCAAGCAGGCACTCCCTGGGGCTTGGCCCAGTTTCTGGATCAATGCAGAAAAATCTGGCAAATCACCTCTCTCCGGAGATCCTACTCCACCTCTGAATACTGGCGCAACAAATGCCACTTGGCATTTGCAAAGAAGCAGCAGCGAGTACAGACTCAAGTTCGCGCAAAGAAAACATTTCTTTTGCCAAGCTCCGCAGCTGAGGGGCAGTAACAGCAGCACCACACCTGACGTCTGAAAAGCACCTCTATGGTGCTAGCAACATTCAAAACAGACACCGTCACACAGCAAAATATTATCTTTCTTGTAGTCACGGGCTACGGACTATTGGATGTATTACAGCACCAACAAGTGAGCTTGCACTTAGCAGTCTGCTAAGCAGAAGGGATGGCCCAAGAGAGGTAACGAGACCAGATTTGATGCTGTCCCGCAACGGTCAGAGGACGCTGAGCAGAGCAAGTCTTGGTGGAGGGTTTAGGCACGGTACACTTGACCTCATGCCTTGGTGCCTTCGGTACTGGAGCTGAAAGGAAGCGTGCTTTCAGCTGGGGCTGGCCAGTGGAGACCTCAGCACCTCTCAGGCTAAAGGTCTCACACCTAAATGCCACCTGATCTCAAGCAGATTTGCAAAGCGCAAGCACATACGCAGCTCTGAAGGTTTTCAGTTAATCTTAAGCATGTGCTCAAAATTCCAGATCCCCATTGTGGAGCATTCAATAACAGGCTGGGGGAAGAAGAATGGAAGAAAAAACCCCAAACCCTACAGAGATCATTTTAGACATGGGGTTTATGCCGATTTACCACTTGCTGTACAATGGGAACCTGCTGTGCTTCAGCTCTGCTGCTAGCCCTCGCTCCGGTCGGCTCCCAGTGGCACGTGGCCAGTCAAACAGGACACATCCCGGATGGCGGGAGCAGCCCTGCCTTGGCTGTGCCCGTGCAGGGAGGGCAACAGCGTTCTCCCCACGGGGGCAGCCCTAAGGGACTGTACGCAGCAACACTACGGTACCGAACACTGCTCTTCCCTCCAGCAACGGCAGGGCAAAGCCCCAGCGGCCTTCACTTCCTTCTCTTTCCCAACGCGCAGCGTGCCGGAGCCCAGCCGCGTCCAAGCCAGCCCCCCACGTACGGTGCACCATTTCAGCCAGTCATCTCCACTTGCCTCATGCTCACAAGCTCCCAGCCCGCACCGCAGTCTCCCCCAGTAAAAACCTTACACTAAAAAAACCCACAATTTCCAGCCCCTCTTTAAACCGCTCTCCTAAGAATGCCAAGAATTTTCCCAGACACTCAAGCCTTTATTCATATCCCTCCCGGCTCCCAGCTGCACTCCAGGCAGGCAAAAACATCACTGAAGAAATCAGATATGGAGTCACCACCGAGACACGCCAAATAAAAATGAAAGCCACTCTACACTACAGAGGCAAGACAACCCAAAAGCTGAAGTTCTCTCCTGCAGGGCGAACTGGAGGTGACGTTGCCTGAAGTGATGCCTTCCTTGCAAACTTTTGGACTCATTTTTAAGAGCTATTCATCAACCCTGAGACCGGCGAGGGCACTGCGAAGAGCAAGGCTCAGCATTTGGCACACCAAAAATTAAAAATAATAAAAAAAAAATATAAAAATCATCGTTCCAGTCCTAATGTTTCACAAAGTCCCCTACGCCCCAGACTAGTGGTGGGGAAGAGAACGCTGTGCTGCACATCTGGGAAAACCCAGCGTGCTGAACAGGCGCTGTAGCCACCCACCCATAAGAAGGTGGACAGGGATTCAAGTGACAAAGCAAAGCTCCTTTTAAGGGAGGAAACTCCTTCGGCAAACTCCTTAATTGCTTTCCTGTACCCAAGCTACTGGTGCCAAAAGGGTGTTTTGATTCCTGAGGCACACCTTGTACTGACATCCCAGCAACACGCCAGACGCCGAGCGCTCCCAGCAGCGAGCCGGGAGCAGGGATGTGCACACCCAGCGTATTCCCCTTCCACACCAGCCTCCCTGCTTTGACGCTGGCAAGCAAACTGCTGAACTCCAGGCACTGCTTCCAGCTCTCCCTCAGTCTCCGCAGCCTTTCCTCCTTAAAAAAACCACACCACCGCCACCACACCAAAAAACCCCAACAAAACACAAAATAAAAAACCTACACACATCTACAGAGTCAAATGAATTGGCATGGGCTTAAAACATCCGGTTTTGCCGACTTTCAGAGCTCAGTTTGAAGGGAGAGTAAAGCTTCTCATCTCTTCTCATACAACACACATCCAAGATGATATTCACAACCTGTGAATGCAACATCAGTTTTAATGTTCTGCAAACAAACTGACTGTTTCTGGCTTAAATTCCTCTCTGACTCTCTACACTAAAAGCAAAATTCCCACATCCTTCCTTTTCTTAAGCCGTTATTGACTTATTTCCCTATGACATTTATGAAGCCTAATTAATTAATTGTGAGGTCTTTCTTAATTAAGAAAGGATTAAACACGCGTTTTGTCCCTATCACAAGCCCTGGACGAGAGTTTACCAAGGAGCAAAACAGGATTTGCCGGGCATTATGCACAGTGTTTTGCAAACATGCATGTTGCCTTTGAGAATAAGGAAAGTTGGTTAAAACAGAGAAAACTATGGAACCAAAAATGAGAGACATTTCCTCCAAAATGACCTTAAAGGATGAGAAAGTTCAGCTTTTCGTCAGCCTGAGAATTCCATCCCCCATGAGCTATGCAAAACCAAGAAAGCGAAGTCCAAAACACAAACATAACTCTTCCTTCAGTCTGTTGAAAAGGAACCCAAAACGCAGACAAACAAGAACACACAAGACTACCCCAGTTTGTTTCTTTTCAAAATTATTTTTTTCAGAAGGTGCTGAGGCTTTTAGTTTAATGGAATTTTACAATTAACCCCGAGAAGAGGCTAATCTTATCACCTTATCTAGTAAGAGACTTTCCCAAGCTCACCCAAGGCAGCAGATGCATTCCCAGCTTGCACTCAGCTGACCTGGCCAGCAGGACCATCCCGTCCCCACCATCCTGCCACCAGGAAGAGGAGGAGACACCTGGCACATACAAATGGCCGTGGGACGAAGCCAGGAGGGCAGCCGAGTGCCCACCCCTGCGGAGCAGCATGGAGAAGGCTCGCGGCAGTTTAAAAGAAATGTCGAAGAGGGAAAAGGGATCTGGATCCCCATCATGCCAAACAAGCCACGCTGGATATCAGCCACCGGGATTATTTGGTTTAGTTACCACTTAAAATAAACATAGCTAATTCCCACATACGTTTCCAGAATTTATTGCCCGCTTACAATAAATACTATTATTCAGTATATTTTTAGACAAGGGAACAGAGATACAATGGGAACTCAAGAGTTTTGGACACCACTGTGTGCTTTTCCCCCCGCCGTTTGCCTTATGCAGCCATCTTGCAGCATCTCCACAAACAGCACTTCCAGCTCCTGGACAAATCTCCTTGGGATGCTGCCTGGAAGACAGCAGAAAGAGAAGTTTTACATAGCGCAGCCACTCAGCTCCAAGAGCTAAACCAGATTCATCATGCTAATAAGCTGACGGCTGTATATCTTATTAACACATGCCTCCAAAACGCCCCAAAGTGCATTAGCACAGAATACCTTTAATCTGAAGACTCGAGGCAACAGAAAAGGAAAAGAAAACCTCTCTCTGAAAAAAAGTATATAGCAAAAAGATAAGCTGAAAGAGCTCTCCATTCTGTATGAAACTACGGAATAAACCTATGTTCACCAATACGAGCTGGAAACATCTTTGCTGCAGGAGACAGGGGAAGGAGAGCGTTCCTGGGAGGCTGGCTCCGGCAGCCCCTTTTCAGGCAACCTTTCTACTGTGGCAGAGCTGAAAGCCAGGATCAACTGGGATTAGGATCCAAGGCCTGGAGCAGCCTGCCGTAAGCGGGTCTGGACCAGAGACCCAGCAATGTCACTCTGACCCGAGCTGCCCCGCCACCACAGTGCTGCCCCACGCACACCAGGCACCTGCAGGAATATTAAAATATATATATATACACACACATCTCTGCTATTTAACACCGCACAGTCAGTCTCCTCTCCCAGCGACTGACCTGAGCACCCTCGCCTGCTGCTGTGGGAAGGTTTGATTTTCCAGCGTGACCACCACAAGCCCCGGGAACGCGCTTCACACCAGCCCAGGGACAAGGCATGCCTGCACAGTCCTTACGGGCAGACACGAACTCAGCCGAGCAGAAGCCAAGGGACGTGTCCTGCCTCTCTGTTACGGCAAGAGCCAGCCGAAACGCTCGGTGCCTGTGGAGGACTCTGGATGCATTCCCCGCATGTTTCCTCACACACGTAATGCGGCGGTGGCACAGATGCATCGCAGCACCTCACGCAGCGGCGAGGGGAGGACGGGAGCAGCCCCGAGTGCCTCCATGGAAATCCAGCCCAGGCTCTCTCGCGCCGCGGCTCCCGGCGACAATCTGGTTTTGAGGCAGCGCGAGCCAGAGAGGGCAAGCGCCCGGAGGCAGGGTGCTCCATGGGAACCTCGCTGGAGCTGTCTGACATCTCTAGAATCTCATGTGTGTGGGAGACGGACGCTTTCTGGCTTCGCAAAGGAATCCGAACATCTAAACAAAGTGGTGCCTCCGCAACCCCGACCCCATCCAGGGGCACTGGCCGGCCCGCAAGCCAAGACCAGCGGCTGGGGATGCGTCGGAGACGGCTGCGGTTTGCACTGACGCTGCACTCCCCCAGCCCTCTGAAAGCCTCCACTGTCACCCCATTCCGCAGGGTGCGGATTCCCTGTCCAGCTCCACCTTTTGCATCCACATGTCACAAGCTGGAGGCGAGCACGGCTGCTCACACCGGAGAAGAGACTCTGGAAGGAAAGCACATGGCTGGGACTGAGGAGAAGCAGCGCCTTTGGGATTTTTTCCCCTCTCACTTGAGCTGCTCTGGGAGCAGAGATGGGCTCTCCTACCCACTTGACACTTCTACGATACACAAATACAAATGCAAAGCTTCAGGTATAAGCTCAAAGCTCACTGCAGCTACATAGACATGGGGAAGGGGAGAAAGGTGTGAACACACAGGCCCCACCTCATCAAAGCACAAATACGGGACAGGACAACATCATTTCTAAGGGTTGCAGCTAACCTGAAACAAGCAGGGCAGCTTCTCCCATCCACAGCCTAAGATGCGCCCCGGACACGTTCTGAATAACCAAAGTTAATCCCATAAACGTGCCCCTACCCCACACAGGCGGGGTGGAATCAGCGTGCCCACGCCCTGCGTGTCTCCCTCAGTCCCATGGCCGCCCAAATTCCTCCTCTTAGTTGCACAACCCAGGAAAAGCCATTTCAGCATCGTGCCATCCCTTCCCCTCCCAACCTCCGAGCCAAAGGAGCATGAGAAGGAAAGGAGATGAGCGTGACCCCCCTCCTGCAGACAGACAAACAGCCCAGTCCCCGGAGCGCTCCGTTCGAGCGGTGCCTCGAGACGATGGGACTGGGGACAGCGGGGGCACTCGGAGACAGGGCTGCGCCTCTCCCCGCAGCTGGCGACAGCACTGGTATTCTGCTACAGAAGATAATATTTAGGGAGCTTTCGGCCTTCCCAGCAACGCTGGAGACTGGCTGACAGCTGCCACCACAGCACTGACGACGAGCCCTGACACCACGCCGGCCTCCTGAAAGGGAGTTATTCTTCAGGCTTTCATTTGTTTTGCCGATGCAGAGGGCACACACGGCTTCAGCATTTGCCAGCTCACGTCCTTCCACCCACCGCCTGGGCGCTCGCTGCGATTACGAGCGGGTAAGAGCAGCTCTGGAGCTCCCACGCAGAACAACATGTTGCATCTCTGCTGCAAGAGGAAGAGATGCTCCGGATTCACCGACAGCAACAGCACCACAGCGGGAAAGGAAGGGAAAAAAACACAACACCACACCACAAAACCCCCCCCCCACCACCCTAAAAAGTCTTTTTCTGGGCAACATTTGTTCCCAGCGCATACATTCAAAATAAGTGTTTAACTGCGACGGAATGTGGTTGAGCTAATTGGTCCTGCGGTTGAAACAGTCAGAGCTGGCTTCCTGTACGAGCACAGGCGAGCCTCCCGGGGAGGGATCGCAGGGCTCGGAGATGCAACCACCAATTTGTCTCCTCCAGTGGAAAACCATTTTCCCCATCCCTCCTTCCCAAAAAAGCATACGCTACAGGCAGAAGAGTTGGCCAGGGCAGGGAGGGAAAGGGCTGCTCCCGCTGGGCCCGCTTCCTGGTGCACGTTACCAGCCTGGAGAAAAATCTGTCACTTCTGTTCCACCCTGCATGGGGGATCGCTTGAGTTTTTCCAGGCTAAAGGTAAAATAATTGAACGACAAAAACAGACAAGGAAATTTAACCCTGGAACTTCCAAGAGGTGCTGCTGGCTGGGCAAAAAACAGGGCAGGAGGAATGTCTGAATCCAAACAAACCCCACTTTCCCCTGGAATTGAGCCATGGAAACGTTTTCCTTGAGAGTTTGATTAAAAGAAAACGTAAGCCCTGTGCTTAGGACCTGCAGTGATTAAGTCTTCTGGCAATGGCTCTGCCCCAGCCACGGTAGGCAGAGCTGTTCCGAGACCGCTCCTCATCCCACCTTCCCCGGACTGAGGCAGAAGGTGTATCCCTGGCCCCTCACGCGGAGCAGCGGCTTCGGGCTGCGCAGTCGGTGAGATAAAACATGGGCTTAGAGAAAACAGCAGCAGCAGCACCTGAAGTTTATCACAGCCCAGGCAGCCACGGCAGCGCCAGGCACAGTTCAAAGGTCCCTCTCCTCCCACAGGGCCGGGAGCGGGTCACGAGGAGGCAGAGGGTGCAAACAGGTAACGCTGCCACCAGGCTACCAAACTGGCCAGGACCCCCCAGCTCAGCAGCTCATTGCGACAAAAAAACCCCCAAACCCATTGTCTCTTTCCAGCAAGGAAGATGCTGTTCAGCTTTCCTCTGTATAAAGCGGCATTTTTTCTGGTAAAATCTTCTAAGCAGCATTAATTTATAGTGAAGGTACCGGTAACAGCCCAGCTATCAATCACTGACACGAAGGGGCATCTCCTCAGGGCTGCATGTAGACAGCGCCCCCCGCGAACACAGCTCACACCCCACTACGTGCAGGCATCCAGGGCGTTCTGCACCGGGCCTCGCCATTCCCAAATCCCCCGTCCGCGCACAACGTCACGGCAGGCACGCAATGCAATCAGCCACGGCATTTCCAAGACTTATGGCATAATGGTAAATTCTTAGCTCAGCCCAATCTTTAGGCTGAGGACAGCGGCTCCTCCTCGCATCCGCGTGTCCGAGAGCACCTGCCTAGTTCAGAGACCGAGCAGCTGCCTTTGCAGCTCCACATCAGACAACGGGTTAACGCAGATTGTTTGGTGACAGCACTGCAGGAGGTCGATAGGTTTTATTTAAAAAGAGAGAAAGCAACAGATTCGGATGCTTGAAAAAGCCTCTCAGAAGCAAAACAGTCTTGCAGTCTCGGTCTCGCATCTCATCCCATTTATTCTCCTACGCATCTCCAGTCGCTTCTCTGACACTTCTTCTCCTTCCAGCGTTTCTAGCTTCCTCCAGAGCTTCTGCATTTTCCTGCTGCATTTCACACACTTTCTGGCTTCCGCTTGCATGTGGTGGTTGGGCTGTTTCCCGCTCAACATACCAACATCTCTGCTAACACTGCCAGCGTCTGCTCCAGCACACAGTCGGCACACGTGCTGGCTCAGCACTGGCCAGAACAGCCCATGGAGAAGCTCTGATGACAAATTAAAGTATTTCGTAATTGAACCAAACTTTATCAGCTTTCTTTCCACCCTGGTGGTAAGTGTAATGAAGACAACTGACCTCAGGTACCTAGAAGCGATGCCCGCGGCCCGAGCGCTGAACACAGCGGCAGTGAGCCACTTTCTCAGGGCAGAGAGCAGAAAACTTCAGTTTCCAGGAGCTGAAGCCAATCTCACAAGCGCCACGTTCACAAAAACAAAGGCGGTCTTGAGCACCGCTGGTGTGATTCTGCTGCCTTCGAGCAGATTTCTATGGGAGAGTTTCCTTTCATTTGCTGCCGTTGTTCATTTCCAACAGCAGCACTTCAAGGGAACTTTATTGTGCTGGAGACAGAGGCATTCTGGAGGACTGTACAAGGGAAGCATGCATCTGGGGAGCTTTGGAAACACATTATCCAAACTACACTAAGGGTCACTACATTCCAGGATGTCAGTGTCAGCTGGGCACTTATAAATAGCTTCACCAATCCGAACAGCATGATCTACTGCATATCAAAAACCTCCTTCAGAGGCTTTTCCAACATTACTTCCCACTGCAGATACAAATAGCTGATAAAAATAAACGAATTTATCATCACCTCTTTCTTGGCAGTAATGAGCTACTTGCACCCAGACTTTATGTTCAGGAAACAGAGACACAGTGATATAAAGCGGCACCAAGAAAGCTGTAAACCCCGCAGAAAGAACAACTCGGAACACCTTCATCATGAGGTTTCCACGATACCGCTGGAAGAACAGCATCAGAGCGGAGACGTGCAGCGAGGATACAGGAAACAGCAGCTGGGACAGTCCTCAGCCCTGCATCGAATGGAAACGAGATGCTTCTCTCCCACCCGCTTTGGCCAGATCCGTGGTTCCAGGCAAAAGGCAAACTGGTCCAAAGATCTACTGGGCCTGCAGATCCCTATAAACTCACCCCAGCTCCCTGCACAAAGTAAGCAGATTTCCTCCTAATGGAGTTGGGCATTAAAGTAATGTTGGAGCCCAGCCATTCTGGTGCCCAAATGAGAGCCAAGCACCTTTGGCAACTTCCCCCCCCCCCTTTCTTTTTTTAAATAAAAGCGACAGAGTATTGACGCAAGTACACCAAGCATTCAAGTACCCACACCAAAGAATGCAAGATTAAGTTTAATTTCCTCCTGGACTAGGCAATATTTTAGGTTCCTGTAACACCTATGAAAACCTGCAGAGGCATACCAAATAAACATTAAAAGTATTTACATATGATACGAACGCAGAAAGGATTGCAGTGGGACAGCTAGGGTGTTTCCATTCCCTGCCACCGAGGCTTTACCTTAATCCCCTCTCCCCAGCCTCTAGAAGCATTCGCTTTCTTAAATAAGAGCCCACAATCGATTTTCCTTTATGCAAGTTTTAAGTAAGTTACAGTCTTGCAAACTCATTCTTGAGCTGGAAACTTTTGGGCCAGGATTCAAAGAAACGAAGCAGAGTTTGAGATTCTTGGCAATAAGTAGCTTGCAGAGAAAACAGTAGCGGGGACTTGTTTGTGCTCAAACGGCATGCCTATAATTCAGACAACCACCGCTGCTGTTCCCATTTATTTAGCAATATCACACCAGACATTTTTGACTTTGGAGAGCTCTGCTATTTAATGTGGTAAAAACGTTTTTAGCTCTGAAAGGCTGCAAGACGCATCATCGAGCTGTTTCATCGGAACAGCCTTCCAACAACAACAAAAAAAACTCATGCCTTAGACAAAGAATAGTTTGAAGCCGACACAGATTTTAGCCAGATTGACTTCCGACAGCAGTTATACAACATGTGAGCCACAGAGCGGTGCAGGGGTCACGCTCCATGTTTGCCGTACGGCGTTCTCCACGCCTCGCCGGGGAGGCCGGGCAGGCTCCGGGCTCTGCTTCGCCCGCGTCCGGCGCAGTGTCCCCCGCACCCCGTTAAGTTACCGGCTGTTCCAGTGTTCGGGCACCGGCGGTGTGTCCCCAGTCCCCGTTTAGGAAGGGCCGACCCCGTTTCTTTGCACCCCTCGCCGGGGGGACTCCGTGCCCGCAGGCACAGGGATGCCGGGGGCTCTTTGGCAGCGCCCTGGACGCCCGGGGAGGGGTCGCCAAAGGTTTTCCCTACCGGTTTCAGCACCAGCCCGAGCACCGGGGCCTCGCAGCCCTCCCGCCCCCGGCAGGACCCTCCCGGCCGAGGACACCGGCTTCGCCCTCTCCAACCCCCCGCCCCCGGCCTCCTCCCGGCCCCGCTGGCGGCGGGCGGCATCCCCTGGCCCGGCCGCCGGCTCCCCGTTTTATTTATTCCCCCACCTCCAGGGAGGGAAGAACTCGGCCCCACAGGCCGGTGGTTTCCCGCGGGGGAAGCGCGGCCGCTGCTCACCGAGAAGCGCTCCAGGTCGGTGGCGGCCATGGCCGGGGCTGGCGCGGCGCCGGCGGCGGGAGCGCGGCTCTCCCCGCCGCGGGTGGATGCGGCTGAATGGATCCAATATGGCCACTTCCTGGAAACTCCCCTCCGCCGCGCCGCCCGCCNCCCTCCCCCCCCCCCCCCGCCGCGGCCCCCGCCCGACGGAACGACCGACCAACCGACGGACCGACCGACCGACCGGGGGACGGGCACCGGCACCGACCGGGGGCGGGGGGCCGGGCTGAAGCCAGCCCGCTGCTGGCCCGGCCCCTTCCCTCCCTCCCGCCTCCTGCCGCAGGAGGGGAGCGGGGCCGGGGGAGGCCCCGGTGGTCCCCGGGCCGGGGCTGGGCTGCCGGCGGGGCTCGGGGTGCGCCTGCCCGCGGCG
>VZSF01008232.1:162645-215034 GCA_013398295.1 Chionis minor
CGGCGGGGTGCCCCTGCCCGCCGGCACCGGGGGGTCCCGGCGGGAGCCGCCCCCCAAGCCCTGCATGCTGCCGGTGCGCTGCGTGCCGCCCCCTGCCGCCGCCGCCGCCCCGGGGCCGCCTGAGGAGCCGGGGTCCCCCTTGTCGCCCCCGGAGGAGGAGGCCGGGTCCCGCTCGCCGGGCCTGCGGCGGGGGCCCAAGAACCACCGGCTCAGCGAGGAGGTGGCGGCGGTGCCGCTGGAGGAGGCCGAGCACCAGTGGCTGGTGATGGCGGCGGGCGGGCAGTGGAGCCAGCAGCTCCACGGGCTGCTCCTGGGCGACGCCAGCTTGGCGGCCCGCAGGGACTTCATCTCGGGCTTCACCGCCCTGCACTGGGCCGCCAAGAGCGGCAACTGCGACATGGTGACAAACATCATCAGGACGGCCGAGAAGGGGGGAACCCGCGTCAACGTGGACGCCAGGTCACACAGCGGCTACACGGCGCTCCACCTGGCCGCCATACACGGCCAGGAGAAGGTCATCACCATGCTGGTCTACAGCTACCACGCCAAGATCGACCTGAGGGACTACAGCGGGAAGAAGCCGCACCAGTACTTGAAGGAAGGGACGTCCTCTGCGGTCAGGCGCTTGCTGGGGGACCCCAGCCTTGCCCACAACACGGAGCCTTCTGCGCCCATCAAGAAGTCCACGAAGCTCGCGGCTTCAATCTTGAGCTCTACCAGCACTTTTCTGGGGGTCATATCCGATGACATGGCTTTCTACGATCTCACCAAAGGTTTAAGGAAGCCCTCGTCCTTAAACAAGCTCCTGGCTGCCACTACGGGCCCGAGGAGGAAGCCAAAGACCAGAGGGGGCTTCCCTTCATATTCCTCCCTCTCCGAGGTAACGGAGGAGGAGGAAGAGGAGGTCGTCGTGAAACGCAGACCTGTTTCTGAGCTGTTCTTTGGCCACTAGCCTCTGCCTTCCTCAGGTCAAAATTGTTTAAAAATGTGACCGGGGTCTTGATTTTTCTCGTGCAGAAGCAGCTTGGGTTTCTTCTCTCCGTGTCTGTCTCTGGATGTTAACTGAATCAGTGGTAGGGTCCAAAGGCCACTGGATGAAACCCAGCTCACAGACACCTGTGGAAAGGGAGTTGCCCAGGGAGTGCTGTGAACGCTGTGTGTACCGTCATGCTGATGTGTTGGCGGTGACCGCAGACTTTATACTCAATGGTCAAAAACCTGAAACGACTTCTGTGTGTGGACAGGTTAAAATGCTTAAGGTACAGCCTTGATCTGTGTTCCTTGGTTGGAGAGCAAAAGTAAGGTAAAGAATTGCATTTTCTACACTGTGAACAGCAAGCTGGTAGCTGGCTATCTTAACACGGCTTGTTATATAGCAGGCTTAAATTATTAGAGGAGAGATGCATAGTTTTCTATGATGTTTCTGATTATTTTGGTAACAGAAGAGGAATATTTCTATTTAAAAAAAATTGTGTACTTTTTCAAAACAAAGTTTCTTGCTATCAGAAATACTAAGATAACAATCTCAATTGCTGCCTAAAGCATTTTATTAGATGAACAGGTTTAAAAAAAATAAACCCCCAACCCTCAGCACTGAAGTCGCTGCGACCTGTCTACCTCAGTTTGAAAGCTAGGTTAACATTTTAAATTTTCTTCTCTCTTCCGGAAAGGCTTTTTGTCCAGGCGGTACTAGCCACGTGTTTTGATGATACTGTGAACATTTAAACTTGACTATAGTTCAATCACTTAATCTGAATTAAAACGTTGTTGATATTTGATAGTGAAAAACAGAACTGAAAAACGGAACTGAAAAGCTGAGAATCGGATCCTGCAGAGTTTCTGAGTAGCCAACTGGAAACAAAAGTTAGGCTTGTATGTCTGATTCTTTTTATTTAAACCTTGACCTATTTAAAATAAATGTTTGTAAAAAATGGGGCTTTATGTTATGTTAGGTGTTTCATGATAGAATGTCTGCATGAGCTCTTAAAGCAATGTTTATCTCAACAGCATGAATCATTGACCTAAAACTAACTCTTCTTCTTTTATATTATAAAGATAATTGTTCTATATATAGAACTACACGTAGCTCCAAAAAGCATGCTAACTGCAGGTTAAGTAATACGTTTGCAGTGAGATTATTATTTTTTTAATTACTGCTTGGTTAAAGTTAATGTGAAGAGGCAGAGCTAAGAACAGAAACTGTCCGGCGCATGAGGCCAGTCTGCTAAACCATCAGGTTTTCTCTAAAAATGTAACTAAAAGACCTGTATAATTCAGAGGTGACAAAGGTGATGGCAATACTGCCCTTGCTCTGCTTTTCAGCCCCATCAGGTGTTTTCGGTTTCCACGCTGAAACACTTGTTTGCATGCTTTGCCATTCTTTCCAAGTCAGTGACTTCAGGAATGTTTTTTTTTTCAACCTTGAATTAAGCCTAGTACTTCTAATTGGCTGTAATTGGCTTCCCGCTAATGCTGGCGAGGAATGCCGTAGGACTGCGCTGAAGGGGGAGGCACTACCCTCTCTTACTTTCAAACCCTCTCCGTGGAGTTGGTGACATTCACTGCCAGCGTCACCAGCGATTGCAGAGGGGTCTCATCCACCTGCTTTCAGAAGACAGTGGATTATTCTGCACCAGGCTGCTTCCGTATTGAACTAATTAAGTTGTAAACAAACGTTAGTGATCAAGCACCTCATGACTTCTATATCTGGAGTAGGGTTTAAAAAAAAATCCTATTTGCACCATGGCTGTTGGTGTGACCATTGACCAGTGCGGTCATTTGAAACCCTGATCTGTGCTGCACTGTCAGCTCGCAGAGTTCCAGAAAGAAAACATCTTGTTGCTCTGTTTTAAAAAGTCTTTCCAAGTTTATTGCCATTAAACACTTTTTTCTGTATTTTCTGAAACCAGAGAAGCATGCATGTGTGTTTGTGTTACACCTGAGGCGCTGGCAGGACTGATGCTGCTTCGTAAAAGTGGTCTGTTTGTGTGAATTGGAAATCACTCTCCCGTTTGACTTGGCCTTATTGAGAAGACTGCTCATTAGTTATGGAGATAAGCTTGATACCTGTTCAGATCACATAGCTGAATTTTTAGTGATAATTCTGAGTAAAACCTACTTGAGTCACAGGCAAGGTTCCAGAATGGAGTATTTTCTGTTTTTTAAAAAAAAACAAACACAAAACCCCCCAACTGACCAACCTGTAAAGCGTGGCTATGGTTTCAACGTCAGGTAAGTAGGGAGAAGGTTTCCTTGCTCCTGTACTGTTGTGTCAAAGGAAAAGCACGAAGTCATGGCTGAGATAAGACTTCATTGCAACATGGATCATCAAGGAGATTCTGCGCTACTCCTTCCTTGGAGGCATCGCAGCGATGAGCCAGAAAAATGCCCAGCGACAACAACAGAGCCCTGGTCCAGGCACCATTCCCTGGGGAGGTGCCGGGAGGCTCCGCAGGGAAGTTGCAGCACAAAGGTGGGGAACTCACAAGGTCGGGTGCCGTGGGTGGGGTGGGCCAGGCCCTGCCAACAAGTCTTTGTGGTGACTCAGCTCATTCCTCCTCCCTGTTGAGCAAATTAAGGAACAGATAGTATTTAGGCAGGCTGTGATTAGTCTGCCCAGCGCTGGATGACTTCAGGTGCAAATAAATACTGAGAGGTATTGAGAATGCACTGCAGCGATCTTACAAAAATACACATCGCCTTTAGTTTGAAGTAAAACCAGTCTGTCAGCCCCGCTGGGTTTTGCTTTTGTGCGTTGCCGTTTACGCTGTGGAAGGGACGCTGTAGGACATCATGGGACTGTTTTCCTGGAAGAGACTAAGGCTGGGACTGTTCAGTGAATCCCCCAGCTTCATAGATTCTCCTTAATTTCACTCTTTGAGTTAGTTTCAGCCAAAGCCAGCTGAGCGCAGCAGGATTGTCACGAGAGCTGTGACGTTGAGCATGGACCTTCTCACAAGCGGCAGAGCTGAGAGGAGGACTGCGGGGCAGAGCCGCGCGCCACGGGGCTGGGCCAGCTGCCTTTTGAACCCCTTGAACCTTTTGAACTGGAGCAGGGAGCTGCCTTCCACATCATCAAAGCTGATTGCAGGAGAGGATAAACCCAAAAAACCCTACCCTGCTCCGGGCTCCGCTCCTGCCCCCTGGAGATGGCTTTTGTGGTGGGGGAAGGCTGGCAGCGGGGTAGGGCTGGAGATGGAAGGTGCAGATAAGGCACAGGACAGGACTCAGCAGCTCGGGGATGCGTTTTGCCTTGGTTACTAGCCTGCCTACTTGCCATGTCTCAATTTTCCTGCAATAAAATAGAGATAATCACCCTGGTCACCTTTAATGGTACTGATAATCCGAATAGAAGTCAAGATAATTTTTTAGACCTGTAGGCAGCGCAAGCGGTGTCATCTGCAAGCTGCGTGAATGCTGCGCATTCGGTGGAGCGCCTACGCAAACCAAACCGGCGCAGATTTTAGTTCAGCGGCAGCAGAGATCAGCAAAGGTGATGTTTGTCTGACCCTGGCTCAGTCCGTCTTTCTAAAGATAACTCGGTTCGTCCATTCCTCGGCACATTTTGTTCTGAGGCGTATCAGCTCAACAACCGGCGCTGAGGAGATTTGCAAACAACCTTCCAGCCAGGATTCTATACAAAGGGACAGACTTTGTCCTCCCGGATGCGGCTGTTTGAGCAGCGTAAGGCAGCGCCATCGTGGTCACGCTCAAATAGGTTTTTATGGGTCTCTGTTCCTGTGTGAGTGCCACACCGAAATACCTGCTCTATGGAAGCCCTGGGAAACGCTGCTCCTGCACTGCACAGGAGGCTTTACCAGATTTTGGATTCATCACAAACCCAAGGTCCAGCAGAAGAGTCACAGAAAAACTCCACCAGACCGACAGGAGCCGCAGCTGCCAGCTGAAGGCAGAGGAGGCCTTTTGGACAGTCCCCTAACTCCCATTGCTCCTCTCTTCTCCTGGCTCTGCACATTTCCACTGTGACCTACATTCCTTGGATGCATTTGCCTCCCGATTTGCATATTAATCTGAGTAAAATGGCACCATGGCGGTTTTTGCTCTTTCCAGTGATTTGTGGGGACCCCCCAAATTAAGATGTTGTTAATAGGGACTTGGCCGGCACGTAGCATGGGCACGAACAGCACGGTGTTTGTTTGCTGCAGGGGGAGAACGGAGACAGAGCGGACCAAAAGCTCTGCATCGTAATGAGGAACAGTCATTTTCCAGTCCTGTTCCAAGGTTTATTTCCCTAATTTATAAGACAAAGCAAATCGCTAAGCACATCTAGCCCTTATACTGCATGTGCCGAACCATCACCGACTGCCGGTCGTCACCGACTGCCGGTCGTTGAATGACAGTGGCTGGTCACCTACTGGCCCTTTTGGAGTGAATTGCCAGGAAAGTCCCATCAGGAGACACTTTCTGATGGTGATATAGCTGCCAGCAGTAAGAGAGTGTCCTTGCCAGATAACCTCGACTAGTTCAGAAAAAGCATTTAGAGAGAGATAAACTGCTCTCACCAAACTCATCCCACTGATCAACACAGTCACACCTGCAAAGAGTTCCAAACCAGCCCCCCTGCAGAAACGCGTGGTACAGCCCCCGCGGAAGCGGACGGGTCCTACTCACTGCCCTGAAAGGGACATTAAGAAAAAAGAAAAAAGCCAATTGCATTGCAAAGCATTTTTTGGTAAATATATATTAACAAACACTTCTGGTAGAAATGCAGATCACACAAGGGAAAGACTTTCTCTGTATAGAACTTGCACCATTCCTCAAGTGGAATAAAACATACCAGCAAATAAGATTTTTCTGGCCAATCTGAGTGTATCTACCCAGCGCAGGGACTGGGACAGGATTTACCGCAGCAGCTCTGCCAGTAACACCCCCCGAGCTAGCCCAAGCCTCAGCGGCTTCTCTGAAAACACACAGGACGTGCAGCCAGAGCTGCACCCACTGCTCGCCTCTGCCGTCCCCACCTCATGTCTCACCACGCGCCCATCATTTTACACAGTCTCTTCATCCTCTTTGAATTGGCCGCTGCAGCATCCTGCCTTTGCGACAGCCACAGCCAGGAGTTCGCCTGTCTGCGCTTTCACAGGCTGGAAACAAAGCACAGATGTAAAGGGCTCGTGGTGGTGATAACGCTGCGCTCGGACCCTGCTCACGATCATAGAATCACAGAATCACTTGGGTTGGAAGAGACCTTCAAGATCATCAAGTCCAACCATAAACCTATGCCAAAACCACCCCTAACCCATGTCCCTCAGCACCACGTCTGCCCGGCTTTTAAATACCTCCAGGGACGGCGATTCCACCCCCTCCCTGGGCAGCCTGTGCCAATGCTTGAGAACCCTTTGGGTAAAGAAGTTTTTCCTAATATCCCACCTAAACCTCCCCTGGCACAACTTGAGGCCATTTCCTCTTGTCCTGTCGCTCGTTCCTTGGGAGAAGAGACTGACCCCACCTGGCTATAACCTCCTTTCAGGGAGTTGTAGAGAGTGAGAAGGTCTCCCCTCAACCTTCTCTTCTCCAGGCTGAACAATCCCAACTCCCTCAGCCGCTCCTCAGGAGACTTGTTCTCCAGACCCCTCCCCAGCTCCGTTGCCCTTCTCTGGACACGCTCCAGCCCCTCAATGTCTCTCCGATGCTGCGGTGCCCAAAACTGAACACAGCACTCGAGCTGCGGCCTCACCAGCGCTGAGTACGGGTGGTGCACTCTGTGCCGAAAGCGCGCGTGTTCGTGTTGCAGCCCTCGGTGGGACCCGCAAGACAAGGCGCTGCGTGGACCAGCACCCCCATGGCCGGGCTGGGAATGCTGCAGCCGCCATCCGCAGGAGAGCTGCGCCGCCTCTGCCCACGTGGGGCTCGCTCAGCAGCCGCCCAGCGCAGCAAATCTGAATCCTTTCAGCTCAGCACATTCTGTTTTGTGGGGTTATTTATTTATTAATTATTACTGTGATGAAAAAAAGCTCCGATACTAAATTGAAACAATAATCTGCCTCTGAGCTCAGGCTCTGTACTGTTAACACTGGCACAACTTTATTATGTCTTTTTCCCTTTTTGTGAAGAAAAAACTAAACTAGGGATGCGCACAACACAAATGATGCTGGCAGCGTTCAGCTCTCCCTGCCTGGGTAGGACTTTGCTGTCTTTGCCCCTGGTAGAGCGTTACTCTCCTTCTTCATTTGAGAGCACGAGTTTCCAGCCAAAGCCAAACCACCATTTCCCGGGAGGAAATCCTTTCATCCTCTTGCCTTCCTCCACCTCCATCCCATCCCTTGAGACCCTCCAGCTGAGGTAAGAGACCCCAGCTGAGACGTGCAGCAGGCACTGCAGGCTCGCTGCTGACACAAACCAAATAACCTTAGTTTTCACTGAATAAAACACAATGCCCAAATGCACAAGCCCTGGACACAAGGTCACAGTTTCGGGGTGCCAGGCCCTCACTTCCCAGTGTGCCTCCAGGCACGGCGGTCGTCCTCACCCACTGCCTGAGGCATCCCAACACCAGGGCGCTCCGGGAAGCAGGGCTGGCTCTGCATCCCTGACTGCCAGAAACGCTCTCGCGGAGACCACAGTCCACAAGTTTTGCCCCATAAATAGCATTTTTAAAGAGTGTGCAGAGGTGGAGGGGGGACCCACATGGAAAACACGCTCTGTGGCACAGAAATCCCGAGAGGCTGAGGCTCCTGTGGGGCTCAGGTGGCGCGCGGTGGGTGTAATGCCTCCCCTGTGCGCTGCGTGGTGGGCTGCCATCCTCTCTGCAGCCAGCGGCGCTGCTGGCTCGTCTCCCCTGCCTTGGGCGTGTGGTCTCAGCACGGCCACGCCAGTGAGGTTCACCAGTTTGGTCACAATGACAAACTGCAGTGGGACAAACAGAGTTTCTCACCACGGTTTTTTGTGTTGTACTTTCTTCCATCGCTCTCCTGGGGCAGTTTCCCCTTATCGCAGCAAAGCAGGACGGCTCCGCTCCGGGCTGGACCAGCTCGCTCCTCTCCACGCAGCCGTCTGTCCGTGCACCTCCGCGCCCTTTCATGGGGAACCACTCGTTATCTCCTACCCCCCACTCATGGTTCCTGCTGTGACGCGGGGGACACTGACCTTGTGCTTGGGAGGGAGCAGCTGGACCCCAGAAAGCAGCACTGGAGCCACCAGCCATCCCATCGGGAGCTGTCATGGGGCAGGGATCTCGGGAAGGATTGTTTCACAAGCGGCTCCTTCTGGAGGTAGTTTGGGATGTCCTTGTTCTCACATCACGGGCTGAAGGCCGTGAGAGACACCTGCCTGTTTACGCACATTTTTAGAAGTGTCTCTGATTCTCTAAATCAAGCCTATCAGTTCAGGCCATATTTTCTCTCCGTGGATTTATCTATGAGATGACTCAGCTTCAAAGCTCATGTGACATTTAAGAGTCTCACTGATAACCTTTAATGCCTCTCTTCCTTTAGCGCTGAAATTCGTGTGCTGCTTCTCAAGTGCATTTTGTGAAACCCAGAGGTTGCATGATTCCTACAGCCTGACTATTCCTTAACGTACACGTGGCCTCCCTTCAGGCGCAGAAGATTAGCTTTGCAGTGCTGCTCCGAGTTTATTTTTAAAATTTTATTCAGATGGTTGCCATGAATTCCCAAAGCAGAGAGAACATCCTTCTACTTATTAAACGCAGCTCTCACAAGTACCAAACAGATCTTTTGCAGAGCACATTTACATTAACCCCTGCACCCCTCCATTCCTTAATTAGCTCCGCATGCAAAAGTCCCACAGCGTAACGCCCCGGCGAAGAAAATGAGGGCTGGGTTAAAAAAAAATAATAAAAAAATCCTTCAATTTAGTGCCTGTGAGGCTGAAACAGGAGCTCCTGATCCAGCAGTGACTCCCACACGTTGCAGTGGGTGTTAAATCAAATTCTAAATGAGCCGCTACGTCTAAAATCCCGGCAGTTGCTGCCAAGACACTGTCAGACAGGCGTGATGCACAGTCTGCTTCCCCTGACCGCTTGCTCCGTCCCACACCTGCAGCGCTTGCTCATCTCTCTGGCTCTCGGCAATAAAAGGTACCTTTTTACCCTGAAATCGGGCCCACCTGCTTGTGCTTAGCAGAACATAAGCTACTGCAGTGTCTTCCCCCACACTGCTTGTGCGTGGACGGCCAAATGAGTTACAGAGATCGTTCCTGGAATCCCACCAGCCTCCCTGCAGCCGGCACCCCACGGGGAGATCCACGCTCTCGCCTTTTGCCTGTTTCACCGTCTCCTGGGCACGTTTGTGTGGCGTTCTCCCGGGCGCAGCTGCAGTTAATTCAGAGAGAGTTGTAGTGCAGGTATCCGGCCGCAGTCCTCTCCTGGTGGGGTTTCACATTACCCTCTGCCTGGGATGCCGCCGGCTGCAACAGGAGACTGCCCGTGTCCTGCCTGCTCTCCCCAGAGGGTCAGGTAGCAGGGAGCTCCTTCGTTCCTCGCATTCCCCCAGCACACGCACCTGACTTCGTTGCGCAAGAAGTAGCTGAGCAGGTCCGGCACTGGTGAGCTGCCAAGGCCCCGAAGCCCCTCCTGGATGCCAACAGCTTTGGGAAGAAGAGCAGCGCGTTCAGGCTTCCGCGGTCTAACCCGCGCTGGGCACAGGCAACTCGGCAGCCCTGCTGGAGAGGGCACAAATGGAAGTTTAGCGAGCAGTGAGGTTAATAATAATAATGCACAAGCACTGCACAGGGCTTCATTCCCATAATCCTGACATGTCCAAGATTTGCCTCCCTAAGACCACCGCTAGTTACTGCCATTTGCAGCCCAAGTGTTCAATCCCAGTCTTCTGCTTCTATAGGGTCACACAAAAACCGTGTGGAGCAGCGTGGGATCAGTGCAGTAAAAAGAAGGTGCTCTGATCTGCCCATCCTGGCGTCTGCACTCCCAGAGGGAGGAAGGGAAGGCAGAAGAAACGGGGAACGACGTGAACTCGGCAGCAGCGGTGCCGGCCGGGGTCGGCTGCCTCCACACCGCAGCGATGGCAGATGCCTGCGGGTCCCTGGGGGCTCGTTCTCACTCTTGCCGCGGCAACCCATGGAAGGAGCCACCCGGCTGGAGAAGGGAGAGCCTGGGAATGCCGTAGGAAATCTGCCTGTTTACAGAGCTCTTCAGGCAGCTTAGCCTGGAACACGAAGTCTGCCCATGTCATTCCCCAAAATAAAGTTAGTATCAGCTAGACTGCATGACTTGAAGTTGGGAAAAAGGTGTAACAGAAGCAATGGTTATTGGTATGGGGATGTAATTAGTGCTAATTAAATATTGATTAATTAATTATTAAATAGTATATTTAATTAAATACTAAACCTTAAGAAAAAGGCAACCCCTCTTTTTTCCCCAAATAGGATTCAAAAGCAGGTACCTAAACCATTCCTTGACTTCAGTCTGTCCTTCTGCAGACGACAGCCGAGCGGAGCCGAGAGGGACACTCGCCGTCTGCGAAAGTGGCGGAGCTGCAGCGTGATTCGAGGTCTCGCTCCCTGGGACAGTCTCCTGCCAGCCCCACAGACAAGCTCAGTTTGCGAGCGCCGCTTCAGAGAAAGAATTTTAAGCAAATAACGTAAACCGTTGTGAAGACAAAATCACCCGGAGGATGTGGAGACCACCTGCCTGATGTGCTCCTCTCTCCCAGCAGCTACGAAATAAAGAGCACTGGCCTCGCCAGAGTTCGTTCCTGGCCAGCACAGGCCACCTCAGTGCCACTCCACGCTGCCAAAAGGAGGTGCGAGCCCATCTCGAGGAGCAGAGAGCATCCCCCTCTCCTGCAGGCAATGGCTGCAATTTTGAGCAACCAAAGAGCCTTTCAGCGGTCTCAGAGGTACCCAGGGCTGCTCCTCGCTATTAAAAACTACCCTCGGTGAAGCTCTTAAGGTGGGATCAGATTAAATCATCATTTGCACAGCAGACTGTGACTTTAAAAGCCCACATGCTACGTGCCGGTGTGCCAGGAATGCTGCACGTGACTTAGGGCCAGTAGGAACTACCACCCTTACCTTGGGCTTGGCCCCTGGTAATAAATCAATAACAAATGATTGGTATCAAAATCGAGACCCACCTGACAATCCCGACCTGCTGGTGCTTTGGAAGGGGGGGGTTCTGCTTGTCAGCAAAAAGGTTGCGATGTCGTCGCTGTATCCTTTTTTCCCTTCGCCTGAATTTCACAGTTCTAACAAGGAGCACAGGTATTCGACTTTTCAGAAAACAGACTAAAAGTTATTTCTAACTGTTGCTCTTGGAAGCGTACCTGTGAATGCCAGCGTGGGAGGAGCAGAGTGATCCTTCCCATGACACAAAAGCCCAAAAAGATGACAGAAACCAAACACAGCAGACCCATTCTTTCCCTTAATGGCAAGCATTAGCTTCAATTAGCAAACATTTCTTTCCGATCAGGTGGATTTTCCTCAACTAGGGCTAATAATAATAGCGCACCTTCAAGTCAGGCTTCTCAAATAATGCAAACAGCTCATTTAACATAGCTCATATTTCTTCTAAATTCTCCATTGACTCCATTAGCATCACTTCTGTTATTTTAAAGACCATTTTCAAAAGGCAGCTTTCAGATTTACATATTAAAAGCCCGAATTTATGACATTTTGAGAACCACCAGGAAGATGTACTCACACCATCTGCACTGTCTGGCCATTAATACGATAACCCAGCACACACGGCAGCTCAGTCACTGCCCTCCCGGAGCTCCTCGTTTCCAGTGGAACCGTGTTTTCAGCATTAAGCCCAATCCATTTTGTTCAGATCACTGGAACGAGATGTTAATATTCAGAAAACTACTTTTTGCTTCATACCATCCACTTGCACACTTTATTGCGAATATATTTACTGATACTTGGTGCACACCACAAAAGTGACTCCTGACACCAAGTCTTCGCAGCCTCACTCGGGGTAGTATGGTGTTTCTCTAGAAACGTGAGCAGGGCTATAGATACACGCACTTCTGCACAAATATGCAAACTCAGAAGAGAATAATGCTGTTTTGTTGGAGGCTGGACAGCACCTGATGATACACTCATTTATTCTGATGACAAATACAGAGCTGCTGACAACCTGGGGGTCCGGCGAGCTCTTTGTGCTTTATTGCCCTGTCCTGTAGCTCCCAGGCCGCTTCCCAATTTGCCCACGGGCAAGTGCAGCACGTTGTACCCTCTTTGGTGCCCTCTTTCCGCAGGCAGGAGTGATGGCGAGTTATCCTTGCCAAACGTCGCTCACGCAGAGTGCATACGGTGGTCTCTGCGTACGCTGCCGTTTCTCAATCAGCTCATTCACGTTGTCCAGTGGGCAAACTCAGATGAAGAGCGTGATCTGAGGTAAAAGGAACCCAAACCGTCAATCCAAACCCATGTCGATTCCCCATCCCGGGTGGCTGCGTGTTTCCTGAAAGCTCAGGCGATCCCAAAGGAGAAGATGGCTCAGGAACAGGACAGCCTCTCGGTGGTGATGGTACTCACTGTAGTCAGGGGACACCCCACCAGTAAAACACGTCTTGGTAAAGCCTAACGTCATGGAGCAACAAACAGCTGTTTTGCCCATGGAAGAAACCGGAGCTCGATTAGCAGCCACCTTATTCATGGCCTAGGTATGTAGCTCAGACGGAATATTCCTCTTACTAAACACTTAAAACCAACCAAACCAAACACACTCACGTTTTAAATACAGCACCATCGCTGGTTTGACTCAACACACAACATTAACTGAAAAGATTTTTGCCAAGAGATTTATATAAAGCCTCATTGAAACTGAGTAATTTCCTCCGCTCGTCCCACCTACCTCGCGCTGCTGCAGAGCTCTCCCCTCCCCTGCAGCACCCCCTTGTCCAGGCTGACAATTGAAAACCACCTAAAAACAGACCCCTGAAGGTGCTGCTTGACAAAGAAACACTTTGAAAGCACAGTGAGGACTCTGAAAAGGACCATGCAGGAGTAAGGTCAGAGTTTATCATTCCCAAAAACGTTCATTTAAGCTGCCTTCATCACCAATAAGCTCTTTTTGACATCAGTGACGACCATCCTTTATTCCGACCTCCTAAGACTCACTACTGAACAGTCTACTGGGATTATGCACAGCCAGGAAAGACTCATGGACAACAACTGCCAAGAAAGGAAATAATTATTTTCTTCCATTACAGCGTATTTTTACTGTGTCACACATATAAACAGTAGAAATGAGGAGTTTCACTGAAATGGTCCATAACGTTTCCTATGGCTTTGTGCAATCTCCAATTCAAATTTGAACACCCACATCATTTTTCATTTCAAACACTCAACCCACCCACAGGAGGAAAATATTTGTATGGTTCTTTTATTGAGATTATGTCAATCTGGAAACAGATGGACAGACAACAAGAAGGGAAAATACATGCCAAGTTAATAGGAGCAACACATCCTATCAGTCACTTCCAAAACGCAGTTTGCTACATACGCAAGATGTTGTCCATTGGGCTGTCCAAAGGGGGAGGCAAGTCCAGCGTGTGCTTAGAGCGTCCCCAGAGCATCTAAGCACTTGTCAATACCGTGGCACTAACAGGATTGCAAGAATTCACCAACCCGAGTGCGTGGGGATTTCCAGGGAAACGCCACAAATTACGACGTGTAAAAACGGACGGTCTGTGGGTGGGTGTTAGAGGGGGATGCTTTTCTCAAGATTTTCTAATTGTTCTTCGAAAAATTTAATCTGCTCTTCGAGGTCCTTCTGTTCAATCAGCAGGGAGGTCTTGACTTGAACAAAGCGTCGGTAGTCCTGGAGCTGCTGGTCAGTCAGGTATTTGGCAAGGATACCAGAGACCACTCTTTCCCTACGGTCTAGATTCTCCTTCAGGTCTTTTGCGTCTTCCCGCTGTCTAGACAAGAGCTCGTGCCTTTCGTTCAGCGATTGCTAAGAGGATGAAAAAACAAAGCAGCACACTATGAAAACTCATAATTCCTGGCAGGCTCTAGATCTTCATTTGGAAGCCACAGTCGATTTAGTTTAATTACTTCCTCTTGTGGGCTTTGTGTTCCACATGAGTTTTTTCTCGATTAAATTACTCATTCTTGTGGCTTGTAATGTAAAGACACCCAGTAAACCCCATCAAGGCTCACTTCTTTCATGCTGCCCTCAGGAAAAAAAAAAATCAATCTACTTAACATTCTGTTAATTTTAGAGTATCCTGTATCAATCTTGTTTCAATTAGAAGCTCTTCAATACACAGATCCTTGTATTTTGCAAGCTGTGCGTGGCCAGAGTGCCAATGTCATGTTAAAAAGACGGTGTGACTTCTATTAAAAGGCACATGTGATAAACTAACTTTGAGGCGCACAGTAACGGTTCATCTAAGGCTTCTTTTTATCAAATCCATGAGAACCGAGCCTTGCCTGTTCTACAGGATTTTAATACCTCTCACATTTTAGCTAATTCTCTTTCAGCAGTCACACTTTTCACAGGGATAGCGCTGCTGGAAAACGTCCAGTTTCAGGACAGTATCCATAAATATACCACAGAGCAATGGTCACCATCGACACCCTAAACATGGAGTCAAAGATCGAGACTGCTGGTTTTGCTAACATCAGGGCAATTGCAGCGACCGGGAGACAGTTGTAAACATGCTGGCACGTACCCAAGACTTTATCGAGCAAGTTTTTCAAAATGACCTTAATGTATTTACTATGAAGACAATAATCATAACACTAAAGAAGCAGCAGCCCTCCCCCCCCCAGCCCCAACCACCAGGTCTGTTGGCCAAAGTCGGTGTGAAATACTGCCCCAAATTATTCCTGTTAACATGACTGACGTTTTGGAGCAGGTAGATCCTGATTCTCCATATCACACCACACAGCAGGACTCTTTTAGTGCTCTTTGTGAACTACATAAACCTCTAGAGCTACAGGTCAGCAGCAGCACGGCTCCAGGAAATCCCAGCTTTTCTAACGCGGTGCTTTTCCAACATCCAAATGAGAACTAACAGCAGGTATCGTATTGATAAATACCTGTCTAAAAGCAATAAGGAGAGCAGGAAAGCATCATTCCTGGGATAAATTTGGGTCACCTCCTCTAGCAAAAAAGTGTATTTCAGACTTGAAAAGATTTGCTGGTGACGTGAAACAATTTGTAATTTTCCAGCAAAACTGGCTAGTTGAGTTAAACCACAGGGAATTTTATCTCAAGTTGCGACCACATCTTCTTGCTGCTCGCTAGGGTTAAGATAAGCCCATTAAGTGAAACACGATTTCAAAGGCAGCAATTACCACATTGAAATTAGCAGCGGAAAAAGAAAACCAACAAAGACCCCTCCGAAGCCCAGGTCTGGAGCTCCTCCACCCGGAGCAGCCAGAGGGCTGGCAGGATACCACTCTCCTTGGACCCTCAGGGCTTTGCTGCTGCTGCCACCCCAGCACCCGGCTGCAGAGCTCCCTCTGCACTTCTCATCTCCAGCGCCGGACCCGGGGGACACGCCAGGGTCTGCTCCGCTTCGGCCAGGGAGACACAGCGCGTCGCGGGGCACGAAACACTGCCCGAGCGACGCCTGGCTGGGATGTGTGTGTAATTTACAACCTTCATTTAGAGCTGGCAGATAATGAGGTGAGCACAGCCCCACCCGGAAAGAAGTGAACAAACCAATTTAAACTGGAGAGGGACCTTTTACAAGGGCATGTAGTGATAGGACGAGGGGTCATGGCTTCAAACTGGAAGTGGGGAGATTTAAATTAGATCGCAGGGAGGAATTTTTCACTCTGAGGGTGGTGAGCCCCTGGCTGGGGTTGCCCGGAGCAGCTGTGGCTGCCCCATCCCTGGAGGTTCAAGGCCAGGTTGGACAGGTCTTGGAGCGACCTGGTGTGGTGGGAGGTGTCCCTGCCCAGGGCAGGGGGTGGCACTGGGTGGTCTTTGAGGTCCCTTCCCACCCAAACCCTTCTGTGACCCTGTGAAACCCCCTGCTCGCTTGTCACCCACCTTCTCCTCAGCATCGGTATTGCCATCAATCCTCCTCATGGCATTTTGGACTCGGGCAAGGCGGCTGGACAGGCAGAGCAAGAGGCTCACAACCTTCTCCAGGTCACCGATGAACATCATGTAGCGCTCAAACTCGTTGGGCTTGCAGACCTCCTGCACCGTTGCCTCCAGCTCCTCGCCTCGCTCCGCGCACTCCCGGGCTTCAGAGAGGACGAGCTCCCTCTCCTCCCACAGCGCCTGCAGCTTTGACCGCAGGCTGGAGATGAGTTCTAGCTGCAAAGGGAAAAAAAAACCCAGAAAGCTGTTATGGCCAAAGAGAATCCATATAATTTCTGGAGAATGGATTTTCCTCACATCACCTTTGCCAAACTTTGGACTTCTAAAATAATTTTAAGCTCTGGGAAAGAAAAAAAAAAAAAAAATCCAAAGATTTTCTAAGCTTCACTTAATTCTCAAACTCTGAAAAGCAAATTACTGATAATCGCCTTAACGGGTGATATAATCCCAGGCTCAGAGAGCGCTTCCAATCAGTCAGGAGTGAACTGCAATAAAGATTACAACGTGATTACCCACGGTTATGCTCTAAGACATGAGCGTGAAGTCACAGCTCTATTACCCAGCTTTACAAGAACGGACTGGAATTTCATTTCTGATATGCACAGAAAACGTCAGTTCCACGGGTGATTCAAGCAAGCCTCAGCGCCTGTGAAACGAAGCAGAGGAGGCTGTTTGATACGGAAATGTTGATATGGAAAAAGGGCCCGAGACCGGAGCGGGAGAAGAACCCTATCAGCTTTTTTTGGAAATCAGCCAACGCCACTGCGAACAGGAGCCACAGCCTGACAAGTGGGTACCAAAACCACCACGTGTGCAGCAGGAGGAGTTTCAGGAAGGCAGACTGTTGTTACCTGGGATGCAGCATGGCCAGGTTTCTACAGGGGGAAAAAAAAAATTACCTGATTCTTCTGCAGATTGCCTTTCCAAGCTGCCGGATTCCTATGGCAGTCCAGCTCTGTCCAAGCTACCTCTATTCCCTGCACGTATGGAAATTAATAGGGCGCTGTACTGCGCAGAAACTGCTGCCAGTTCTCTTAGAGTAAAAGATATTTCTTATTTAGGCTGCCAGCGGTAATGAATTTTACAGATTTTGAGACCAGATTTGAGTGCTAAATCATGAGTCAGCTGCTGCGCAGGAGCTGGCCTTGGGAGGAAATGTATAGTATAGCCAAGTCCTGGCGCTTATTCCAGATACAACCCCTCCCCAATGACCTGCTGAAGTACGTGGGAGGAGAGATCTGGATCAAAGCAGGCAGGATTTAAATGCCACCATTTATGATCAAAACGCCAATTTGCCAGGAGTTCACCTATTAGGAAAATTGGAATCAAAGTTATCTGTGAAACATTATTATTGGGATAAAAGTATTGAATAAAAAAGAAATCCACAGTAATAATTTCATTGTCATGGTGAAGAAACCACGGTTCCTCTGATGTTCATCTACCTACTTTCTTAGACGTGATGTCATCTAGGTCGTTTGTGCCGTCTCTGCTCCTGTTCAGGACTTGGTTTTCCTTAGAGGTAGGATCTTCGCTCCTTTGCTTGGCATCGTGTTCACATTCAGGACCTTCTTCTGTTGCACCTTTACTATTTTTCCTGCTATTGGAACAGAAAATAAATACCCTTGGCAAACACCTAGAGTTTTGTTCTCAACAAACTGTGCTCGTGGTTTTATTCATGTTGACTTCAGAATTACTCTCCTCACTTCTCACAGCAGCATTTTTTCTAATTTTTTGAAAGATATAGAGCAAGAGATTTGCAGCCCGGGTTTGTCACAGTCCCTTTTAATTAAGGTACCATTGAATCACATTTCTTCTGTCATATACCTATAGCCTCAGATATTTCTTGATCAGAACACTAAAATATTTTGCTAATGCAATTACAAAAACCCGCTCAAGTTATCTTACTGCTACGCCGTGGTATGCACGAGCTATTCATACACTAAAACAGCTTAACGTACTAGGTAATGGTTTCTGCCTACTTACTTATTCTCCTGCGCATGCCGTACGTCTCCCTTTTTTCGGTGTGATTTATCTATCACGGAAACATTAACCGGGAACAGACCCTCCATCAGGTCTAGAGCAGTTTTTCGAACAGGATGAGGCATGAGAATATCAACCAGAGAGTTGTCTTTGGCAATGACCTCCATAGCAAGTTCTTCGTACCGCTGGTCTTCAGGAGACCACAGTCTCCTTTTGGGCAGACCTGTCTCTCTCTCAGGAAGAACACCCCCTTGGCTCTTGTCCTGTGCCACGAAGCTTCCATCTGTACCGGTGTCTCCTTGGGGAGGCTGAGCTGGCGCCGTGTGGCAGTGCGGTACCTGCTCCCGAGGAGCCGCAGGCTGCTGCTCCGGACACTTGACTGAAGCATTGCCATTCAGAGGCTGAGCTCTGCATTCCTCCTGCGCCCGAGCAGCTTCCCCGCTGCCGCTTCTTGGGACAGGAATAGAGGTTTCAGGACTCGGCTCCTTCGGATCCTGACAACACGCCCGTCCGATTATGTCGTTGTCTTTACATTCGTGATCCTCACGTCCATCTTCCTCAGGATCACGGAAGCTATAAGAAAGAAGACACTTCCTTTTGTTTCAGACACTTCCTCTACAATACATATTTTTGCAGACTGGTTAAGCAGCTACAGGTAATTGTCGTTATCTTCCCAGCTTCCTCTTTTTATTAAAGGTTTTTAAAGACAGATTCCATAACACCTATTAATTTTGCTTGGGGGAAAAAAAGGGGAGCATGTAAAACATCTAGCTGCACCAGCCCATATTGTCTGAATCCCCATTAAATTTCTCATTTTCTAATTATAACCAACATGATCTTTTCTGAAATAAACCCGTGGCAAAAAGTGCTCTAAAATGTCACACCGATGCTGTTTGACAAACGGATGAAAAGCTCGCAGCCACCACGAGCACGCTGCCGATAGGACGAGACGCTCGCGGGGACCGGGGCTTGCCCAGACCTTTCTGAGGCCACATCTGGGCACCAGCTGGCAGCACCAGGAGGACGCTTTGCGCTTTGTGTTGCCCTCCACTGACCCTCGTGTAGCACAGTGACCATATTGCAGGAGGGCAAATCTTTACCGTCTTGCTCCTTACACCTTCTTATTTCTATAGCAGGAACGTGTCAGCCCAGGAGTGAGAACCAGTTTACGCCATCACCACCTCCCGTGCATCAACTCTCAGTCCTTAGAGAAGGCGTCTAGCGCTTCCTCCTTGTTAGGTGAAATGAATACCAACACAGAGGAAACACTGTTCATCTCAGACTTCTGTTTTGAAAAGGCCATTAGACTTCAGTAAAAGTTTTATTAAATCCTTTCAGTTAACTATTTTGAGATCAAACTTCTACTTTTGAGTTGGCCAACGCCTGTCTGACCCACTGCTTTGAGTTTTCTGACACAACGCTTCAGGAGAAACTTTGATGGAAAAAGCGACTGTCTGCAGGGTATAATAATTACAGTCATGACGACAGAGTAAGCAGATATATGTAATTAAAAAATACACTTTGGGCCAGAATTTGCACAGATATAAGGGCACTGTTGAACACAAGACAGTGGGACTATGTGCAAGACCATCTTCTGCAATCAGTGATGGACATGGATGTGTAAGTGCTTGTGAAAATAGCCCAGTGCATCTGTGTATTTAAATACTATTGTATTAATCATGACTGAATGAACAAGCCTATTTTTTCCTCTAGCAACATTTTTCATACCCTAGTAGGATTATGAGGGGACAGTAGAGAGGAAAGGTAGAGGGATTAGATGGAAGGAAGACCCATAAGGCCTGATGTAACAACGTTAACCTGACATACGACCTTCAAAGTCGCAGGCGCAAAGCTACAATTTTCTCCCTCAAAACAGGCACGGAGGTTTTGTCCACCTTTGTTCAGCTCTTTCCCTAGGGTCACACATGGAAGTGCTGCAGCAATGCGCCCTCCCCTCCCCTGGAGGTAGGAGTGAAGCCCGTCTCTCCGGATGGTGTGAGTCTTCCCTAAACCCCACGCAGAGACAGCAAGGCAGGCGCTTCCTTTCCCTGAGAGACACCGAGGCGGTGGCGGGCGATGAGGAGACTTAATGCCCGACAGCGGAGACTGCCGTACCCCCGGCAAAGACACACACACAGAGAAGAGTTTCTAGTTTAAGAAAATACCAGCAGACTGTTGTGCTGGGAAAGCTCCCGCATGCTCGCATGCTTGGACTATGGCATTCAATGCCACGAGCCCCACACCATCTCCCGCGTTGTTTGTCCGGGCAGCATTCCCGAGGCAGACATGGGGTTCGGGTGAGCGCGGACGGCTCGTGGCCGAGCTGGGCTCACCCGCCCCACGCGGGAGCTGGCGAGACACGAAGCTTCTCACGTGGCCAAGCTGAGCGGTGCTGTGGCTCCGCAACGAAAAGTCTTGCCATTTCTGAAATTCCATCTTCTCTCGTGGTTTCCTGTCTTCCAGCTCTACTTTGCAGCTTTAACACAGTCATTTTAGCTTTTCATCAAAAAAACGAAGTCAGCTTGGCAAAGGGGAATTTAATCACAGCTTGTACTAGATAATGACTAACAATGCCGCTTAGAGATATCCATTACGTGCACCTTTTCACTGCAATTAAAAATAAAAATCTCATTTGCCCTTGACTCGAACTACGTGGTTCTGGTGATTTAGTGATGCCCTTAATGCTGGAAAAGCCCTTCCTGGAAAGCACCTGGAAAAGCACCTGGAAAGCTGGAAAGCACCTGGAGAAGGTGCTAGAAACACCCTCTGCAAAACACCACGGCATCTCACCGCGGTGCTGCACTGCGAGACCTAAATTACTGTGATAATGATGCAATATTGTGATCATGGGTTGACAACGTTTGCGGAGTGACAGCTGATGAAAAGAAGAGACACAGACACCCCGGAGAATCAGCGCCAACATTGCCTGGCCTTATTCTTACTCACCCTCAGGCCTCACTGCAACGGCAGCGGGTAGGAGCAGCTTGGAGGCTAAACAACCCGTCTGCAGCAGTTATCACGGAAAACGGATAATATCAGTGGAAACTATCCTAAAATCATATTGTGCAATTTAATGCATGCCCAATATGCCTAAGAATGTCCTCAAGCTTTTTTTTCCACTAACCCACGGACAGTATCGGTGTGGGTAACGCTCATAGCTTGCTCTTCCCGCTGGTCCCAGCTGGAACCTTTATTTGAGTAATTAACATTGCAAACGTGCCCAGGCTAGTCTGGATTTTCTACCACAGCTCAACAGCACTTTCTGGTGGAGGAAAACAAAGAGGAGAAAAAAGAAAAAACAAAAGAGAAAAGAGATACAGCTGTAACAGAATGCAATCTGTACGTACAGCCATTTCCCAAAGATGATCAACTCAACTAATTACTAATGAAACCAGTTCTGGCTTTCTCACCTTTCTGTTACTTAATAGATAGTACACAGCTACGATCAAATGTGTTTCTGGTGTTACTGTTCTGTCCAGAACTTCCAGTGACGCTCATGCTGACCTGATAAGCCTCTTAGCTAAACTAGGAAATCTGAGAAAAACTTCAAAATCCTACTAAAAGCACATTATTTTTTTTTCCTAAGACAATCAAGCCTGCAGAAACCACTGGGATCTTTTGGAATGACTGAAGCAGTGGAAATCCTAGCATTACACAAGTGTCAGCGTCACTGCCTTGTTGAGACAAAGTTCAGATCTTTTTCTCCCCTGATGCTCCTCAAACAAGAAAAACAAATTCGGAGAGTTAACACACAAACTTTCTAGTTAGTTACGCGTAAACAGCACAATATTTTTTTTCCCTTTAAAAAAACCCAAACATGCCAAAAGCCTCTCTTACACCAATCTGCAAGCACACATATTTTTCAAGACTGGGCATACTGGAGCTGTTGCAGATGCCGTTTTTGCCGGAGCTCAGATGAGGGAGCTGCGATCTCAGGGATGTGAAGGAGCCGCTGCGGCTGCCGCAGGGAGAGCGGCTCAGGTACCCTCTGCATTCTCCACTTTTGCTCCGCATCGTAGAAATTACTTTAAAGACTGTCCCAAAATGAAACACGTAGCGTAGCAGATGAATATTCCGGCATGGGCAAGGGATGCCAAGACAGAAGCAGGCAGCCACGGCTGCCTCTGGAGCTCGTGCACCTCGACGCAGGCTCCACCTGGGCGCAGCCTTACCTGGGGGTGCCGAGGGGGCTCTCGCAATGCCGAGCTGGTGCCGCTGCACCTCCGCCACTTCCGCAAGTGTCCTGGAAATGAAAACAGCACACTGGGACAAACGGCATTTTCAGACGAGGCAGCTGATTAATTTTACCCCCGTGTTTGTTAACCCCAGAAAGAGAAGCCAACAGTCGGTCTCTGAGTAGGTACACCAAGGTTTTTATTTGTGAGTTCGCCTGTTTCTTTTTATTAATGAAATGGCTATTGTGCTCTTCCTAGGGAGCATCCATCTCTCTTTCCCAGAAAACCAAAGAACAGCTGGCAGCAGACTATATACTCCCGCTGACTCTTGCAGCAATTCACAAAGTAGGCAGTGCTGGTGGAAGTTGGTCTGCCTCTTCAGCTGGGTAATTTTAGCAGTATATTATTTGATTGTTTGTTTTCTGACCCTTTCATCTTCTTTATCCTCCTTGACAGCAATATTGACGGCCACCGTCTTTCAAATTCAGGAGCCAAAAAGGTTGGACATTTATAAAAATCTCTCTAATAACCTTTTCTGGGACAATGCTCTAATGAAGTTAATGACAGGGGCCGCTGAAACGCAAACCTCCCGCGGACAGCACGTGTTCTCCGCTCCCGATGCCAGACCCCAGGGGACCCCCCTCCAGCCCGGTGTCGCCCAGCCCTGGAGCAGAGCCTACGGCACCGGCACAGCGTGTCCCTTGAAGGAGACGCTCCTCTTCCTCCCCACCGGCGCCCGCGCACTCGCCGACCGACATCAGGTAACTCTGCCCCGGCCACACACGCGTTTCAGTCAGCTGTTAACCAAGTTTCCACCCTTACACAATTCTCTGGTAACTTTTCACATTAAAGAACTCTTTGTTTGTCTGCAATACTTTCTTACAAAATACTTTTGAGCATAATGAATTATTATCGTTAATCATAAATCATAAGTATTTAATGTGTAAGTATTTAACGCGTCAAAATTGGTAGCACTTCTCCCCAAATAATTTCTCCTGCACACTGCAAGGTGGAGCAAATGTTCTGCTTTCAAACAGCTACACAGCATTTCCTATAGATTAAACAAATGCTTCTCTTCCGCATCGATCATCTCTCTATTGCATGCTAAAAAAAAAACCCCAAAAAACAAATAAAGACTTAGTTCCTCATTTATCGTGTTCAGCAGTTTTTCGTGTGAATCGTCCCACAGTTCTCTAAAAGAGGCACAGTCATAAGTTGGCCTCAAACACTAATTACTCTCTTAGTGTCTTTCTTACCTGTGTGGAAGGAGTCGTCGATCTCGACCTCTCGCGGGCGCTCCCAGCCGCAGCATCGCCTGCTTGCGGGAGACGTTCAGTTGACCCACACTTCCCGGCGCAGCTCCCGTCGGCTTCCCTGGGAGACGGGTCCTGCCTGGAGGTGGCTGCAGCAGCAGCAGAGCTGGGATCGCCCCAGCTGGTCACGCTCAGGGGGGGAACAAAGGGCAAAGGAGGAAAAACATCTGGCGATTTTTCTTTGGAGAAAACTTGGCAGAAAACCTCCGCGTTTTGCCCCTTCCTGCTCCCATTGGGATTGGGAACCTTGCCAGGAGGCCACTTGGGATGCGACAGCCTCCTCTGCAGGGGTGGGTTGTGCAGCGGGAGGTGTTGGGAACTGCCTGGCCTTTGATTAATCTTTCGCTCCATGTATTCGATAAGTGCAGTGTGCTGGATTTGCTTCAGCTCCGTCCTGGAGATACTTGAACTGGAGAGCGCCCTCCCTCTGCCCTCCAGAGCCTTCCTCCGAGCTGCCACTACATCCTGCTCAGTGATCTCATCCCTGGCTTGACTCCATGACACTTCCTTATCTGCCAGCTGATCGAGTTTCTCAGGTTCAGAGTAACACAGCTTCTTTTGCTCTTTGGTTACCCTTTTCCTTCCCCCCATCCTTCCCCCTGTTTGCGGCCTCTTAATTTCTTCCTCTCTGTTGAAACTTTCCAGGGATTCTAGATGAGAAGGGGAACAGGGAACAGGTTTGGCATCCTCGCTTGCGCTGGATAACGAGAAAGACCTAAGGTGTTCAATTGAAGGTCTTTTAGAGGGTTTCTGCCTCAGTCTAACGGGCAAGCTCATCTGTAAGTCTTTTCTTTTGAAGGAGGTTTCTCTCAGAACCTTTTTCTGAGCCACTTTAAGTTTCTCTCTATAGTCATTCTTGAAACTCTCATCCGTGGATGAAGCAGGACTCCCAAGAATGAGATCTTCAGTCTCAGGCAGAAGCTCATCAACACTGCACTGATGGTGGTGGTTGGTCCTCTGAAGCCGATTGCTCTCCGGTTTTATCTCCGGGCATCGCACTGAGGCAGAGTAGCTGCTTGCTGGGAATTGCTTTGGTGAGCTCCTTGAGTCCTCCTGACATTGGGTGAGCTTGTTGGGGTGCAGTATGTCGGTGGGTTTCCCCCCAGAAAGGTAGTAAAGCATGGGAGTCGTCTGCCTGGTTATTTGTTCACCACCAAGATCATCCTGAAGCTGCCTTAAGAGCTGTTTTTGCAATCCAGGTTGGTGTTTCTGATGAGGAACAGGAGGTTCCTCTTGCTCTGGATGCACGCTAAGGTCAGGACTGCTGTTACTGGCCTGGTTTTCCTTCTTGGCTTCATGTAAAAACTGAGATGCGGAATCTTCCTTTGGTCTGAAAAAAGACATTTGGTTGGCATTATCACAGCGTTGCTTATTTCCGTGATCTGACCCCTCACAGCGAGGGTGCTCCGCTTCCACAGTATCGTAGCTGCAGGACGACGACGATCTCCGTGTTTTGGCTCGCTGACTCCGGAGCGGTTCCTTAACGTTGCTCCCAGTTTTTCCTTCAGAGTCATCGCACTGGTTTTCATCTGTACAACTGTTCAGCCTCCTGGAAGCATTTTTAATTAGAAGAGCATTCTCTGTATATTTTAAGTCACAACTGTCCTGGAACACATCCTGATCCAAGTCCGAATGCAAGTCGGCAGGGAGCGGGCACTGAGGGCAGGGCAAGGATCCTCGGCATCGGCTGGCTTCTGGCACCGCGCTCTGCGGATCCGCTTCGCTGAAAGTTGGCTGACGTACACGGCAGGGACACTGTTTGCCTCCCTGTGGATCATTAACAGTGCCGGCATGCACTGGGTGATAGGACTTGGAGCTCATCTCTTCAGGCATTTTATAAGCAGGAACTGAACTATAAGCAGAAAGTATTTTAGGAACATTAGCTAAAGAGTCAGTCTTTAAATATTCCTGAAAAATGAATGAAGAAGGTCTGCTGAAAATGTGTGGATTGCCTCTCTTTACAGGTTGTTGGGATGGGCTCCACTCTCCATTCTCCTCCATCTTTAACGCCTGAATTTTTGGTATAGATACCTCATTTGTAGAGTCAGAAGAAGAAAGGCCCTTGTTTTCCAAAGTCTTTCTCCTAGCAGCCACTACATCTTGCTCAGTGATTTCATCCCTGTGTTGACTCCACAGGACATCCCTGTCCGCTGGCTGACTGTCCCGCACGCAAGGAGCTGGCTGCGCGCTCTGCTCACTGTGACTTCCAGAGCTGCGTCTCCCTCTGGAGTTTTCCAGGTGTCTAGTGACGTGATAGCTGTCGAGTCTGGCGGGAGGAGAAGGTGGAGGTGCAGCCAGAGGCAGCAGCCCCTGATTTGAAGTCCCTCGGGCAGGAGCGCTGCCGCAGCGCTCGGCGAGACCACTGCCCTGAGAGCCACTATGGGTGCTCAGGTCTGGTGCCTTGCATGGGTGCGGGCATCGGAGCTCAGCGTTTGCTGCACTGAGATTATAAATACCTTTTACGTATTCTGAGTCCATGTACGATACCTGCTCGGGAGACAAACAGCAGTTTTCACCATAGCACGATGGGGCGGGATACTCTGGAACGTTTGATCCCCCTGAGAAAGAGCTGTAAGCAGAGTCTGCCCTTCCAGGGAGGTGCAAGAGCTGGTCTACACTGCCGACCGACCTCACTGGTGAAAGACGAGTGCCATTTTCAGGAGAGGTCAGGGGCTCCACCAGCTCTCCAGTTCTGCCACCTTGCCTGTGACTCCATCTTTCTATCTCGCTCCCTGGTAAAGCCATTTTGAAGCATTCCCAGAAATCAAAATCTGATTAAGTGTCCACAACCCAGTTGTTCGAAAAGCACATTTTTCTCCGTAGTCACAGTCCAATAATTTCTAGGGAATCCTAAAAAAAAAGAGAAACGTGAAAAATTCTCAGTGGGAGGATTCTCATCACACCTGAGGAGATCAGACAACGAGCATCACACGCATGCTCAAGATGAGAACTTGAAAATAGTATTTAGAGTAGCTAGAAGCAAATTTCTGGCTTCTGTAATTATCAGGACCTTGGAATGATCATTTCCTCTATCACAAACAGAGCAACTAAGTCTTTAATAATGTTCTCTAGATCTTCATTAAATCTAAAAGACTACACATACAATTAGAAGCAGCCCTCTCATTACGATTGCAAAATACGCAGGGCCAGAATCAAAACGAGTTTCTGAATCGGCCTAGAAATAAATCTGAGAGGTTGAAAATCCCAGCTCAGATGCTGCTGAATCCTGGAGGTGATTAAATACAACACGCACGTGGCTGGTTGAAGTTTCAAAGTGACTTAGTGACTTCCAAAAACGCTCACAACCACGGACCCGCGCCCAGCCCTCACTCAGACGGACACGGCCCCGATCGCAACAGCGACTCCGCGACTGCAATGGCATGACACAAAGCGTGCCCCAAACCCCCCAGCGCCTCCGCGTTTCCTGCCAGAAAATCTCACGCAGGAATATGAACATGTGGACATGTCAGTGCCCCGTGGATAACGGTACCGAACAAGCAGTCACAGACTAACCCATCAAATTGATTGATCATCAAATATGAAGAAATCATGATTATAACCAGTCTTATGAGCATTCTCCCCCCTCCTTTTAAAGGCTTGTATTGTTTCTCAGAGAAGCAAGAACCAAATCACACTTTATCTGATGAACATGATGAAAATGAGTTGCCATTTCAGCGAGCTTCCATACCATTTCCATCCCTGCTTCAAAGTACACATCTTGGAAAACCTTTCCCAGAGGGTTTATAGGAAGTGTCTTCATGGGAGACCAGAGATCTCTCGCTGAGAGACTCTGCTCTCAGTAACAAATGACAGATTTTAAAAAGACAGCCAAATATTTTTATGGCTGATGCTAAGAACTCCCCTGCAAACACACCCAATGCACTAGAAAAAGCACCAGCTTAGAGTTCACGTACAACAAACCTGCACCTTCTGCAGAGTCCAGAAAACAGCCTGCGTTTATCAGCAGCGCTTGACATCTGCTCTGGGATTGTCAGACACGACGCATGCAGGTTTAGTTTAACAAACGCCATCGCTTCGTAAGCCAACAGAAGACACGCAGGAGGTGGGTACACTCCACCAGTGTCACCCCCTCAACCACCTCTGCCAGCTTCAAACCCCTCCGACACCCTCACAGCCAGTAGGAGCCCCTAAAAACTGACTGAACCTGCCAAGGCAGACAGGCACGAGCCAAAGACCTGGTTTTGTAACCCTCATCTAAACGAGTTCAAAAGACAGATTAGTTATTAAAAGAAAGCCAACGAGCAGTCTTGAAAACCTTTGGTGGCAACCTGCTCCATGTGACACACCTTCTGAGGAGACGCAAACTGTCTCCAAGTCCTACCAGAATATTACATGTCGATTTTCTTCAAAAAGGGTGAACTTACCAGACCTTTAATCTGTCGTTCCCAACACCGCAGTTCTGCAGTGGGGCCCCATAAAGCTGGCAGACAGAGAGGTTTCAGGGGTGATGTTGCTGTTTAATCAAAAAACTTCGCATTCCTGCCTTGTTTCAAAGGCAGTCCTGGTATCATTCACTTTGAGCCAAAGGAAGAGATGGACAGGAGCCAAAATACACAAGTTAATCTATAAAGGGAACCGGGACTGGTGGGGCACAGTAAATAAATTAACTAGTTTCTGGGAAATGAAAGCAGGATAACACTGCACAGTGGGAATCTCTGCTGGGCTTTTTTGGAAATTTCAGTAAGAAACTGACTCAAGGATGCCTGAAGAAGTTCTCTCTCTCGTTAGAGATGATCTAAAATGTAGCTGTGAAATTCAATCACCTATCCCTGAATAAAAGCATCACACAGGAAACATGAAGCACCAACAGCTGATGACGACATTCCCCATCCTTTTTACCATGGTGTATTCAAGAATTGAAAGAAATAAAAACCTTGAATACCTGGTGAAAGGAAAACCTTGGATTTTCTGAAGCTGCAAAGGAAAAGAAGCAGCTGAGAGAGTGACTGCGTTGACATTCAATGCAGAATCTGACCGTACCCCAGTTGCTGTTCCATTACCTAAACGAACAACTGCACCTGAAGACCTGGCCCACCGCACCGGCTGCTGGGTCTTGCCGAGCTGCACAAGGCTGGTGGCACCTGGGGGTGCTGGGAGGTGCCCAGGACCAAACCCCATGGGAGCCACATTCCACGAGAGAACCAGGAGGCAAATTCCTCTGTCATTCTTATCTCCGTTTTTTTAATCAAATTTTGTTCCAGTGGAACTTCTGCAAGCAGCTCTATTACTCCACTCTTGCTATTAATAGACCGAGCCAAGTCTTTGTCGGGGATGTGCTGGCACCGTTCCACCGAAGTTAATGGAGCCACCCTGATTTACAACGAGAATTTGGCTCCAACTTTTCACAGCTATGTGTAGAATTTAAATAACAGCTGTACTTTGGTTTATGTGTATCAATGAGAGTTCTCTCCCAGGTTCCTATACCAGTGCTTCCCAAGATCTCTTTCCCCCTATTATCTCAAGCCACCCACTCGTGACTTACAGTGAGGTCGGCAACATAGTGAAGATTTTTTGTCTCAGGTTTTTATGACACCACAAGTAACAGTAAATATAATTGCAGTATCTTGGAAGACGGAGGTAGGAACATCTGGCAGGAGGACATTGCAGCTCACAGGGCTTTCCTTCCTCCCTCTGCTCCTCCTGGGCAGTGTCTCCTGTGGCCTCTCTGAAGCTACCTCCAGCCCTTCCTTCTGCTCCACAGAGAAGTGCCAGATAAGCAAGAGGACTTTTCTCCCCCTCGCCAGGTGCCATCTGGTCCCACTCTTGCCATGGCTTGCATTCTATGTACCCGTTTTGCTTAAGACCAAGTTTGCAATTTCACATCCTTGAAGTGACAGAAAAATGATAAAAACGGAAGTAATATACTTAAGAACAGTAATATACTCTTCTCCAGAAGTCTTTGCTAAAATTTAAATAATATGACAATGAAACACATCTTAGGGAAAAATCTAACAGATTTCTTTCGGGGAAGATATTTCTTAAACCCTGGAAGCAGAATCGTTGATCTCTGTGTGTTTACAGAACTACGAAATGTGTTTAAGAACAGTGAAAACTGCCTTCTCTTTCACACGGAAAAGAAAAACATTAATGTACTTAAAACTCAACTGCCATTAACAATGATGTTATTGTTCTCCTCGGCTGGTAGGTGGTAGAGCACCCTCACGGACTACATTGTCTCCGGGTCTTAGAAATGCCCTGGCAAGGCTGTAATACAACGTGCACATTCCAGACAAGCTCGCAATATTTTCACTGTAAATCTCTGAAAACAAAAAGAAAAAAACGTTAAAAGCAAATCAGAACCAGCAACACCAGAAGATGAAGGGACACGTGTTAGGGACAGTGTGTTGATCCGTGCCCAAGGAAGAAATAAAGCTACTAACAACCTATTAAGATTCAAAGGTTTTTGGTTGGTTGGTTTTTTCAAAACAAAAGGCTAACTTGACTTCCATTCACTTATTTATTATGTTTACTCCAATACTGCCCAGGAAACCCTACACAGAGCACAGCCCTCTATGCAAAGCAGTTTGCAAACATAAAGCACACGCTCTTTGCTTTACAGATCTGACAAATTCGAGAGATGCGACGAACAAAAGCATGGAAGAGCAACAGGGCCTCCGTAGGGAACAGGACTTGCCTAACGCTTCCCAGCGGGCTGACAGCCAAGGAAGAACAAGACCCAGACTACCCAGGATGCTGCGTACAGGAGGCTGGCCTGTCTCTGGCCTAATGGAACGATATCTTATGTCTCAAAACAAGATTTGTTCCAAGTTTCTACCAAAATCATAATAGGAAAACAAAAAATAGTGTTGAGGCAGTGCCAGGAAATCCACATTGTTCCTGCCCATACTGTATGTTTTCTCAGCTCAGGTAGAGGCGCTGTGTACCAAAATTCCGTGTTCACCCCAACCTAATCAAATAGGATCCCCGAGCATTCAGTGCCAGTTCAAGTCCTGCCGATGTCTCCAGCCCCTCACGGGCTGCTGTTAAAATACCAGTCACCACCTCAACCTCTCCACTCTCGGGAAAGGTGGGTTGTATTGCACAACCCTGCATTCCTTGCAACCAGCTCAGTAGGTCAAAGCCTCACCTCTCTGGCAAATTAACTCTCGCAGCGACTCCGGACTCTAGTCAATTAACGAGTCACCTGTCTTTAAGGGCAAGCTTTCTTCTACTTGCAGTTTGTTCTTTTTTGACGCCATTTAGATTGCATTAGGCACTGCTAATTAATCCGTAACTCACCTGCAGGTATATACAATGCTTGCTCGAAGTGTCACCCATCTGAAACACAGGTGTTTTCTTTATCAAGCCTCTGATTTATCCTCTGCAACCCAGGAAAAACAGCCCCTGGCACTGAACGCAGCCACGCAGTTTGCATACTCGTGCAGTTCCGTCAAAGCTCAGCAACACAATCTTTCCATCAGAGAAGCAAGAGGGAGCATTTTCCTGCATGAACACAAGCAGAGTTCAAACCTTCTTTTGAGACTGGGCTATGGGTGCTTACGGGTGAGAAAGTGAAACTTTGGAAAACCAAACAGTATTTCTCCTCCAAAATACTCTGGAGACAAGGGCAACACCCTGCTAACATGCTGGCATGTGGAAAACTTCATAGATCTAGTTCTATAAAACTGCCCTTCAAAAAAAAAAAAAAATTCTATGGAAATAAAGGGGGAAAAGGCAGCTATTAACCCATATCAAACTACAATATGCAATTGTTCTCCAAGCAACAAGAATTCTAAGTGTGTGAAATGCCAAGCAAACACTGTGACCAACCTACCAATATTATGTCATGTACATGTTTGTGAATGACCTGTTTCTTATCAAAGGGTAAACACCTGATGTAAATATTAGCCAAAATTCTTCAGATTCCAATCAGTTGCACAGTCTGAAGCACCTGACCCATCTGTTTCACAGACCATGAGATCCAAGAGATCTAATCGCTACCAAATCTCACCCATGAGACTCTGGCTTTAGCAGGAAACCTTACTGGCTGTCCTAGGGAAGCCCACACGCCTGAAATCCCGCGGAAGGCAAGGACTGAGTGTCTGGTATCACAGACGCCTCCAGCAGGTCATCAGTTTATGACCTAGAACAGGTTCCCAGGTCTCCACCCAGGTCTTCCTGGAGGAAGGTCTATGCACATGCACAACAGATGAATTCTCAGTGACTGTATCCCTGAGCCATGAGATGTCTGGAAATAAGAGCTGCTCCTTTGACCAGACTATGAAATATCCAGAAATTCCAGACAAATGTCTGAAGTCTTCAAATTCCATCACTTTCACATGACTGTTGAAAGAGTGAGAGAAATGGGAGGGTACCACATCTCGGTAAGCGTGGCTGTCTGATCATCTTCATGCCCAGCATCTCTGAAAGATACTGTTTCTCTCTCTTAAATGGATACATTCCCTTTATTATTATTTTTTCTGGCCTATAATCAGCAATTTTATCCCCTAGGACTTCCAGCTTTATGTTTCAAACAGGAAGGCAAACGTTATCAGGTGACATCCCCTTTAGGTGACTGGAAAACACACATTCTGCTGATCTGTATTTTTCCTGCAAAGATTTCTTAAGACTCTAAAAAGCAGCTTTCTCCTTCACTGCAGTTTCCAGACTCTCACGCAGGCAGGTAACGGTTGCCAAGGACATTATACATCAAAACCCAAGGACACACTTTCAAGTTTGGTTTACACAGGCCCAGTGGGAAACAGCCTGCTACTGCGAGCCAGGGAAAGTCAAAGTGTCAGACATCCTCGAAACAGAGCCCAAACGGGATTTAGACGAGGTTTATGCCTTGTGTGCACAGGAATAAATTTCACCATGGTTTGAGGAATGTAAACATTTCCAGTAAAAACCATAGATACAGACTTAAGGCCTTCTGGAGCTATGAAAGTGTCTTGAGTAATTTACAGGAGGATGGAAATAATAATACTGCACCCCAATATGCCCCCGGCCCTTTTTTTTCCCTTTTTTTTTTTGGGGGTGGGGAGATGGGGCACGGTGACATGGACAGACGTGACAGAGGGGGAGGTAAATCTTCCTAAACTTCCCCACCCAGCCATGCCTAGCTCTCCACAGAAGGGAGAGATTCCTACTGACTAGCGTGGGAGCTTTGCTTGAGCCACGACGGCGGAACTGGTCCATCCTGCACCTTCCCGTTCCCATACGGTGACGACATCTCGCTGCTGGACATGAACGTTTGGCATTTCAGTAACAAGCCTACTTGGCTGGTGAAAAGCTGTGGCCCTAATAAAATGGTTTTGGACCCGAGAACCACGGTCCGACCTCTGGCCAAGGATTTAATGAGGAAGCTCAGGTTTGGCAACGCTTCACAGCCCTGTGAAAGACCTTTTCTGAGCACCCAACAGAGTCTGACCTTTTAATTAGGGCAGTCACCCGCCACATACTTCTCCATTGTCCTTGAATTCCCTGACTTTCCTTATTCAGCCTCAAAAATTTCTCTTGGCTTCCAGCATCGTTACTCCCTAATCTGCTAAACACCTATTTTTGTTTCTACCTCTGAATGCGCTTCTCAAAAAATGCTTTTGCCAGAAATCACACCTTTATCCCAAATATATGCATTTCTTTGCAATCGTTTCCATTTCACCCCTTCTTACTCCTCACAATTTTCCTGCTTTCTTTTTTAAACCTAATCAAGTTCATCTGATGCCACAAATCTACCATCCATGCTGCTTTTACAGGCTACAAGAACAGACTCAAAAATATTCAAGAGCATTAGAAAATTACATGCTCTAAAGAACTCAAAATTTCAGAAAGAGAAAAAAACCTAATGGCACTGTTGATTTTTATACATATGCCTTTAGATTTAGCTCGTATTATCCAATATCGTAGAGAACACAGAAGAAAATTCAAAGTAAAAAGCCTTCATCAGTCGCCTTCCTCTCCCAACCAGTTTAGGAAGAAGGCTGCCCTTTAACAACAAAAAACTACTTTCCGCTCCCCGGCCCCAACCAAATAGAGAGACGAGGAATCTCAGCTGGATCAGGAATCTCAGCTAGATCAGGACACAGGCAGAGGACGCGTTGCTTTCTCCCCGACGGATAAGCCATCATGTTTTAACAGACAGCAAGGAAAAAAGAGATTTGATTTCCAGGAACAGGGTAAGCTGCAACATGAGCACGCGCTCACGGATCAGTGGTCAGAGCAGTCTCAGATGTTTTCTCATTTCTACCTCACGGACCGTTTGCCAGCAAAGCCGTCCAAAAAACATCAGAGAAAAGTCAAATTCTCACCGTCCCCCTGGCCCGCTGCTGACCGCACCGAGCTTCCCACAGCTGGGGCAGCAAGTCAAGCCCACGAGAGAAGAAACTGGCCTCGAAAAAGGTGAAATCCAGTTCGACATCTTCAACTGACGTGCGGTTTCAGCCCGGAATAACTAACAGTAGGAGTTGGTTAGCACTCTGTGCGAGACAGAGTTTTAAAACTATGTCCATTATTAACTGCCTGTAATTAGAAAAATCCAAGTGCTTGTAACAGGCAGCTCCAGCAACTGCCACACATCCCAAACCAAATGCATCCACAGGACTCTATGGCTCACAACTTGCCTTTCCCGGGCTTTCTTAGAGCTCCGAGGGAGCCAGACTTAGGAGTGAGAGCTGGCTGGCTGGGAAATGCCATAAAGTCATCTTATCTTCCAAAGAACAGTGGTTTTCTGGCAGCTATATATGCTTTCTTCTGTTATAATATAAAACTATTCTCAGAAGCGTAACAGATGACTCTGCCATTGCAGCCCAAGAGGCCCAGCCAGACCCCCCCCGCCCCCGCAGACTCCCGTTTCTGGGCTGTAATTATGTTTTCCAGAGACGAAACTGCCGTGAGAACAAACACCGCTGCTGCTGCTCCAGCCTGAGACCAGCCGGACCCAGAGGCATCAGGCTGCGCCAGGGACAGCGTCCAGCTCGCGCTTACCCAAGTGGGATTATAGATATTATTTATGTATATAAATATGTACGTGTGTATATATAGATTATGGGGTTTAGATGTAATAAAGATGGATTAAACAATTCATCCTCTGCTCCTTAAGTGTAATGAGAAGCTTTCTGCTCAACTTGGCAAGCTTTAGCCTGCGTGCTATCAACTTCATGAATGATACAGAAGGACTCCCACTCCCATCACCATGTTCCCAAAGTCATTCCCATCTAGAGATTACCTACACATACAGCGTTGGGCAGAGAATCCTACCAAACCTTCCCAGAGCGGAGGGATGGCACGGCCAAGCTGGCCCACCCACGTTCTCCCAGAGAATAAGAGAGCAGGTAATCAGCTTGTGCTAATTGGAAAACCTCATCACACTGAACACAGGTGAGGAGGAGACCGAGCACGTGAGAACAACAGAGAAAGAGAGAAAGGAAGCAGAGATGTGGCAATGGAACTTCATGGAACAAAACAATCTCCTTGTACCTCAGAGTATCTCTTACAAACTTTAACCACATCCTGTCCACACCAGCAGGACTATTTGCCTGACCATAAAATCCTTTGAGTCCTACAACAGAAACAGAAGCCAGCACTCTTGCTTCCTGAGCGCTTCTCCTAACCACAAATGAATTTTTTGTAATAACTTACTAGCCTCAATAAAGCACGTAACTTTTCCATTCTTTCCTAGCACACTGCCGGTCTAAAAGGTAATTAGCAAACAATATCAGCACTTCCAATTTCTTATATATGAATTGAGAATTATGAATTAATATGGAGTAATCTGGTATTAAAAAAAGCCATTAGCTCTTTAACTTTCTTACTTTGTCATAAGAAACAGACACTATTTCTGTCTGTTTTCAGTCTAATTCATCCAGATGTTAAACATAATTGTGCCTGCCTCTGGGCTGAGGGAGACAGTAATGTATTATCCAGTTACTACAGAACATTCCACTGGAATAAGAGAAAAAGACCAAATATATACAAGACGTAATATATTAGACTGGTCCATTCCCTTGGCAAGTATTGCATTTGACTATTTTCCCACATCTATCATTTGGCCACAATTTGTAAGCGTTTATTCTTAATCTCGCTGGTTTCCATAACAAACAACGAGAAACTGTATTAGTAGTTAAAAATAATCTGGAGAAGATAATCTACTATGTACATTAGTACAGGTTTAACGGTGGGGTGCAAGTTGCTTGGAATGACGGGCAGAAATAAGGCACCCGGTGTGCGAGCGGTGTTCAGGTGTGCTGCAGAACTGACGGGAGATGCTGGAGAAAAATTCTGGGGGAAGCATAAATTTATTTCCCTCTGGGAAAAGGCCATGCCCAGGGCAATAGCGAGAGAGACTTTAACAAAGCGGCTGCTGCCAGGGCAGCTACTGCACCTCTGACAACAGGCGAGGAATTCCAGAGAGAAGGGGAAGTTTCATTTAGAGGATGGCCTGGTTTGCATATATAAACGAGAGACGGAGTGATTCCCAGTCTCTAACACAGCATAGCAATTAGGACCTATCCAAGTCGAAAGGTGTGAGTTTTTTCAGGTACAGTCTCTACGTTTTATCTGTTCTACAGAAACTTCCTCTTCAAGTTCCCAAATCGGTGACCTCTGACCTGCGTTTCATCACCAGCCTCGCCACTTACACGCCGCCCACGCCGGAGGACCATCACCTGCCTTTCTACCAAGGTAACTGTGTTCTGTGGAAAAACGTCTAACTGCCAGACCTCTTATCTCATCTATTTAACACGGACCTAGATTTTATTTATTCTGAAAAACCCCCGCCATAATGTGCACGCCCAAGGGTAGAGCAGAGCTCCTGTGCTTGCACTAGACCGACGGTCACGCCAGAGGTGACACAGGAGGCTGGCCACCTGCACACCAGGTGCGAGATCAGTCCCTCACACACTGTAACACACTAATCATTTTAGCCTTTTAAAGGCAAATTTTCCACTATAAATTAAGTTCTGTCCTTGTTCACTTATTTGGTTACGTTCACACATTTCCCAATGAAAAACGTCATCCTGCACACGCAGAGACAGAGGACAAGCTCTGAAGTTCCGGCTGCCTTGTGTAGCCACATGTGCCTGAGGCTGCTTTCCACCTGAGGTTAAACATTTCAAAACGTGGTTTTAATATTTTCCAAGATATATCCTGCTCCTCCCTCTGTTTTCCTGGGGACTGTCACAGATGGGTGCCTCCGGATGGGAGCAGATGGACTTTGCCAGCAGATGCTCTGGAAGAAACCCAAGAGCCGAGCCAGTCCTTGGTGGGGAGGAAGGATCAGTAGAAAACAAGACACTTGGACACTTCATTTCCCAACGTAACACTTCCTTCTCCTGCCACCGCCACCAGCTCACGCCTGGGTCTGGGTGAGCACCTGCGATACGCCTCCAACCATCCTGCCCGTGTGCGACCGGTGGCACCGCGGGGTGAGCACACACTCTGCGCCTCCTCTTTTGTGAAGACCTCGCCAAACCGCCCGTGAACTGCTGCCACGATGCCCGCGGGCACGGCCGGGAGCACCGGGAAGCACTCAAACCATCCAACTTCCTACAAACCCTGCATTAAACCCTGCGAGGTCCGAGGCCCCGCGCGGCATCCTCCAGATGCTCTGGGACACGTTTCAAGGGTCCCTGTCTAGTTGAAGGAAATTCCGCTTGTAAGGAGAGATTGGCACCATCATCCAGAGCGCAGCACGGACACTTAGACCAGGGACCAGCAGAATCACGGCTCCTACCAGATTCACAGCAAACAAATATGAGCAGCACAGAGTAACCAGAACATTATTTTCTTTCTTGCATAAAGCAAACATAGAGGCACCACAGCAACTTGAATTACAGAGAGACAATATGTACCCGACACAGCCATCTGAAACATATACACGCACCCCAAAATGATGTTTGGCTTAGTTACCTCTAGAGATCTGGATGCACGTTCACAGTCAGCATAGCTAGGTCAGATTGCCTACCTCCAATTTTCTCTTTAGAAAACAAAAAGTAATGTTTTGGGTCCACATTCCAGCTACGTCCACAAAAAGCATCTGAAAGTCAGCGGAAAAGAAATTATAAACATGGGAATCCAAAGTGTTCTCAACACAACTCGTACCGCGTCAGAGAGTTCCCCAATCCCTCACCTGGCCCCGCCACACCACCGGGATGTCTCGGAGGCAGCGCGCGGCTCCACGCTCCATACAGGCACCAAAGCTGCGCCTCTGACTTTCGTCGGCATCTCCCCCGCCTCACCGGTGGGAATCACCCTTCGCTTTATCCCATTCCGCCGAGCGCAGCGTTACAGTGGCAGTGGAAAAGGAAGAAAAAGCAACCAGCAGGCTCGGCTATTTCATTATCTCACCAGTCAATTATTAACGACGGTGCTTTTTCTGCCCAGCCGCTGGGCAGCGGCCACAACTCCCACGTGGGCACAACTGAAAAATTCCACGAAGATGCCGGCGGGGAGGCCAGAGCGGAGAGAGCAGGAGAGGCCCCCGGGACCCAGCGCTCCCACCTCCTGTCCGTCCCCCGGGATGGCATCACCACAGCAGCATCCTCCACTCCGCCACACCTCGTCCCTCGCTGTCCCCAGCCCGGGTCACACCGCACCGGCCAAGGGCCCTTGCTCCGGGGCAGCTGAGAACCACCGCGAGACAAAAGCTAATTAAATCCAGCTGAAAGTAGGTAGATTTAACCCAACAGTTTGATTTTCTGCTTCCAGAGGGGGAGGGAAAAAGGGTGGCACAGTAAAAGTTAATACAGTTCAAGGAAACACCGATGTTTTATACGCTGCAGGTGTATTGGTGTGTGGTTTTTGGTTTGGGTTTTGGCTTTGTTTGGTTTTTTTTTCCCAAATCGAGGGGTTTTTCAAGTGTTTTGTTCCCAAAACAGCACAGAAGGCACACAGATTGAGGCTTTCATGTATTTTGCAGGACTCTGAATCAACTCAAACCTCTGCAATAAATTCCTTCCTGCCTGCCTCCAAATATATGTGATGGAGCCCGATACCAACATTTTATAACACGCTTATCTGGTGAGATGAATTCCTGCTAGTTTCCAGCTGGGCTTAAAAAATAAGCCGATTTTATGCCGCTATTTTTTTTCCTCAAACTAAGCTGCCAACGGGATAATGCCACGCAAGCAACAGCTCTCCGATTTGTTCTTACGTATCATTGCTCAAGGGAAAACTGGGGATTCCTTCCACATTTCCTACAAAAATAATCGCCTTGCTTGTGGCTACATTCAGCCTTCACGTGGTGGCAGGGAGCAGACCACTCTCCAGCGGGATGCAGATCCAGCCTTTGGTTTTCGCCCGGCTTCTCCACGCGCTCTGGCTGGGCGGTGCCGAAACCACCGCAGAGAGTTCAGAATCCATCCCTGGATCACTGCACCACGGGAGCAGGAGGGGACAGGGATCGTGTTGTTGGGAAGATCTCAACTCCGCATCTCCTGCGCACAAGGAGAACACAGGAGCGTCTGCAATACAGCTTTTGGATGATTCATTTCACCCGTGGTTGAGGTTCCTCTGCAAGCACCCATCCCGGCTCCCCTTCAAATTCCTGCACAAAAATCAGCCATCCCTAAGCCTAATTTTTATTTTTTTTCCCACCAGTACATATCGTGGTCAGTAACTCCCAGAGCACAGAGAAGGGCTCGCGGCGAGTTACTCAGTAACTAATTTGGTGTTTAGTTATTGCATTAAATACTGTTTTCACAAAGCAGTGACTTGGTATCTGATCGAGTCGAGTGTTCTGCAACAGGAGGTGAGGGGACTGTTTCCAATGGTCCAAAAGTGAGAAGGAATAAAAAAAAAAAATAAATAAAAAAAAATCTTGCACCACGTGATGCCAGCTTGGAAGGAAAAAGCCAAACCTGAGCAACTGACCGAGATGACCGATTTGTTGAAGTGCCGCAGACAGAAATCCGACCTTAGTCCTATGTGAATAATAAAGGTTCAAACATACCACAAGAAAAAAAAAAATACAGAAAGCCAAAGTCATCATTTTTCCACCCAAGGCGAGCTGAACCCAGCGCCGAGGCTGCTGACTTTGGAGAGTTCGGTTTAGCACCGAGGTTTGCCACAGGCGTTTGTAAGCTTTGGCCCTCACCTTACAATGAGATTTTATTTTTTTTAAGACATTTGCGCACATCAAGGTTACGAGAGTGTCCACGCACTTCTGGACCCAGCAGGGCACCCGCGCCTGGCTCCTCACCGCCCTGCACAAGGGCTGGACAGACAGCGAAGTTTGTGTCCTTAAATGATGTGTCTCTTGTATGTAAACGGAGGGTAAACAACAAAAATACAGCTCTTTTTGCCACAACGTTGTCAGGATAAATCCATTAAAAACTGTGAGACCCTCAGAATCAAACCTAACTTCCCTCCCTACCTGAGGGCGCTGGAAGCCTCTGCAGCACCGAGAGCATCAGCAACACATCATGGGAGCAAATCACACAAAACTTTGCAAAACAATTCAAAACCTTGGGAAAATGGCCCTGTCAGCACAGTATCACCTAACCTGCAGCTCCCAACCAGAAGTTTTACTAGTAACTTGCAATAATACACAGCGCTATGCATACAATAATAGCAGTCACTAATTATAAAATTATTTCAAATATAAATTCACCTGCCTCCAAACGCGCCTCCTAAATTATAAAGCAGGCGCCTTGTAAAGAAGCTATTAAGTATTATACATGCTCCACAGCTCTAGTGGGTTGGATCTCACAACAGCAATTTGTTGGGAGGCTGGATTTGGGCTGCGTCAGGAGCCGGAGGGCTGCGCGGCCACGCTCGCCTGCGGAGCCCACACACCCCGGGCAGAGCGAAGAGGGAGCAGGGCTGGAGCCCCAGCTGTCACAGTAAATCCGTGTTTTACAGGTATTAATGATTAAACCCTCCCACTGCCTTTGCACGAAGGAGGGGCGGCGAGGAGAACCCTCCCCGAGAGACGGGGGTTAACCACAGCCCTGCCCCGACCTAAATGCTGAATGCTCAATGACTCCTAACGATGGACTGAGGTGGGATGGACAGACCCCAGAAGAGAGAATTTACAGCTGCTCTTGGCAATTAAAACCACTACAATGCATTACAACCAGAACCAAGGCAGAAAATCTACTCTCGTGTCAGACACAAGCACACCATTAGTCATTCATCACCACTAGGAAATAACTAAAGTATTCTCAGGAGGTCTAAAAGTCGTGAAAAAGCACCCTTTGCTTTGTTATCTATATACTTACATGTGAACAATAACAAACAGGCCAGGAGTGAAAACAACCAAAGGATTTTGTAAAAACAACAGAGCCGAGGCTGGTTTTATCTGTCCTTGGATTCCTAAACGTTTAGAGTGCATTTACGATACGTTTTCAAACCCTTCTTCACAGCCAGAAATATTGATATATGCGGTGGATTTCTTAATTGAGAGCTAAGACTTTCAGGGAATCCTTGAATTTTTACAGCTAATGCTTTCAGAGATGCATAAAATCTCATAACGCTCAGGATAAAGGTGTCGGGGTTGCCATCAGTGTGCCTTCCACTTCTGAACACTGCCACAGTCACAACATCGCAGAAAAAAAAAGTAGAAAAAAAAGCAGAAAAGCAATACTTGGGGTTACAGGCTTAAACTTGCCTCTTAATGCTACTTTACAGATGTTATGCTTAATTTGCACACCGCCAGGATGCGTTCTGCGCTTGCGTGCAGCTCCTGAAGGCAAGGACCCACGACTCCGGATAAAACGCAGAAAACGCAAGCGATCAACATCCACCGAGGCAAAGGTCCTGGGACTCTTCATCGGTGTCTCGTATTCTGCCGCTGCTCGTTTAATACTAATCGCACAGTTCCAACATCACCAGAACATTCACAAACTGGAGAGGGATGAGAGAAGCACAATACTAAAACAATTTCTCGTGGCTGCGACAGTCTCCTTCCGTACAGCCCCAAATGCATCAAATGAGTCAGTGGTTCCTGCAGGAGCCCCTTCAGGCCGCAGGATAAAGCACAAACCGCGGCTGCCTCGGGGATTCCTCCTGTGTCTGAGGCAGGTAAAGAGCCCCTCGCCCCCACACATCTGCCTGCCCGGCCTTTTTCCCTCGGTGTTGGGAAGCGAAATCTGAAGGGGGAAGCAACACAAACAGCAAAAGCTGCCCATAAAAGCCCTCCAGTCGCCCAGCGGGCTGTTACCTTTCAACGTGATTCTCATCACTTGGCATCAGCTGGGATACAGATGGCTGCGCGGGGTTATTGCCTTCAAAAACTAGGTCAATGGCGGCACAGGCATAAAGTAAAAATAAAAATCCTGGGGTTTACCCACCAAAACCACTCAAGTAACAGCAGCCTAACAGACAAAGTAATATCCCTCGGAGACCTCATCAACCCCACACTCCACAGACGCGGCTGCCCTAACTAGTAACCAAATTAGTTCGCAGGGCAGAGGACTCAGTGCCATCCTAGACACGTGCTCACTGTTTTTTTACTAGAATCCAGTAACTCCTACAGGAGTTGATCCTTCTGCCTAACATTACAGCAAGCATAATCGATATTTTTTAGCATTTCCTACAATTTAGTTAACTGCTTGCTAATAGTTTACAGAAGAAAGGTAACACAAAGCCAGCGCTTCTGTCCTCAGTCGCACCAACATACCACGGATCAAAGACGGGTCCCCGTGTTCCTTCAGTCCCTGACTTCATACAAAACGTTCCGCAGCCAAAGTTCAGCAACTCGCAGAACTTGCCTTTGCTCGTGCTCCTTTCCAGGCAGGTTTCCCGGCGGGCGGCACCGCCGGCAGCTGCAAGGAGCAGGGTTTGGTGCCGCGGAGCGGAAGCAGGCGGCTCCCGTGTGCTGGGGGAAGCGCAGTTCCCAAGAATTCCCTTAAATTGGCATCGCTGCCCAACAGCACGGCCGCGCCTGCGGGCGCATCAGTCTTCACGGGGAGTCTGGACTGAGTAAGGTTGCAGGGTTTTCCCCTGGTAAAATACCTAATGGTAGATCTTTAGGTGAGAACGATCAAATCGTATTCAAAAGCCTCATTAGAAAAATAACATTTAGCTGAACAAGGTTCCCTACTGAAACCGTGTTGTAAGCACACTTAAATGCTATATACCACCAGTGCCTGAGCTCTCTGAACACACAGAAAAATCTTTAGAGAACACCATAGGCTGTGCCACACAGCATTGTCCGGATCACGGGGCGGTACCAGCCTGGGTGAGTGGGTTTAATTCTGCTGTTGAGGATCGTTTCTCAAACCAGCTGAAGCTCCTTTTGTGCAGCTGGCAGGTTACCAGCCATCCCCGTGCCTCAGAGCGGGATCTGCTCGAGCCGTTTAAATGGAAACGCAGTGGAGTCCCTGCTGCTGCCTCCGGAAAGGGGGGAGATCTCCATCACCCCTCCCTGCCCCTTCCTCTTTGCCACCCCCAGCGCTGGCCTTGCTGCAGCTCTAGCGCTTGGTGGACGCGGGAGTTCGTCAGTTTGCTAATCCCGCAGGGGACGTTCAGGGCTTTTACTTAGTTTTCTGCTGGCTTATTGAGCTGAAGGAGTTCCCCGAGGAACTGGGTGAACGTCGAGCCGAGGCCGGGGGAGAGGAGGGGAGCCGGGTTCAGCAGCATCGAGCCACCCCAGCAGCTCGTGCTGCAACACAGAAATTCATCCCAAGACCCTTCGCGCCCACAGTGTCAGCGCTGTGCCGAGCTTCCCTCAATACCAAACGGAGCCTGGGTGTGAAATACAAAAAGCCTCAGGGCTTGTCCCTCCAGTCCCTGACCCTGAGCGAACGGCACAGGGTGGACCCTCGGTGGCGCCGGACCCGAGATACGAAACCATATCCAGCAGACGGAGGCGAACCAGAAATCCGCTTTGAGTCTGGAACTGATTCCACTCAAAACAACGGCAAAACTCTTTCTTTAAAACGGCTAAATGAAAGGGCATTAAAAAAAGAATTAGGGCATCGTTTCAGGAATGTGTCACTCAGAAATTTCACATTTCTTTTTTCGCAGATAATTATAAAACTCAGATTTAAATGAGATTTGTCACTGCATTTAAAAAAATCCATTCGGGAGTCGCAGACATACGTAAGTAGTGAAGAGCAGGGCAGGGTGCTAACAACCAGCTCCCCAGGAAATGGTGATCTATTTGTTTATCTTCCAAGCATTGTAAAGTGCGAGAGAAGTAAGAAGAGAGGGACACTATGGTCCCCCGGGGACACGGGTCTGGCTGAAGAGCAGAAATGCCAGCTGCTGCCTGCTTTTGCCATCAGGTATGCGCTCCTCTTCCCGCACGCAGCAAAATAAATAAATATCAAGGGCTTCTGGTGGCACGTCGGTCCAGTTACACAGCAGAGGCAGCGGCAGGCGCTCTGCTTTCTCTCACAACACTCACACACAACGGTGGCTTTGTCACAGGGAGGTTAAATAAATAATGTAGCCATTAGATGTCATAAAGAAAAGGAGCATTAGGCGATTAAGTTGCGGATACAGAGCGGGGCAGCTCTGCCGTACTCCCAGATAAACCAGCGTGCAGCCAAGGAAGCCCCAGGCTCTGCCAGCGGCTTGGTCCCGCAGCGAGCCCTGTTCAAAGGCAAAAATGACACAGAATCAACAGAGACAGAGAACATGAGGGTCTGGGCGTTAAGTACAGTTCCGTTCAGAATAATGACTGAAAATAGGCATTACGTTCTCGTATGCTCACGTTTACTGTGTGGAGCTTATAAATCTATAAACCCAGCAGGATCTGAACCAGCGTCTCCAACCCAGCTTTTGAAAAAAAAATCAGTCTGTCTTGCAAGGCAACTCGAGCACACGTATTTTCACAAGTAAAAGCAATATTATTCTAATCACCAAACACTAAAAAGATTTCAGCGGTCTCCAAGCAAACCTGGCTCATTAATCACGTAACTTCACATTTGGTAAACATTCATTTGGCCAGCAGTCTGGAAATGCCAGTTAATCATTTAAATTCTGGAGCCTCCCTGAACTTCAGAAGGCGCTGGGAGACAGAATAATATACAAAGCCATTTTACATTTAAGATTAATATTTTAGGAAGCATACATTTTCTTTTCTATGAACCTTTTCTGCTAATAAGGACCTTATTCTGCAAGCTATGCGCAATGGAAATTTCACAACAGCTTTTGGGAGAGATTTCACTATGGAAAAACACTCCGGAACAAGTTTCAAGATGTTTTTCATGTGCTAAAGATGTAAGAAGTTATGAACAGAAAACAGGAAGCACAGAAGGTGTTTGTTCTGGAAATTCCTGTAAGTGGATATACAAGATGCTATACATGATCTCTACTTTTTTAAATCTGATTTTATATATTAGAAGAAGCAATCTTCCTTAGTACACAACATGAAATTCTCTTAGTCTCATCTAACGACTGACAATTCACTAACAAAGGCCACTAACCTGGAAAGGGGGTTTTTGTTTAACATGAGCCAATCCTCCTTGTTTCACCAGTCTGGTTTATATAACTTAGGCAAAATATATATATTTTTTATATATATATATATATGCAGTATATATATAAATATATCTAAAGGTGCTTTGAACTCAACACTACTCAGAGCAAGCGCTGACAGAAGCTACCCAACGGACAGATTTGGGGCTAAACAGCAATTTAGCCACGTTCACGCAAAGGGGAAAGAGAAGCAGCCTACCGTCCGATCCCCCACTCCATAGACTACTCCGGCTTTCCCGTATTCGGTAATCGTGCAGCAGGGCAGCTTTTTGGGTGCACTTTCAGAGCTCAGCTGCCGTTTGGGTCACCGACCCTTAAGCCCAAGAGACCCGCAGGTACGCACGCACGCACACGCATATTCCACGAGCACGTTAGGAGAGGTGCTAATGGAATGGACCCTTCTGCAACGCCACCCAAGACAGCTCTAAAATACCACAGAAGCAATTCTAAAACCCATGCCACTTACCACGGGCCGGAATATGGATTTGAAGTGTCTCTTCTACGTTAGGGCATGAGATGTGCCGCAGGGAAAAGGAGCAGCTGGGGCGACGGGAAGGGCAGGGAGGGACCGACCCGTCCCGGCGTCGCTCTCGCCCGTGTAATTCTAAGCTTGGTTGTGGTTCTGCATCTGTGCGACACATGGGGCTCCCCAGCCCTCGCTGGAAAACACCACATGGCAGAAACTGAGCTGCCCAGGCAACAGATGCTGCTTACGGAGAAAGTCACACTCTCCAGCTGAACGACTTACTTCAGTCAAGGGTTCGCAGGGAATTCTCATGGGATTGGGACTGGAAACTCAACATTTCACACCAGTAGAATGTCACAGACGTGGACCTTGCCAGGCAGGATCTGCCAGGGACAGCTTTCTGGCACTGTCCCACCATAGATATTTTCAGTTTGACAACGGAATTGGTTAAGTAAGAACTGCTTCAGTTCATGTCAAAAATCACTTTTTCACCTTGTCTATAAAAAACTCCTTAGAAGTACAAGCTTTTGTTTTGTGCCCAATAAAACATTCCAATTCCACCCAAACTTTAGCATTTTATTTCAAGGTATTTGGGACATGCAAAACTATGAAAGAACGACCACGCTGTGGACGCGGTCAGCCGCGCAACTGAACAGCGTGTGACCTGGCCAAAGGCCGCAAAACACACCGGGAAGCGGGACACTTCCTTGGGTGGTTAACTCCTATGGAGCTCTCCCGGAGCACCGGGGGTAGATCTTACCCCTCCAGTCCGACAGTCCGACTGTCCGAGAGCGTCTTCTACAAACGGCACCGGCAGACGGGACGGGTGAAGGAATAAATGGGGGGATGCTGGGACAGGTGCAAGCCACACGCTTGCCACGAGCAGGAAGACAACGCTACGCCGGGATTAGACAAAAATACAAGTGCCATGAGCTCATCTGAGCTGAAGCTGGAAGGACCCTGGAACATACAAATCCCTCAGCAATGCGGAATATGCGCGTAGGGCCGCTGCGGGGCAGCAGCAGAGGTGACCTCCTCCTTCTAGCCTCCACCAAACAAACCTCCCCGACACAAGCCAAGCTGTAACCGCTCCACATCCGCAGTCAGCATTGAGGGAGCGGAGAATTCCAGCTCTCCCGCATCCCGGGGCATCCCGTGGCAGTTGTTTTGAGCCTGCTGAAGCCAGGCGGGCACCGCATTCAGGGCTAAATGAGACCTTGCGGTGCTGGGAATATCATTGCCTTGGAAGGTGTGATTGGCTGATGCAATTTTGGTAGCGTCAGTAACGTACAAGCAGCGTTGCATTGCTAATGCTTGGATTTCTGCAACATACGACACATGAGTCAAGTCATTCTTGAGTCTTCTACAAACGGTCCTGTAACAACAGCCAGCGATATTTTAGATACCAGGAAATTCAACTTTAGCAATAAATACGCAACATGATGTGAGCGTTTCAAAGACAGAACAGTAAAAAGCCAGAAATGAGCTTTACGCTGGTTAGTCACAGAGGTACAACAAACCCTTGGGTCAAACCTTTACGTTTTACAGGCTCTAAGATTATCACAAAACTCAGCTCAAAGAGTATGTTTACTATCTAAACCACTTGTTTTACAACTCACGGAAAGTTTGTTGACAATTTTAAAATAAATATTTATTTGTAATTTTATATTAGTAACTTTTTTCAGAAAACCAAAAAAAACAACCCAAACCCTTGCTGATTTATATTTATTATCATTAAAAAAAAAAAAAAACAAACCAAAACCCAGCAACAATTAACAAGAAGCATTTGCTTCAAGCCAGGATTGAAATTTTATTAGATCCAGGCTCAGCAGACAGCCCAATGCATAATTACTCCTCGACAGATGAATAGCAAAAAGGCGGTATTTTCAAATTCTGAGCATACTGCTTCCCTCTTCTTGAAGCTAGAAGCCTGCATAGTAACAGAGACAGGTGCAGGAAAGTCCATAATCCAAGAAATAATCTTATATAGCCCCATGCATGGAATGCTGCACCAAGGATAAACTCCCGAAGAGCCGAGATGTCGTTTCATGTTTGGGATGAAAACCAGACAGGTTTGTGCATTCTAGAAAGGTCCTACGTGTATCAGCATCGCTTCCCCCTTCCTGCTCTAGGTACTTACTATGACAAATGTTTATCCATTTGACTGGAATATTCCAGCTGGAGATACGTTCATGGGGTTTGGGTGTTCTTTTTCTAAGTTGTCAGATGAAGCGTTCCAGCTGTTTAAGAACAAGTCTCGGGATAATCCATTGCCTTCTCAAGGTTAAAAATAATTCTGCCAGCCCTTTACGAAACAGTAGCTCTTGTCCTTTAGAGTCCAGACTGAGAATCTGGCGAGGAACAGCTACTGCACCGAGTACTTGGCTGTCACTTATCTGTGAAATTTAAGTAATCTAAATTTGGGCCTGAATTTAAATCCCTGGATGATCCCTTTGCACAAATTCAATAGAGACTCCGTGTATTAAAGTTTCCATGCAGTCGATCCGCAGCTTGCAAGGCTATTATTGGAATTTCTTTGGAAGCACAGCATTGTCCACAGCTAGCGAAACCAGAGCACCTCTCAGCTGTGCCCTCAGTTCTGCGCCGCCCGGATCGCAGGCAGGTGGAGTGGGGGAATCGCCAGATTCAGGGAAGAGTTGGGATCAGGCGGAATACAGCAGCGTAAAACCTTGTGGAGGCCGGACTGGTAGGCATGGGGGAAAAAACGTGGGTAAGGCTGTCCGAGCAAGGAGGCTTGGAACAGGAGCCAGTAAAGGAAATTAATTGGGGGGCACCAAAATAATGCTGATTTGGAGAAGGATGAAGAGGAAGACAAAGATCAGATGGGAAACTAGGGGATTTTGGATCTGTTTGGCAAAGAGATGGTGGCTTGGAAGTGAGAGAGCGATGAGGAAGAGCTGCAGCCCAGGCAGGCACAGAAGAGCCAGCAGGAGAACAGGGGCTGTTCAGGCAAAAACAGAAATGGGCAAATTCTCAAAGCTCGAGATACAAAATAAAATTAGACTCATAAAAAACAGGGAAATATTAAGTATTCTTGACTTGGTGAGAAGGAAGAGCGTTCTTGCTGAGCAGGCTACAGGCTTTGTTCAAAAAGCCAGAAACGAGCTGGATATTTTAGTGATTAATGAAAATTACCACGGCAGTGTAAGAGCCCATCCTGGCACAGGGAAAGTACAGCTTGGAAAGCAGAATAAATTACAGGTCTGCAGATTGTCTGAGCCCCATAAACTTCACTCCAGGATACTTAAAAAGCAGCCTCAGGACCGTTACTGTTTATCTCCATGGGATGATGGTCACATCACAGAAGACGGGAATAAAGGCAAATAAAATGCCTGTGAAAAGAGGGTGAGCTGGAAAGAACAGAGAGGAGGGAGAGAGAAAGCTTCTGGTTGACTTAGCTTTGATTTGACCGTGTCATTGTTGACAAGTCCGTGTTTTAAACAGTCTGTTAACTTGCAGTTGCCCATCATCGGTTCATTCGATTATTTATATTTGTTCGCTTTGTATGTTTTCGGCATTTCCTTTGCTGTATGAAGACTTTCCAAGCTCAAACACTTTACACCCGCCTATATAGCAATTTGAAAGTATTCATTCTTGGCCCACCTTCTCTCGTTCCCCACTATTCTGTGGGCGCTTCCAGCGTGAAGCGCGAGAAGCCTCTGGGATAGCAAAAGGCTGATGGCGGATCCCCCGGCTGACAGCCAGCCCGTGTGTCACATCACGTAATGTCACATAACGTGCTGCTCGTGCCTCTTGCCTGCACACGTTTCACCCTCACCCAACACCTCCCCGAGCGAACCGCCCTCCCGACAGGAGGGCAGGCTGTGCTTGTATTTATACAACGATGCTCGTCTCTGAGAGCAAGTACAGGCACCCTCTTAATTTGCATATGAAAAAATTGTAAATCTCATTCTGAGACATACAGCCTACAGCCATGCATGCCCACAGAGCAAATCATGTAAATTCTGTGCCATTTGTGATGGAGCACAGGACTGTATTTGGGCCTGGTTTTCGTCTGGTGCGCCGTGCACTGCACAACCATCGGAACGGGGAACCCCCCGAATCCGCAGGAGCATCATCCTCAGTATCCCTGTAATCCATTTCACTTCCAGGTCGTGCTGTCAGATGTTCATCCTCACACCTCAGCACCCAGCATTAGTCAATGCCAAAAAACTGAAAATACTTTGAGCCGTAAAATCCGCATCCTCCTGAGAGTGAAGGATCTTCCTAGTCACCAGAAAATGCCCTTGTTAGATTTTAATAAATTTATTCACTTTTAAACACAGACATAGAATCATAGAATCACAGAATCACTTGGGTTGGAAGAGACCTTCAAGATCATCAAGTCCAACCACAACCTACACTACCAAACCCACCCCTAACCCATGTCCCTCAGCACCACGTCTGCCCGGCTTTTAAATACCTCCAGGGACGGCGATTCCACCCCCTCCCTGGGCAGCCTGTTCCAATGCCTGAGAACCCTTTGGGTAAAGAAGTTTTTCCTGATATCCCACCTAAACCTCCCCTGGCACAACTTGAGGCCATTTCCTCTTGTCCTGTCACATTGACATAATCTGACACAACAACGTTAAGTTCTGTTGCTATCCTTTAAAAAGTTTTTTCAAGGCCAGCTGAAGTAAATGGCACCTTTGCATCGATTTTACTGTTTTGAATCAGGCCTAAGTCAGACCCAAAGCAACGGCAGGAGATACCCAAAGCAATTAATCTTCTGCATACGCTTGAGATAAATACAACCCTCGCTTAAAGAAAGTTTACATTTGCCCTCTCTTGTCTGAGTGTGCAAATGGTACTCTAAAAAAAAGAAAAAAAAAAAAAAAAAAAGCAAAAAGCTGTGCTGCAACACAGCAGGGTGGCAGACGGGGAACAGAGAGCGCCTTTCCGGGGCAGCGCACTGCTACCGGAATGGGCTCAGGGCACCGAAATCCGCACTGCCTTGCACTCAGCCAACACTTCCAGCACAAGCTGTGGGAATGGGCATCTCCAGAATATTCTGCACGATACCCGCTGAAAGAGCGAGCCGACACCGCGATACCCCGGTAACAGAAATCAGGGGGAATTTTTCAAAGAACAAAGTTTATGAGATATATTCAAATCTGACATCAATGGTATTTCTAACGCGGTTTTTCCTTTGCAAACAACTTCTAAAGAAATTAAAACTTCATTTTAGTAACTAAGATTAAGAAAACACTATAAACAAAGAACTATGATTAGTTCTTTTCCACCTCTCTCCTTTGCTTTTTGTTTACCCTGTATTAAAATTCTATACATATAAAATTATGTTAAACACACACTCACAGTACTCTTATTCCACTTCTGTCTGCCCCACCCTTCAATTATTTCACAAATCCATTTTTCCCTGTTTTGTGCCAGCAAGTCTCCTGTCGAGTCACCGCAGCAGGCTCTGCCAGCGCCCGCTCTCAGCTCCAAACCGGCCAAGGCCAACTGGAACCAGCCACAATGGTGACAATCTGGTTTATCATCTGAAGCCACAGGTCAAAGGCAGCATCTTCACTTGTGCTCTGGGACTGGCAGAGTCAGCCCAGCCACGACTGGAAGCTCTCGGAGATTCCAGTATGCTGAAGACAGAATCTTCTGGCATTTAAGTTACTAAAAAAAAAAAATTAAAAATCAAAGCATGTGCATTTTTCAGAGACTTGTTAATTGGCCAGACTTGGGAAGATTTTCAGAGGGAACAACAAAAAGCACATCCCTGATGCAAATTCATGCAAAACAAAATTTAGTTCCCTTCTCCAAAGTGTGGGAAACAAAGTTGCTCAGTGACAGGTCAGAAGCAGTGAAAAGAGACAAGACATCATTTTTCCCCTGAGCTGGTTCTTAGAAATATAGGATTCATTTTATCCCTATTTTCCCAAGATTCTGGGCAAAGCAAACAACCAGAATGCAAATTTGCAGATGAAAAACTCTGGCCAAGTCAGGATGAGGAAAGGAGCGTGTGAGGAGTGAAATCACCACCACCCTGGTAGCAGGTGCAGCTCTAGAGGTTCCTTCACCCCTCGGCTCCCGGCCGGAGCGCGGCGGGAGAGGCCGTCGGGGCAGCACGTTCCCTGGGCTGCCCCGTAGCCCCGGCTGTCCCGGCACGGCAGCTCAGCAGCCCGGGCCCCGGCCCCTCGCCAGACACATCCCGAAGTCCCCATCACTGGATGCCTGGATGCGGTATCCAGCTTCTGTAGTTCCACTGGGACCTTGGCGGGCCCAAATAGCCCTGTTAGTGCGAACCTGGCCCTTGGCACGTTTGGATTTGCACCTTAGCACTAAATAAGGCCAAATAAGAGACAGGATCAGAGCGTACAAAAACCCTCTCGGGAAAATTCAGAAGAAAATCCATTTGCACGTTCTCCCACCATTTGTAAGTGGCTGGAAAATCTTACACGCTTCCCTCCCCACACACCTGGAAAGACGTTTCTTCCTCTCACCTCCCCTATTTATTCAACCTGCATGTCTGTTTTCTAAACGCACTCTCACATTGCTTTTCGAGTTTTAACTTCACTGTTTTCTCGTTCATTTTCCCACTCAAGCGCGTACCATTCGGAGGCGTTTCTACTCTTTAAACACATCACTTCGTGAATTTCTTTGCAAAAAGGAATTCTTTAGAACACCCTTCTCCACTGAAAAACGCTCCGTTTCTACCTGTCGCTGTTTCATTCTTGACGTTAAACGCTGCTCCGGAGCTCGCCCTTTGCCAGAGGAGAATCCTGCAAACGGGTCCCTGGGCAACAGGGAAGAAGGGTCCGGCCAGTTACTGCCCCGGGAGTTTTGCAGGACACAAGGATGCGGCTCCGGGCTTTGGGCTCAGGGATGAAGGAGGAAAAACGCTCCCGCTGGAGGCGGCGGACACGGGCCCCGCTGTCACCCAGCGGAACCGGGTTAGTCCCGCGCTCCCCCGGGGCCGGCACTACCGAGGGACGCTTTTTGCCACCGGAGTCACCTCAGGGGAGACAAAATCCTGTTGGAAAAGCCCCCGGCTGCCGGGAGCCAACAGCCCGCTCCCGCCGCCCC
>VZSF01008232.1:215150-228727 GCA_013398295.1 Chionis minor
GTGTCAGGGTAATGAACCTGAAACCGCCGGCGGCGGGGCCGGGGCGGGGGGACGCCCCGCACACAGCGGGCGGGCCGGGGCGCAGCCGCGGGGATCCCGGAGCCGTTTGTCTGGGAAAAGACCCCCAAGGTCATCGGTTCCAGCCGAAAACCGAACCCGGGGCCGCGCACCCCCGGGAGAAGGGAGACTGGCGAAGAGCGTCATTCTGGAATCTCTTTTCCCGCAATTTTAAGAGCGGAGTCAGCGGGGTTTCTCGCTAAGGGTCACATCAGGACCCTTATATGCACCATAAGGTGCATCTTAACCGTATCTGACAGTAGCGTACAATAAACAGACCTCAACACAATGAAAAACACACGTCCCAACTCCCACCTTAAAGCCCCAACGGAATGCTCCGGCAGAGACGCTGCACGAGTGGCCAGAACTGTGATGTTATTTAGGAGGAGCAATAAAAACACTTTGGGGGAAAAAAAAAAAAAAATCACGCCTGGTACACAGGAATTTCCCTGCCCTGTATGTATGCTGTCTGGGGGGGAGTTTGAGGTAACAGCAGCAGGGGCTCCATTTTTCCCAATTTTTATTCTTCAGGGCTTTCTTTGCTCTCCAGTTTGTAAACAAGAGCTTGCCAGGCAGGAAATTACACCGGGAAGGCTGAAAGTGGGAATAACAAGCTTAGCAAACTCAGCTTTCCACACCAGCAAGAGGAAGAATATCCAATCTAAGACCCTACTTTTAAAAAGTAGTTTGTTCCAAATCCTTCCTTTCTTCTGTCTGAAAAAAGGGGAAAGGAGATAAACATGCAGGCAGGACTGCAGGAGTTACAAAGAGGAAAGGAAAAAACCACCTAAATGAACAAAAACCCCAACTCTACCTTCTCCTTTACATTTTTTCACTGAATCTTTCTAGATCCCTACAGTGTCTAAAATGTCCCTGACTGAGTACTGTGTAAGCTCACATTATACCTCAATTAAGCTGCTGTAAGATGCTCTCAAAAGCAGCCGGTCGCTACCTCCAACCTTCTTCCTTCACCCGGGGCTCGTCCTGAGCGGGCGGCTGGGGAGCGGGTCACTGAGCTCACAGCCCAGGGCAAAGCCGGGCCACCAACATGCGGAAAAAGGCCAAAAAGGTGAGGAGGAAAAGGCAAAACTCACCCCTGAGAGCGGTAGGACTGCATCGAATACCTTCTGAAACTTGACCCGAAAGCCACATTTTATGGATGCGTGTATAGCACCTCCCTGTAACAGAAACAGCATGTGCAAACAAACGGCGGTTGTTTACTAACTTCTGCAGTTTCATTTCCATAAAAACTTGAGTACATTAAGAGACTCTCATTCAGGTTCCACATGGGCAGTCACATTTGTAAGTACGCACAAAACTTTCCCTATAATAGCTTCGCAAAGATCCACGTAAAATAAGGCAGTATCACAGATTTCCCCCGTTGCAGATAGCAAACCTTAACTTTTATTTTTTTGCCACACGCCCGTTAGATGCCACACAGCCTGGGAATAACGTAAACGAGATGTCCCTCTGCTGAAGGGCCCCTTCAGGGACCTTGCTCTGCTACCGACCGTAGCTCTTTGCTGCAGCTGTTGTTTCTTTTCAGAGAATGAGCTCTCATTATTTTTTTAAAGATTATCTGATTACAACAAGGGGAAACCTACTAGTTTTCCATGCGATATTTGCTTAGCCGGTAAAATTGTGAGTGCCACACTTTAGCTCGGAACACCTACATTTTTCCCCAATCGCCACAGCGGTGATGAAAAGCAATGTGTCAATGAGGCATAAACCAAACTCTTGATACAGAAGAGCTCTATGAAAGCACTCAGAAGCGTGTTCCCTCGTCTTGGTACAACTGAAGAGGTTTGACAAAGATACCACACCAATATCCAGTCGGCCACCAGCAGCCTCGCAGCAACGGCAAAACCGGGCTCATTCTTGGCGGCTGAGTGAGGCCGTCGGGCTGCTCATTGCTAATCATTTGTTTTCACAACAGGAGGAACTAAAGCTTTTCTCACACTGCTGCCCGTTAAGCCACTAAACTCAGGTACTAAGAGAACCAACTAACTGATTACCCTGTCAAGCACATTTATTAATTCTAGTTGTACAAAGTGCCCACAAGGCCACTTCTCCTCGGCGTTATTACGCGGTCAGTTTACAGCAGCGCCATGAGAGATAACAGGACGGTAACGTGCCCAAAGGAACGGCCGCAGGAGCTCTGAAATGGGCCACCATTCCAGCTTGGCACCACCTTCCCCTGCATCCTCACAGAAGCCATTATGTTTATCTTTATTGCCCTATCCTTGTACAGAAACTCCATACTCAGAGCAAGCTGTTTCATCTATCAGCTAATATTTCATAACACTTGAAAGAGTTACTTATTTTTATTGACACATAAATAGTACAATAAACCAGAGATGAGATTCCACTTCTGGTCAGAATATCCTAATCCAATATAGAATGCGCAAGAAATTAAAATGTTTTGTAAAAATTACACTTCCATAAACCCAGAATTTACTTTTATAAATCTAGAAGCTCTGTGCAGAACAACTAAATTGAGTACCGGATCAGCTACAGCTAGATCTTTTAGCAACACAGAGTAGATACCTGTTGTGATCAATGGGAGCGCGCAGTAACTGAAGGCGCTGTTATAAATGTGGTTTTTTGCGGAGCCGGGGCGCAGTACTTCAGACCGGCTGCCTTAGCAAAGCAGCCAGAGGCAGCGGCAATGGCTTTTCCTCTTTGGTTGACTCACTGCTGCGCCCATGGCAGGAGAATAAAATGTTATGGATAAACCCATCGCCTGTGCCTGGTCCCCGTAGCCCTACAAGGACGCAGTAGAAGGCAGAGAGAGGCCACAGATGGCAGCGATGAAAACCCGGGGGGGTGGGGGGGTGAACCCACCTTGCCCCAGCCCCTGAGCAGCCAGCCCTGCCCCGGCAGCAGCCCACACCGCCGCGGGGAGCGCTTCGGGCGCCAGTGTCTTCAGGTATAAGCGGGGAGACACCCCCAGAGGAGGCGTGTTTCTCTTCCGAGCGCTCCTCGCTGCCAGGCACACCACAACGCTCGTCTCCTTTCCCTTCTCACCTCCCTCACCGGAGTCAGCCACGGGGGAAGGATCTTTCCTCATGCTGATGCTTCGGGGACCTCGGTGGGCATGTAAAGACAGGGGCTCTCTTGGGCATATCCTCCTCATGCAGGTTTTCCCCTTGCCCGTGGAACTGAGACGATTATAAGTTTTGAATGATTTGATGTTCTAAACGCTGGTTACTGTGGAAAAAACACTCTCTGAAGTGTCTCATCAGTGCTGCTGGCTTGATACCTATGTAAGAGCAATACCCTGCAGGCACCAAACACCACTTCAGATGCAGTCGCGACGGCGGCTGCGTGCCGAGCTGCGTGTGTCTAGTTCAGGTCCTTACAAAACCAGCGTTATCCCAGTGCTTGAATGGTTCGTCATGTTCAACATACGCATCCTCAGAGCACCCCTGTGAGGTACGGGATGCACCAGTGTCCTCTGCCGACTCCCTCCCCGGGGCCAGCTTCCATTGTTCACCTGGTAAATTTTCAGACAAGATCTTCATGCTGCCCCTGATGCAAAGAGCAGCAATGCCCTCTTATAATCTCCCTTAAATCCCTAAAACTCTGCTCTTCTATGATGTTAACAAATACAAGGTAACTATAAGCCAAGTCCCTTCTCTTGTCCTATAGTTAGATTACAAACTCTCTGGGCAGTTTAGCCCATATTTATGCAGCAAACAAGAAAATGGGCTCATGGTCCATTAGGGAAATCTCCAGGTTCTATAAGTAATGATAATAAAGTGCTGGTAAATCAAAACATAAAGAAAACAAATGATACATGCAAAGCTGCAAAGGTAGTAGGAGAAGCAGTCTGCAAGAAAAAAGGAATTCCTAAACTATCCATCGGTGCCACAGCCTATGTCTATGTCTAGGACAGTTCAGGTCTTTTCCAAGCTTTCCAAGAAGGCTGACCTTTCAGCTAGGAAAAAAAATCTTCCACGGGACAATTACAAATATGATAAACGGGAAAGATCTCACCCACTGTGTCTGTGACAAACAGCTCAAATGGCAGGGACGAGGACACAGACTGTGGAGACCGCTGCAACCATTGGGTACAAGGTGGCAGTTGGGGACAGAGGCAAACGGAACCCAGTCTTCTGGCTATCACCAGTTTAAGCGATTGCTGACGTTAGCATCAAGGAGATAAAAACGGGCTGACTTGAGCGTAGGCTGCTATCACCAGTGATTAAAACAAACTCTGTTTTACACTGTAGTCACAAGATTGGTGGTACATAGCTTTTTAGCTCCAATTCTGTCTCGTCAAACAGTGACATATGTATGCATGCATCGGCTCTTTAATCTGTTTGATCTTTTTGGTGTATGGCAGGAAGAAGCTATTAGAAGTAACAGAAAACACTTCTTTTTAAATAGCTGAAAAGCACTAGAGCTCACATCTGTATAGCAGACACGTAACTCAGCTGTTTTCTGCACGGGCAGTTAGCTGTTTCTGCAACTTTATTAATGGCCCCTGCAGAGAGCACCTGATACTTCTTGTATTTCAAAGTCCACTGAGTCAGCTCAGCAAGCCAAAATGAAAACACTTTGTTTATTGGGGCATAACAGCTATACCTGTGATTAATGCTTTTGCTCCCATGTAGAAACAAACAAATGTCATTATCTAGTTACAGGGCAAAGCTACGCATTCCCCAGCTCTGTTTTATAGGAATTCAACAATTATTATCAGTTTGTGGTAGTGCAGACCGGGTACTCACTCCATGTTTCTCAGGGAAAAAAACGAAAGTATAATTTTTGCTGCAGCAATCTAATGATTAATAATAGAGAGAATAAATATTTAAGATATATAAAACATGAGACCATCAAACAATCTACTAAGTCTGGATTTTAAAGAGATACAATGAAACTCATCTCCTTGGACACTGCATTTTACTAAACGAGTCTTTAATATCTTAAATGCTTGTGCACATGTATTTGCAGCTACCTGCAACTGTAGGTATGCCAGAATCGTCACTCAAACGCAGCTGCAATTTGTAACTCCTCAGCAAATGTGTCCAAGCATTGAGAAACCTGAAGCCCAGTAAATAGTCCCAGTTTGGACGATAAACTGGCTTTAGCAGCGAGTGTGGCTTGCAGGGCTCTCTCTTTCCTCTTTCTTTCCCTCCCCTGGCTCCCGGCTCCCCTGCAAGTCGCCAGGCTGCCGTTCCGCGCGTAGGGATCGCTGTGACTGTGCCAGGCCAGTAATCTGTTCAGGGAAACTGCGTTTCTGAGGGAAAAAAATCAGCAGCAACATAAACTCCAGTTTTCTCCCTCTTTATTCCAGGCTACTGCAGAGCAAAGGAAGTCCAGTTTATTAGAAGCTGCACAACAACGGCCTAAAGTTATAAATCCATTAATGTGAAAAATAACGATAAGAATCCCCACATTCCTATAACCACTCTCAGAGCATTTCAGCTCCTATTTATGCACTGAGAATTAACACATTTTCTAAATGGTCAAGTAGTCAACACACCATAGTCAAATCAACTCACCTATTAAGCATTTGCACAGGTCTAGACCAACCAGTTACTGGAAATGTGAAAACAGCCATAAGATCCTTTGAGAGCCTCCACAGCACATAACCCACTCAGCCACCAAGCTGAAGGAAAACAAACAAGCTGCAGCCACCTTCCACCCCAGAGCAGCCCAGGATGGCAATCAGCATTCTGCTGGAGCGTGAGATGAGGAGCAGTTGTGTGGGTGACCCTCCAGCCCTCCCACAGCAGCCCCCAGCCTTGGCCCATACACCACCAGCTTTGCGTTAGGCTTGTCGTTCCAATCAGTGGAGGTGCCTTTTCAGTGATACAGCTGATCAAGTTGGATAGATTTGGACTTTGACTTTTCTGCTTACATGTCCAACAAGACAGCTAATAAATGTGGATGACTTTTACGATCAGGCCACTAGACTACGCAAAAGAGCGGGATGTATCAGGTCAGGGCTAGGGTTAAATCTACAGTTAAAAATCTCCACGTCTTTTCCCCTGTTTCATCAATTTATCAGTCCACTTAAGCACAGTTTTCAAAAGCTATATGTTTAAGAACACCCACTCTTCAATGCAGCGTATATATGCACATATGGAGGATTATTTTGGCACTCACCGTACAGAATAACAGTTAGGGATTTCCTATGCCTTTAGCATCCAGAAGTACCACTCGTCCCACTGAGCCCTGAATTATTCAGGATAGGCTTAATTGTTCTCAAATTGTCCAGTGGTTTCAATAAGGTAAAGCAAACATTCCCTTTTTGTTGTTTTATTTTCCTACCATTTCAGCTCCCTGACTGGACCCACCGCAAGATCTGATGACATCAAAAATCAGTGCAAAGGAGAGAGCAGGAATGCACATTTGGTTTGTGGAAGAGGGTAGGGTTAAAGGGCAGCTTAAATTGTCATGGAAGAGCAGAGACTGCAGCTACATGTGTTTGAAACTAATGTAAAGTGGGACTAATTCAACCCACAAGGGAGGGAGCAGACAAGCTTGTTTGGTGCAAGCCCGACTGAAGGATGTATTTTTAGAATAAATCAAAGTACGGATCACCTTGTACAAAACAGTTTAAACATAGCTGACCTTAGACATGACAGTATCCCCCTCATCATAATCAAATCAGCTTTAAGAAATCTAGTAGAAAAGGTTATATTGTTTCATATTACAGATTGTTATCTGAATTAACCTTCCACTCCAAATCAAAGAATGCCAGACTGACATTTTTGTAAGTTAATTAAGCACTCTCCAAACAAGCAATTCTTACCCGTAATACGTGAACTTTAGATTATGGGTGACATTTCACTAGATTATTGGTAGCATAGCTCTAATTAAAAACAACTGTTATGAAAACACATTTCCCCCAGCCCCCCCCNTAAACCCATCCCTGTAGTTTTGTTCAGCTCCGAGGGTTTCTGAATGTTCCTGATGCAATCAATATTATTCCATTTGCAGTCTTTTGGAGCACACTCCACAGGCATCTGACACTGACTGAAAAAGCACTTTGCTTTTTGGCTGCTTTACCTCAGACTGGAGGTAGATACGTGCTGTGTGCTGGAACGAAAACGAATCCCATGGTACTATAGTCACAGTTACCTCTCTCTCAAGTGGATATTACGGTCTACAAAGAAATGAAATGTGAGAAATACATTAACAAAAAATGAAAGCCAGTTTCTTTCTTCTTTTATTAGCTTAAATTGCCAATAGCAATAATATTTAGCATTATGTATTTCTGCAAATAAACGGATTCAGTTACAGTAGCCAATACTAACTTGTCTCCCCAGCTCCCTCTGGAGGTGGCACACGCTCTCGTTTTGTAATTTACCATGTGAAAAAGGTTAACTGGCACAATAAGGATTTTGTTTGTGATGTGCTTTCACGGGCAACGGCTTTAGCCTAAATACAAACAAGTGTGTGGTTTCAGTAGGCAGCTGCAGGTCTTTCTCTTTGGCTTCTAATCAGAAGGAAACCTCCCTCCCATTCCACAGCTGCGACATATATAAGGGATGGGGCCAAGGTGTTCTTTTTTTCTTGAATATTTTAGGGGAGGCATTTTTTTGGCTGCAACCCTAAAGAGCATGGAGAGTACTTGGAGAATTTGTGTTTGTTTCTATTGCTGTCTTCATTGGCTTTCTTCTAGTGTCCAGTGTTCCCCCCACTCCAGGGGCCGTGTGGTCTCGGACAAGCCCCCTGGGCTGTTGGCAGCTCCTGAGGATGCCACTGGTGAGTCAAATCCATCATTGCGGCTGCCCAAAGGTGCGAGACGTGGATATGCCCTCCTGCCTCCCCTCCTCAAGGTGCTGTCGGACCGGGGACACCAGAGCTGGGGAAGCGAGGTCCCCAGGCTACAGCCGCAGTCCAGAGCCCTTCGGTACATGAAGAGGCTGTACAAGATGTCCGCTACCAAGGAGGGAATCCCCAAGGCCAACAAAAGCCACCTCTATAACACTGTCCGACTTTTCACTCCGTGTTCTGAATGCAAGCACCGCCACAGGGACCTAATGAAAGGTAGGTGTGGGGTGACCTCCCCTGCAAAGGTTAGATGGGGGTTTTCCATGCGTTCCGTGCTTGCAGCATAGTATAAAAATATCTTATTTCTTCAGCGTTGCTGCTATTTTAATCCTGATGGTTCTTCTCTGAAACAGTAGGAGCTTTTCATAACCTACTTCTCCTTGAAGGGCATTAGACATAGACTTCTCCACAGTTTGGGAAGTGCCCCACAAATGGTACTATGTTCAAGATGCTATTGATGTTTCGGGCTGACTCATCATATTATGAGTCAGAGAAAACTCTACAATCAATTCTAAGCAAAGTAAGAAAAGTGGAAAAAATGGTTAGGCATAATGGGCATCACGTTTCCTTCTATTGCCCATCTTGGTTCTGCTTTTTTCAAGGCCACAAAGCCATAATGCTGTAAAGAGACTTGTAAAAAAACCTGCCAGAATCCCACTGCAAGATGACTTTTCTCCTTGTCTTGTACGTTTGCTAGGGACAAAACACGACCCAAATATGCCAATATCCTGAAGGGAAGAGCAGAGCTACTTGTAAATCAGGCTCAGCACTGAAAAACTAGGATGGCTGGGCACTTTGTAACTTCCCATGCCTTCGTGGTTTTCTTAAACGTGGGCTGGGCACAGCAATGGCAGCTAGAAATCCTTGGCCTTGAATTCTGCTTGTGGGACTGCTGACAAGTGATCCGAGTTCTCCTGATTTGGATTTTTTCACTTAGAAAGACAGCTAACCTTAAACACAAGTATCACACTTGCACACAGTAATAGCACTTTGAGACTGAGGTTCAGTTAAGAAGTATTCACTATGGAAAAATAAAATAAAATAAAAATTCAATGTTCATGACTAAAATTTCCTGGCATAATATAATCTACTGATTCAGAAACATACTCACAATTAACAGTTAATATCATGATTATACATCCTAAATGTAATAATAATTAAAGAAGCAACCTGAGTCTGAACCAACTTCCCACAATTATTGAGGTCATTCAAATTAATGATTGTAGAAAAATTAATTAATATATGAAACGTAAGTTCATCAAGGGCTACAGAGCCCTCATCTGACTTCTGATTATTTTTCCTATGTAAGTTTGAAGAGATCACTTAATGCATTTGTGTGTTCAAAAATTAACAATTCCTATTTTACAGAAAAAATAACAGTGGTGAGTAGTAACAAAAAAAAGAAAGATATTAAACATATGCTATGTCCACATCTGGAAAACAGGTCAGGAAACAGGTTCATCAATCTCAAAATAAGATGGAAACTGGAGCAAATTCAAAGAATGTCAGAAAAATTCTTAACATCGGGGCAAAGATAAGAGTAGTATATCTTACACTAAGGATGAATACGACAGAAATGCGCATGCAGAGTAACTTGGAAGCTCTGGTTCTGTTTCATAAAAGAAAAGCAGTGACACTTGTGAAACAACGATAATTTTTTAAAGTAGTGCTAATAAATAAATTTGTGCTGTGCTGGCAGCTGCTGGTCAAGAGATTTAAATAGGAAAAAATGTATGAGTAGGAAAAATAACTAGAGTTAATGCTAAGAAGCTCTGAAAGCATTCACTTGAAAACTTCAGCTGTTTCCTTTCATGGCCTGTATAATCTGGAGTGTCTTGTTCCCCTTTCCCCATATCAATGCTGAAAAGACAACTGCTAACTTGCTCTGTACTGGTTGTTTTTTTTTTTAATTAAACGAATCCTAATACCTCTTAAAATCATGGGGTTTGTTGTCATTTTTTAACTTCTGAATCTTATGTCCCTAGCCAAAGTAGAAATTCCATAAAATAAAAGTAAGGGAGGCCATCTAAGTCAGTTTCTTCGGCGGCTAAATTTTTCCTACTTACCCACTACACGATAGTATTTATGTCTAGGGGGAAAATTAAGATGCACTAACTCTATGAGATCTGTTTCCCTTCTCAGGAGACGTTCACTCGGTGGATTTACTCTTCAACCTGGATCGTGTTACTGCTCTAGAGCACTTACTCAAGTCTGTCTTGCTCTATTCCTTTGACACATCGGTTCCCATTTCTTCCTCCATTACATTCACGTGCCATTTATTTGTTAAGGAGCATGATTTTTCCAGCCAAGTATGTCCCAGCGTTTCACACTCTGTAGCTTTCAGCCTGCACTTTGAAGTTAGAAAACGCAAGTGGGTTGAGATTGATGTGACTTCTTTTCTCCAGCCTCTAATCGCTACTAACAGGAGGAATATTCATATGGCTGTGAATGTCACTTGTCTGATGGGTGATCCACAACAGAACACTAAACTGGAAAATCCCATTAATGTGGCACTGGTTCCCCCTTCTCTTCTTCTTTATCTGAATGACACCAGTGAGCAAGCGTATCACAGGTGGAACTCACTTAGGCACAGAAGGAAAAACCCAGTGCAGCCCAGGCAAAGGAACAGTCCGCATGTTGATCCTATGGGTGACAAAGGAAAAGAGAATTCACAGGGTAAAAGGGCCTCTCGACGTCGAAGAGATGAGAATCTACAAGAAGCACCGGCAACTCCACCTCATAATTTGAGCGAGTATTTCAAACAATTTCTGTTCCCTCAAAACGAGTGCGAGCTTCACAACTTCCGCCTGAGTTTCAGCCAACTGAAATGGGACAAATGGATAATAGCGCCGCACAGGTACAGCCCCCAGTACTGCAAAGGCGACTGCCCGCGGGTCGTCGGGCATCGTTACGGCTCTCCGGTCCACACGATGGTACAGAACATAATATACGAGAAGCTGGACTCCTCTGTTCCGAAGCCCTCCTGCGTTCCTGCGGAATACAGCCCGCTGAGCGTCCTGACCATAGAGCCCGACGGCTCCATTGTCTACAAGGAGTACGAAGATATGATAGCCACCAAGTGCACGTGTCGGTAGCGGGTGTCTCCTAATTGCTTTTACTCCAGGTCTGGGGATTTTGGCATTCTCAAAGTCCCTGTAGCTGTAACGAACCGCAAGGTGTTTGTGTAATCCTAAGAGCTCTATTAAATCAGGTAGGACTTAGCATGGAGTTAGTAGAAGGTGTTTACATCACAGCACTTATTTTTGTAGCCGCTCAGCCTTTCTAGAATGTGAAATGAAATGTAAATAATATCTTTTTATTGGGATAATTTTGCATTTAAAATGTGGAAAAGGTTTCAACGACTAGATGTCTATTTTAAGCTGTTTGTTACAGATTTAAAAAAAGAAATAAATGCCTATCATGCATACCACTTACGTTCACTGCCTGCTAGTTTTCCTTTATAGAGATAGAGATATACAGAGATCTTTTGTGTGACACCTGCAGCAAGTCTCTAGGAAGAGAAGAAAGTCCTTAAAAAGAATGAAAAAATGAGAAAGTACTTTTAATATTCTCTACCACATTTCCAGTTCTGCCAAGCAAGATGACAACCCTTCCTTGTGGTTCTGTAAAAAGTTACAAGGCTGTTTCTTGCTTTTTTTCCTGTCACACTCTTCAGGCTTTCTCAGCCATGGCTGGTAAGAATTTAAAAGGTCAGCTGTGTGGTAACTGGTAAAAATTTAAATAACTGAACTAGTTGAGTAAGAACTGGCACTGGCTTACTGGCAAGCTGTTAAAAACAGAAAGGCTTGAGCTAGTCCAAGAACAAATCACAAGCTGCTCATGGGGTGAGGGCACAGGATCCTACAGGTGGAAACACACTGCCACTTGCTTCTGAATTGGCAAAAAATGTTCAATGCTACCAGGTTGGGGCGGGGGGGGGGAAGGCTTTCAGAAGCCTTTTAAGTTAGTTTATTTAAATGCTGCTAAATTGGTTTAGTGGTCTGAAAATGCCAGGCCACAGCCTCATTTCCTCTCACAATAACATTGTAGGTAACAGTGCCTTAATTCTATACGTTTTCAAACCAAATTGTTACTACACTTGATTTATTTTCTCCTAGGCTTTTCCAGTTTTAAGAATTTTGTCAAAAATGCTGGTTTCAGGCTGGGGACCCAAGCTGAAAGGGCTTTAGAGGCGGCTCTGTTAGGGTTGAGAAACCCACAATAATCTGTTGATGTTTAGGCAATTATTCTATCACCTGATGGCACCTCCCCAGCCAGGAAGGGGAACTGGGGAAAAACCAAGGAAACTCAGGGGTTGAAATATAAACAGATTTAATGGAGTAAGACCCAGCAGTTAACATCAAGAAGACAAAAGAATCAATATTGATCCTGATACCAATATAAAATACACAAGGATTATACTCAGGCCATTCTATCTGTAGGAAGCCGTGCACTCCCAGCAGGAGACAGCAAATGTGGGACACGGGGAGCACTGCGGCTTCAGGAGGAAGGGAAGGGCTCTGGGCTCCGGCGCCTGGGCAAGAATTCCTCTGGATTGCTGCCATCAAGGGAGAGAGGGAGCTTTGCAGCAAACTGTCTAATTTCTATGGAATGTGCTGTTCATGGTATGAAATAATCCTGTTGGCAGCTTGGGGCAAGTGCCTGGGTCTCGCTCCTCATCCCTGCATGTGGCCAGCTCGAAAACACCGAGACCTTGAAACCCCCACACCATGGCTGGCTGTAAAATAAATATCTTCACAAATTCAGACACTAAAGTCTTCCAAAAATACAGCTTTCCCAAGCATTAGAAGATAAATTAGTTCTGCATTGCTCCAAGCAGGACAGGCTCACGGACACAAAAAACCCCAAAGCTTTGGCAGGAATTTATTTTTTAATAAAAGGTTGGGGAGCAGCACAGTTTCAAAACTTGCCAAGAGCAGCCTTTAAAATGATGCTTCGCTAATGCATTGGTACGTAAATGCCTGAACTTTCTCCAATGAGCCACCTAACCAGAGCCTGACCTTAGATCCCGCCCGGTGCAATTCCCCAGGGCTTGGCTGGGGTTTGGGAACGGAACGGACAGGACCCGAGGGGACTGTGGGACCCGCTATTGCCGTGACAAAGTCTCACCTCTCGCTGTCCATGTGACACCTCTCCAAGCTGGACACTCTGTGGAAGAGCAAAGCGATCTGGCCAACAGTCACACAGATTCTACCAAAATGAAATTCCAAGCTGGCGATTGCATTAGCCTGGGACTGTTGAACTAAAAATAGCCCCCGCTTTGGCTCTAACTGAAGGTACGTTTGAAATAAATACTGAAATCTCAAGGTAAATATTGTGATGTCAAACAAAGAAAAGCCCCAGCCCACCGTCTCTGTGACATTTGTTTGGTTTAAGTCAAATTGCCAAACACAGCGTCGCTCCCGCTGATCCAGCAGCGGGAATCCAGCTCCGCTGAACCAAGCCAAGGGGGAGAACAAAGTTAATTCTTTCTTTGGCACAAACGGGAGGGACAAAGGGCTGGAGTCAAGCTGAATAAACCGCGCTTTTGGGTGCAGCTTCAGAAACGTGCAACCTCAGCAAAGGATGGAGACACGTTCNAGAGGAAGCGTCGCCGGGGTTAAATTATTGCAATCGGGGTGTATAAATTGTGATTTTCCAGGCTCGCCAGCCGGTGGCAGCGCTGAGGTAGCGCGTGAGGCAACGGCCGCCGCCCGCCCCGGAAGCGGGAG